>CM028907.1:3645000-3988097 GCA_016801845.1 Polydactylus sextarius
TTCTGTGGAGGTGGGAGAGAAGGAGGGAGAGTAAAGAGAGGAGGGAGGGAGAGAGAGAGACCACTGCCAAACTCCAGGCAAGCAGCGATGCACTCTTCCAGACAAGTCACACAAACTTGTCTTCCTTTCCCTCCCTCCCTCTATCTTTACCTCCTTCACCTCGATCCTTCTTTTTTATTTTCTCATAACGTTCCAAGTTTGAAAAATGAATCAATGTATAGTCGTACGCTATATGGCTCCGAGAAGCAAAAAAATGTCATCTGTACAGGAAAGGAATGGCAAAGTCTTTAAAAAGGACATAAATCTAAATTAGGCTGAAGGACGTGGTGAGAGGACTCAGTAGTTGCTAACACATTCATGGTCACCAAGCTGGGCGACGCAGCAGGGGATCAAGAATGTGGGACAAAAATCTGCCAGCTGGCTCCAGACGCCAGGACGTTCAGCAAACTGCTCAAATGTCCACTCACGTTATACCGACTTCAAGGCTCATCACTCTACATATGTTTATTGATGCCAAAATATCTTTGCATATCAAAAATGAGTTGCCGACTTCAATAATGCTATCAAAAACTTACTACTGTTGATAATTGATGTGTGTATCAATCCATCTACATTTGTTTTTCTGCACAATCCATTTGACCAGCCCAGTGTAATATCAGTGAGTGATGAATCAGAAAGCTGTGGTTTTTGTGGGGAAGTAGGAAACAACAACAAGCTGGGCTGGCCCTGTATTATGTGTCTCAGGATGATGACATCATGACACAGTGAGTAGGAGGTAAAGAGCAGAACAATAATCATTCATCCCCATCAACCTCTGGCTCTGTTACACAAACCCTCATTGATCTTCCATCCTACTTTGTGACAGTCACACCGAAATAAACAACTAAGTAATGCTGTTAATGTACACACACCTAGATACAGTCAAACATCACTAATATCCTGCTCTCAAACAAAACACTCAGATCAAGAAAAGCGCCTGCAGATTTTTACAGAAATAATAAATTGTGTCATTAGAGGAATATCTCCAAGTCCCAGCATGAGTATGAATGTGAATAAAAAAACCTATGGGTCTTTACCAGCATAGATAAGATGAAACTCTAAACAGCCTCCATTGTCTGGCTTTTTTTTACTCCGGAGGCCTTAAACCAATTTACACACCAACTCCTTCCACCTCCTCACATATAGCCCCATGATGTTTAAATTAAAGAGGGAAGGAGGGAAGGAGGGAGGGAGGGTTGGAGCGGGGAGCAGTGTAAAGGAGAGAAAGAAAAAAAAAGTTTCCTGAACATAGTAGAAAATTATTTTCTCTGGACAGTTTTAAGAGTCGACATCCTGTGCTGGAGTTCTCTAATCATCACCAGTGCAATTTACAATCAGAACACACAGAGAGCCAGTTCAGACCAGCTCATCTGTTGACTTTGGCCCCAGCTGAGCTCAGCGTCCTGCTCCGTATGTGTGTGTGCGTGTGTGAGTGTGTGCCTGTCTGTGTGCTGTTGCCATTTGAGACTTGGGTGACTCGGCACTGGGCCCTGACAAGGGCGGGGTGAACCTCTGTGGGGCTGAGGCGACCGCACACATGCACATGTTCTCTCTCTCTCTCTCTCTCTCTTTCATGCTGTTCTCTTTTTGCACAAAGGCACACACCATAAAACGTCCACTGAACAAACATGGAAATGCACTTGAGCACACATGCGTGCATAAGTAAGATTTGGGCATAATTGAGCACTTGATATACACAGATACGCACGCCACAAGGAGACATTGCAACACAAACACACACATGCACAGCCAAAAACACAATTTAGACAGATGTATTACCACAAATATTCATAAACACAAACACACACAAACACACACATATACAAATGCATACATGCAGAGGAAAAACTGCAAAACTGCTCCCTCTCTGGATCTGTGCACATTGAGTGTGGCCCTGGTTTATAATGCACAGCCCTTGTGTAAATCTGTGTGCATGTGTGTGTCATACCCAGGATGCTCTCCCACCCACAGTTCCCTTGGCTGGCCTCCACCTAGCCCAAGCCCAGTGCGGTGCTGCTGCTGCCTTGCCGCAGGGCTGAACACAGCTCACTGTGTGTCTGCCCCCTCACAGCCCCAGACTGTCCCGACCAATGTGCTTCTGATTAGGTGGCTTAATTACAGCTGTAAAAACAATGTTGATATAAGCCTCAAAATTGCAGTGTGTCAGATACTATTAGCCAACCTTGGACTCCAGCCATTGTTATCCAACTCCTCCGGCGACCCCACCCCCCTCCGCCTCCTCCACCCTACATCCCCCTTCTCCTCTCTTACCCCCACCTCCTCCCCTTCAACTCTCCCTATACTTTTCCTCACCCTCATGATTTTTCCTCCTTTCACATTTTCTTTCATATCGAAAGCAGCACCACAAGCTTATTTAAACAGCAGTGACATGCAGACGGACACAGAAAAGCTTGATAAAAAACAACCATGTAAGAAACCAAAAGAAAAATATCCACTTTAAGTGATCAGGTGTAAATTACACTGCTTTCCTTTAATTGTTTTTCTGACCAGACGTGCTTGACCTTTTTTTAGTGGTCTGTGGTCGTTCAAAATAAGGGTTCTGGCTCCATGGCAGGGTAAGAGGATATTCTATTAGCAAACATCGAAAAGGCGGTGAAGTCTTCCAGAAAGGGCAGGTCAGACAGTCTGGGACAGGACACAGGGCTGTGTGTTGGCCTCTTTGTGTTTCAGTGACAGTGACTAAGGAGCGGGAGCGCGAGGTGTGCCAGAAGTCTGGTCCAGGGAAAACTCGGCAACACCGTTGAGTGGAGGCAAGGAAGAAAAGCAAAGTTAAAACCTCAAGTATGCAAATCCTGGGTGGTCCCATCTTTGGACCGCTCTAAGAGAAAGTCCCCTTTTTTCGTCTGTCTCCATCCTTGAGGCCGCTTCAACCTCCACTCTCCTGAGAACCAGGTGTTGTGGATGAACGGCAGACATTCATCAGGCTCACTTACAGCTAATCAGCTGAGTTAAGACAAGAGGCAGTGGAGAGACCGACGGGAATGGGCAGAATTTGACAAAAAGGCAGCAGAGAGAAGTGAGGGACAAGCCAAGGGCGTGTTTCCAAACCCTGCAGGCCTCCATGGTGGCCTGCCTTACCCCTGTGGCCTCCTCAGCAGCTGGCACTTCAAGGTTTCCCAAACGTGTAAATGCCAGGGCCCCAAATTCACATCGGTATGAGGAGCGAGACAGACCGAAACGAAAGCGAGGAAGCAAACTAGGCCTGTATTGATTCTTCTGGACCGGGCAGGGTGTGTCTCTGCATTTCCCAGCCTTGAAAGGCCGTCTTGTCACTAAAGGTGGAGGCAATACAGTATGCCATCGTTTGAATAATTGATGACTGATTCCTAAGTAATCAGTGTCCTCACAAGACAATGCATCCTCTCGCTCTCTCTCTCCCTGGTGGAGAGAAAGAGCTCGGCCTGTTTTTGTCCCGATGCCTTTAGAAGCAAAAGGTAAAAGCTTTAATGCACTGAAGCCACTGGAAGTGCTGCCTCTGAAGGACTCCCCCTGGAATCAACTGGGATGGTGTGTCTCTCCTTATGAGGGGGCCTATCAGAATGGCCTTCCAGTAAAGGGAGGGAGTGAGAGAGAAAGAGAGAGAGACAAAGTAGAAGAGGAAGATAGAGTCATTGAGTGTCAGAGCAGGAAGACATGTGCATGCATTTAGATGTGTGAGTGCACAATCGTGTGTATCTGCCGTAAAATGTATACTAAGTGTAAAGTTTGTTTAGGTGGTGTCTGTAAAAGTATTTCTGTTCATGCACAAGAATGTTTTCATAAGTGCCCGTGTGTGTGTGTGTGTGTGTGTGTGTGTGTGTGAATGAGTGTGTGTCCAGGAATGTACAGCCCCGTCCTCTAAACAGGAAAGGACTACAGTTAATAGCATCACCACCCTTTCCCCTCATACAGAACGGTGGCTAGACCAGAGGAACTTTCAGCTGTGGGCCAACCTGATCCTGTTCTGGAGCCTTTTCACAGTAATATCCCACACGTCTGATTTCCTGAGATCTCCCCCCAAATTTGCTGTCTACAAAGCACCTGGCAGGAGAGGAGAAAAATACCTCTTTCAAGCTATTTGCAAATCATTTGTCTGCTATCTACAAGATATGTGAACAAGGGAAGAGAAAAAACATAAAGTTGACAGCTGAGGGAAGGATGAGGCAATAACTCCATTACTGCTTATCTAAACAACTGCAGGTAATTAGCCAGTCGCTGTGTTGTTTCTTCAGGAGAGTCCGCAGACGCGGGGTCAGGACTGGACGGGTTTGTTGCAGTAGGATGGGCCTCTGTGCACTTTTCCACATGGGCTCTTTATTGTACAAAGGCACTTCTGTCCACACACACACACACACACACAAACTGTTATCACCTCGCACTTCAACCCCAACAACACATTGTCCTGAAAAGACACTAAGCGTGAAAAAAACATACACAAGGCTGCGGCTCCTGGGAGCAACACAAAAGCTAATATTACATATGATGTAATCACTGCAGTTGTCTCATTTAAAAACATGTTCCAAAGAACAATGTCAGTGACGTGATGATTTTCACAAATCCCAAAGCAAAACCACTTTAGTAAATCGCTTCTATTGCATATGTCTTCTGTAACCAATGACTCATTTGTAGGTTTTTATTAAATGTCTCATGTGTTTGTGTAATACACATGAGCAAATTCATGCTTAAATTGACCTTTTGTTGTTTTGATAAAATTATTATTTAATCAATTTGTGATTAAAAGTCATGATGTTCTAAACATCTGCGTATGTTAAGGTGTATCGTGTGAGAGTTTAGCTTTTAGTGTAATAAACAAAAGTTTATATTCCACAAAATAAAAGATCAAACTGTATTGTTTAAAATCTGACACATTCAAGTGATCGATTAGATAATTAACAGAAAATTAATTAGCAACTTCAGTCATTTTTCATGCGAAATGTTTTATTTCCAGTCTCCTAAATGTGTCGTATGTTGCTTGGATAAAGCCAAACACTTTGGGAACTATTTTCTTCTGCTTTTTAAAAAAAATGAACAATTAATGAAGAAATAATCAAAAGATTACAACCCTTTAATTAGATCACAATTAGCCAACCTCAGTGTCTTATTATGCCAACCCTAAAATTCTAATGTAATGTGAGTTAAATTGTCTTGGACTTGTTTTATTGGTTTTAAACAAATAAAATAACTCTTCTAGTTCCCAGAGATAGTGAGTGAGGTAAATGTAACTTACAGTGAGGAAGTGAACACAGTTACTTTCCATCTGCTGAAATACTGGTATGAATGCAGTAAGATCATTTCAATATCAAAGGCACATGTTTGCTTGATTTGCATTAAACAGGGGAGGGTGGAAGTACATTTGGAGCTAAGAGGAGGTCCTTATCCCAATCAATCAAGACATGTTACTTGGGCAAAAATCACATAATTAAAAAATGCACAAATATCATAACTTCTCAAAAATATCCAATTGTGATTTCTTTTTATCCCTTAGCACATGCCTTTCCTGTTTTCATTATGTTGTGACAGTAAAGTGAAAAATTATTTAATATTTAGTGATGAAACAGGCAAGAAACTCTCTCCTCTAACTCTTGCAGCAGAAATAAAATTAAGGAGACAGTGAGATTCTCAGAGAAATATGCTGAAAGTGTCAGTACTGCTGCTTGAGGATGGCAAAATTGCTTATTTTCAGATTCAGCCACATCAAGCAGTTTTTTTTTCTTGGCTGTTTGTGGAAGAGCTTGCATATTCATGGCCTGCCTGTTTTGAGAACCTGTCACTGAGCCTGTTATATAGCTCTCCCTGCCTTTCTGTTCAGGATGGCTTCAGAGGCAAAAAAACACTCCATCAGACTTAACACTGTCCAGCTGACACAGTCAGGCAGTAAAACTGACAGCCAATGGAGTCTGGCCTAGCAAATGAACCGGACATAATAAACCACTGACACAGGGGTCACCTTCTGTCACTGCCTATGTATCCACGCATTCATACGCTCACATAGAGAAGCACATATACACATCAAAAGGACAATGTGTCCCACATCTTATTGCCTTTAAATACCCATACATTCACACATACACACACACACACACACACAGACCATCACTTGCATCCTCCCACTTCTCTCCTTTGGCTGGGTTAAATCCAGCAAAACCCCAGCCTTGTATTTGACCTGCCTCCCACCTCAGCTGTAAAAGAGCGAGTAGCAGGAAGGAGGAGCTGGTGAGCGCTGGGCTACCCACTTCTCAGACAAGAGCAGCTATGGATTTATGACTTAAACTTAGCTGGTTATAAGGTCAATATAATATTGAAATGCATGGAAATAATTCCCCTTCTGCATGGACAGCTCCCTTCATAAGTCTGAAGGATTAATAAAACAACTGGGTGAGTGTTTTTTGCTGCTATGAAAGTTCTCATTGACAGTTTATTCCCCTGTGGGTCTGTGAAACAGGATAGGTGTTCGATGGTAGATTAATCAGCGTGGCGAACACTCAGGTCAGGAGCCCTTCAAGTTAAAACCAGCCACCAACAACAAACTGTATGTACACATATGTTTGCGTTTCTCTGCATGTACGTACATATTTGCTTTCCACTTGAAGATAGCATTGTATAAGTGGTGTGTGTGTGTGTGTGTGTGTGTGTGTGTGTGTGTGTTATCAATCCAGCCTCCTCCTCCCACGCTATGACGATTGTGTTCCCCCTCCTCCCAACCCTTCCCTCTGCTGCACAGCCTCTGTACATGGAGAGCTCTGAACAGTCCCCGTGGAATCTCCCGTGTCAGTACATTACCTTATAAGTGGAGGCATTGACTGTGGGGACTCTTTGATACACATTCACTATACAGTACAAACACAATTGATCTTCAGCGGAGCGTTGGGTGGGGAGGGGGAGAGGGGGTGCCGAAGAAAGATCTACACACGTTATAACAGATCACAGGCCTTCTTGTGGAATAAGAAGTGTATGTGCAAGACGGAACAAAACGCTCTTTTGATAAGGATGTGACACGGAGCAATCTTTCCCTGGAGCCGGCAGCTGAACACTGAACACTATCAGCAATCTGGAAAAGGCTCAGAGCGCCACTGTAAAAATGTAATATTATCCTATCTGCAGCCTCACAACGGGCATAATGTGACTTGCTGACTTTTTTCTTTTTGCATGAGCAGATTTTCCCCTTAGGGGTGCTAAAATAATGACTCTATCTTATGACAACATTTGCAGCTCAATTAAAAAGTGTTTATGTAAATCTTCCCCTGTGTGGGCGCTGCCAGTTCACCATGTTCATGGTAGTAGGAGGATGTTGTCATCTACTTGCCACGAAGCGTCCGAGACCTTAGGTTGTTATGACAATACACAGCGGTCAAGCTGCACCGCCGACTTTGTCCACAGGCAAAATACATATTCCATCCAATCTCCACACTTATTGGTAAAAGGAATTATTTACTCATTTTATGTTTTTTTTTTTCCAGACATAAGGGAAAAAAACATACAAAAATGAGTGAGTGACTAATCGATTCCTCCTCCATTTATATTTAAAGTTGCTGAAGAGAGAGAGAGGCGTTAGTTAGGTTCAAATAAATACTTTCTCTTAGATGTGGATGCGAGAACAGACAGCAGTCAATGATATGTTTGAAATAAAAATAAATGAGTTGGAGTGTTTTTTGCTCTCAGTGAGAGAAGAGTCCTGATGAGAGTGATCACAGATGCCAAGTCCAAACACTTCAAACAAAGGCAGCTTGTTCTTTCATACATGAACAGAAAAAAAAGAAACTTTATAGATATTCTCTTTAAAGAAAAACAAAACACAGAGAGCGACAGAAAGACAGATAGTGGAATTACTGTCTGATGAAGAAAGACCGACCTGAACAATCACAACCTATTTGCTATCTTTCTGGTAAAAGGTCATAATTGCATAATTGTAAGTGTAAAAGCAGAGGAATTTAGAAAATTACGGGTAATAATTTGCTGTAATTACAGGTCTCCCCTTGCATTGCATACACCGAAGCTTTCACACTGCTGAATGCAATGCACACTATATTCTAAAATGCTTTAGCTGTCCATATTTAGATGAGTTGTGAATATAAACAACCGAGTGAGTGAAAAGTCCTTCTTGGTCTATTTAAACCCTCCCCCGCAGGCAACAGTATTTACAAGGAAACGGTTATCATTTAGTCTCTGTTGCAGATCAAAATGTCAAGCTCCACAGAGAATCTGAGCAGTGCTGTTAGGGCCAAAAGTGCAGTTTTAGAGCCCCAGGATCTGAGAGAAAAAAATGATTTGCAAATGCCCAAATATGTCTAATTGACCTGAAATATAGCCTGTGTGCAGGAAGTGTTTGAAATCAATACGGAGAGCTAAAAGAATATCCTTGAAGGAACATTTCAGTGGATCACACCGCATGTCTTTCAGAGCAGCATCGTGAAGTATGCGAGAATTATGAAAACAATCAAGAAGTCATAATAGGTCATGTGAATTAAAATTACAGTCGTTGCAGCCAATTAAAAGAGTGTGAAGAGCAGCTGTTTTTCACCTTGCAGATCAGTGTAATAGGGAGTGAGACTTTAGATTATATGAATATTCTGCGGACATAAAAGCCATTTGTGAGCGAATTCACACATAATGTATTCCCTCTGTATTTGTTTATTGTGTGTGTTTAGTGGGGTAAATCAATATGCTGTATTCCCAGCCTTGATTGGATTCACAATTAGCTCTAGTAAGAGCCTCCCTGACAGTGGGTATGTTAGATTCAGCTCAGGCAAACCAACCTGATTGTCTTTCCCTCTGCATCAACCGCCGTTCATCGCCATCCGCTCCCCCAGTCCAGGTGCCTTGTGGGTAACAGTGAGGACTGGAGGGAAGTTCCTCCCGTGTGGCAGGTGGGTCGTGACAGCTCCGAGATGCTCTTTGACCTGAGAGGAAGGGAAAACAACATCAATGGTAATTCCCCTTCAAACACATTAACTGGGATGAACTGGGTCCCACCGAGCCCCTCTGAGTGGACTCGCATTGATCGCAGAAATCCATGAATAAATTTAGCACTAATTGATTTTTTTTTCTTCCTCAGAAAATAAATCTCTAATTCGGAGTCGAGGCAGTGAATGTTTCAGATTGTGCAAGTACGTTCCCTTTTTTAAAAACTGAAGGAAATACATTTTGAGAACTAACTTAATAAGCTACAAAAATATTCAGCGTCCTCTCATTCCGTCTGATCCAGGAGGCCTGTTGTTTTCAGCACAAGCCGCAAGTTTCATCATTTTGTGACTTGACAAGAGTCAATAAAAAAGTCCACCTTGAGCTCAGTTGCGAAACAAACAAAGAGATTTCACTGGTTTAGGATTGCCGAAGCAACAAGCCCAGAAATTAACCCATTAGTTCCTCTGAATTTCAGCTACTTTTTAATTGCTTTCACTGGGGATTGAAGCTATAGTTGGAGGGAAAATGGTGTCACATATGCATTTACAAGAGCTCCCTATCCGTCCACCCTGCACGTCGGAAGAGTGATACCGTCAAACTCGAAGGAAACCATGTAGAAAACATTTAAGTGTAAATATTGCACTGGGGTTGCAACGTGGAAGACGATGTTGTAAATAACACAAAGGTGAATTGACAGAGTATTTAAAATGATTAAAGAAAAAAAATTGAACTTTTTTTTATATGTACAAGAAAGCTAAAGAAAAAAATCCTAATCTTTATGAATAAGAAAGAAAAAAAAAAAAAGAAAATGTTTCTATGAAAGAATTTTTTTTTTATATAATTGTTGAATCTTTAAATAATAATAAAAAATATGAGGCTAAATCAGAAAAGTTCCCTTCTGAACTACATCTCATCAAGTTACATTTTAAAGCAATTTAGCCTGAGGATGGGAGTGGTTTTAAGCAGTGCATTAGTCATTAGTCATACTTTATAAAGCTGATTGGAAACACTCTAAGCATGTCGTTCACAGTTTAATCAATAGATCGGGCTAAAATTCAGCCTGATTTTTTAGTCAGATGCAATAGTATTTTATTTCATATAAAATGTATTTTCCTCTTTGCTTTTTTAAAATGATTGCTAAAGACAAAAATCACTGCTCAGCAAAATAATAAAGGTTTGCGAATTCATTTTATGCTTTGATTTAAAAAAAACTAAATCAGACTTTGCATTTAAATATGAATGTTTGAGCTGTAATAGTATACAAATAATAATAATAATAATAATAATAATGTTTAAATATACAATAATATCAAACAGTACTTTGTATATAATAACTGGAGCAAATTTTATTGTATATTTCAAGTTGTCAATTGAAATAGTCAGAGTGCTTATTCTTTGTGCTGATTGAGGAGTGTTGATTTGAAAAGTTGTAGATTCAGGTATCATACTGCCACCTACTGGTGGAGACGTTCATCAAGGATGTTCAATAAGACAGAAAGCAGTGAAATGAGTTCCTTATGATTGAAATTATTCAGGATTTCAGGAGGGACAATTTCTACTTCAGTGACATCTATGGAAATGATACATCACATTTAGTTTTCCTTCAAATGAGAGATAACATCCTCAGACATCTGCGTTAACCAGGAGAGGAAATGTCCCATGGGTGCCCTCACTAAACATCGTGTCCTGGGCCCTTTAAAGCATGTGTAGCTGAAGATGTGGTTATGGTCTATCAAGACTGCCTTTACTGACAAACCTCAATTACTCAGTCGTGCAAAGAAAAAAGCATTCCTGAAGTGTTCCTTTTTGTTTGATGGATGAGTTGTACATATAATGGCTGGGCATTACCTCTGCAAATAAACCAGACTTGACATTGCCCTATGCTGGAACATCTGGGACGCCCCAGAGACAGGATCAAAGGCCTTGTGTGTCCTTGGACTCTATCTGTGCCAAACATGCACAGCGAGCTCAAGAACGGCTATCCAGCGCATTTCAGTCATCATCATCTGCGCTGGCTGTGTTTGTTAGTCATCAGCTATTTTGGTTTAATTTGTTACAGTCATATTCCTCAGTGTTTTCGTCATAGTAACAGCAGAGCTGAGAGCGCTGTAGCTAGACAATACAGTAAATCAATTTAGCAGCTTATTATACCACAACTAAATTATATCTTTAACTAAGTGGAAACATGAATGTGATGTTGAAAATCAAGTGGCTGAGACTGATTGAGCTTTCTAGCACTTTTCCAACTGACACATCAAACTGAACAGCATATCAGTATCTCCACGCTCTCATCCGTATTATACTATGGGGGCTGTTCTACAACACAATCCACATTACTTGGGCTTTGTTTGGAGAGAGCCAGCCAACTGCATAACCTTAATTAGTCAAGCTGTATTCATTGAAGTGATTACAATGCGCCGCACAGTAGTGAAGAGAAGCATCTGTCACTTAAACTCAAATGATTTCTCAATCTTTCCGTTCAGTGGAATAAATTTACTGTGGGCCCAGACTTGAACATGGCTTTTGTTAAAGCAGACTGAAGATACCCACTGAATACTGAACACACCCCTTCAAGTAAATATAGTATATAAGACACGTTGATGTCGGTTTTATGCCATAATAAAAGACAATATTTTCTAGGACTGCAGCTGCCGTTTATTTTTATTGTCAATTAGACTGTCAAGTTAGTTTGTTTTTATGAAACAATTCATTATCTTGTCTGCAATAGTAAAAAAATTAAATCAAATTATTTCCAATATCCAAAAATATTCAATTTACAATTATATGTAACAGATCACAGCAGAAAATCTTCTAATTGAGAAGCTTCAATCAATAAATATTTATTATTTTTGTCTCAATTTTTAAAACCTCTCTATTAATTACATAAAATGAATTAATCAATTAAACAAGTACTAGTTTAGTTTAGTTTCCAGTTACATGCTAATGTTTTAACTGTGTTCAAATTTCAAACTGTAAAGCGTCTGTTACTTCTGCCATGAAGAAAAAAAAAAAAAAAAAGGTTTATGTGAGATTGCTTTTTCCTCCAAGTTTTGAGTTTCATTGTATTTGCCATTTCTAAATCTACCCAAGGCTGTGCATCTGCTGCTCTCCAGCCTGCACAACTGGGAAAAGAGGCAGGATGTCACTTTTGTGAACTAGACATGCTGGAGAAAAGGGGGAAAAGGGAAAATGACGCAATCATTAGAAAAATGGTTTGAGTGGTGAAGCTGGGGCCTTACGAGGGGCAGGTTGGAGAGATGGTCCGCACCTCGGCAGATGTGCCTTGGTGTCACTCCACATCCGCAGCCGAATGAATCACCCAACAGATGTTTAACGTCAAGGCCAGGCTGTCACGCCAGCCAAACACACGTGCACACAACAGCCACATGCATTCACACTGCAATTTATTACTACATTAGGAAGATCGGCTCCACAAGGGGTCAGACCAAAGGCGCTGACGTTCACCTTGAATGTGACTTTGACTAAAAATAACAAAACAAAAAAATTTCACTCACAACATATAGAGAAGTTTTTTGTTGGATGAAAAAAAAAAAAAACATCCTCTGATGTGCATTAAATACACACAACACACTGACTGAAATAGTAGTTCTGCCCAAACTCGCTGAGTCTCATGAAATGTTTCTACAGCATAACATATTTTCAGACACTCTTTTTGATCTCTGGCTTGTAACATTCAACAACAACCCGTCAATATTGAAAGACAGAAGGTATTTTAGATAACTCCACACCAGAATCCTCCTGATTCCTCTTTTTTTTGTGGGACCTTTCATGGCAGAATAAAGATATTTTGTCAAAACCCATTTCCACTGAAAAACAAATGTGGCTTTTTACCACAGATGTAATTTTTATCACCTCTTTGTTTCAGGGTTTGTTTTTGGGATGAAGATGGTGAAATGCAACACTACTACAATAAACTGTCAATGCTGAAAAACAGATGTTCTAAATCTTTGTAATGTCACGCTGCTGCATACAACACAGGAAAATTACGGCTGAACACAATTAAAGAATTTACTTAACTGAAATTGAATTTCAGACATTTATAATTATAATCTTTATTTCTAATACGGATTCATCCTGTCATTTAAGGTGAGCAGCCACTCAAGGATCTGTCTGATCTTGTCATATAATCGATCGTTGTGTGCGCTGTGGATGTTTGTTTGTTTGTTTTGTCAACACGTGAATGATACCAGAACAGTGAGCATCACCGTGTTAGAGAGGAGCAGCTGAAGGTAAGAAGCTTTTAAGAAAGAGTTGCTGGATCTTTGAGAACATTCTTGAGGCCCTTTTCCCCTCTTTTGGAGAAACCCAGGCAGATAAAAGGAAACACTCGGGTGGATTAAAGTGTTCAGAATGTATCAGCATCAAACCACCAGAGTTTTTGCCCTCTACATTTTTCAAACACAGTCAATAGATCTAAATATTTTACTGTGCCCCGGCCGATTTATTGTTTGATGTTTAAAAACTTGTGTGGAATGAAAGAAAATTCATTAAAGAAGAAGGCCCCAGAACGAGGCCCTACGATCAGCTTTGAAAGTCTAGTTTAACTGGGATATTGATCATTCTCTTTCTTCTGTGACAAAGGCCACCAGGGACGCTGGAGGTGTCGGTGGATGAAGGCACGCTGCCAATAACACCAGTGTGTGTGTGTGTGTGTGTGTGTGTGTATGTGTGTATACACTGTAGGTGAGGCTGGGAATTCCACTACTGACACTGAAAAATCCAATAACTCAAAAATGACCAAACAAACATCACGTTCTTGATTTCTTGCTGGTCAAAAGAAAATTCAGTGAGTTTTCTGGTTTGGATGCAGCAACGTGCACTTGAGGATTTTTGATTTTTTGATATGCGTGACAGATAAGACTTGGATATTTGTGAACTTAAACATACAGCTTTGTGCAGCCACTAGAAAAAGAAATTTGAACTAAAAAAACTGTTTCTCCATTTCATTGAGCATCAATCAAGTCATATAGGACTAATCAGAGGAATGCCAGCTCTATAAAAGCCTCTTTCTTGACAATGAAGCTTTTTCCTTAAAGTATGTAAGACCATTATTTTAGGTTGGATTTTCCCTTTTAGTTGCCCACTCACTGTGAGTCAGAGTATAAACCTTAACACATTGATGGCTGCCCTGCAGGCGTAGCTATACATACCACAACTTAAAATGTTGTCAGCGCATTTCAAAAACTATGCCCTACCACTACAAGCAGCATAAAGGAAGATATGACACATATTTGATGAAAGAGAAATATGGCAGTAGCAGTCACAGCAATCTTATTTTAGATATTCAGCACAGAAATGCAAAACTTCATCCACTTGACTTTCCCAAGCTTAGATTGCCATCACGGATAACTCCTATATTTCTGGAAACTTTCTTGACACCAGGAGACAGACTAACCACGGCATAATTAATTAAATCTTTGGAATATGCAGGGGAAAAAAATCTTTTCCCTGACCTATAAAAAATTAGAGAGACATATCTTGACAAGTATCAGTAGTAGTTTGTAGCTGGGAGGAATTTAGATTGATACTTCAGACAAATGTAACAATGTATCCTCATCCTGGTATCAATGTCACTTGAGAAGAAAAAGCAAGTTTGGTCACATTGCAAACCTCATATTTTCAGGTAACATCTGAAGAGAATGACTGAATGAGATGATGATCACTTGACCTTTGTCCACATTGGCTCCATCTCACTTTAGAAAACTGTAGGAGCCTTTACCTCCAGTGTGTCTTCCCACTGTGTCCACTAGTTTAGAAGAGTTCACAGAAATATCACAAGTATCAAATGACCTGAAGCACAACGCTCTAATAATTTACATTTCAACTGTATCTCAAAGATCAGGCTAATGACAGCATGTTGTAGATCACAAGCCACAGCACAATGCCCTATATAGGATAGAAAGTAATAATTGATTAACAAATGCTCTGCTATATAATGCCTCAAGACATGGTAATGATGTAGATCAGGTATATTAAAAGCTTAGAAATGTGAATCACCTCTGGCACATAAATAATCATCTCCTCTCTTTCTAAGAATCACATACTAATTTTTTAGAGGTTTAACGATCCACCGATCTAGATCCATACATCGGTTTAATAATTAATGATCCAAGATCATTTTTACAAAGTGAAAACATGGATCCATACCATTATATTTAAAATACATCATTTTGAAATTCTTGTTGCACATCTGTGATACGATTTCCATCCAAACTCCACCTCCCGCTGCTCCATCCAAAACATTCAAACAATGCTAGTAGCCCAGCGCCAGACAAGTCACAGCAAGTAGCCAAGAAAAAGATGATGACATTTAGTCTCCTCTCGGGAATAAATCAGCGATGTGGAAGGATTTTTTTTTTGTTTTGGATTTCAGAGAAAAGACAAGTCAACAGACAAACACAGTAAGTGGTAAAATAGTCAGAAAACAATGACTAACCTGTCTAGGCACCTGAAGAAGAAGAAGAAGAAGAAGCAGGACATTGACCCGTGTTAACGTGTCAAGATTCCTGCTCACCAGCTTTGACCAGTTATTTTCTACTAAAACTGAGCTGCAACTCTAAAAAACTCTGAGTATCACAGCTGATCAACAACACAACATCTAGTTTGATTCTTTTTATCAAAAAGAGCAGATTGGTTTTCATTTAGAATCTGGAAGAGCTCAGAAATAAAACTGTAAAATCACATTTTAGTTGTTTTTTGTGAGTTGACTGAATGTTTTAAATAGATACGATCAAATCAAATTGTATCGTATCAGAATTTTTGATATCGACAAATATTGTATTATTGTCCAAAGAACTGATAGAATATCGTATCGTGATGAAACACCTGTAATTTTCCATCTGACCATTTTCCTGCTCCTGTCATCACTCTGACTGTGACAGTTGTGTGAGACATTTCGGCCTGACAACAATTGCTTTAAGACATTTCCCACAATCTGAACTGGATTAAACCCGTTCGCTGACCTTTGTGTGTTTGTCCAGAAGCGTCTGTCTCAACCCCACTGAGTATCTGTCCCTTCCTCCTCCTTATTTACTATGAAGTTTTTGAGTGGAATTACTATTCTACAGCTGAATGAGGCACAGTCAGTAAATAAATACATTGCCCAGAGGTGAAACAGGTCCTTACATTCAAATGCAGGCAGGTAGGTGAGACAGACAGATCTGCTAGGCCATCAACTCCCTGGACCAAGTCAAACCGCTCATTCACCGCGGATGCTGGTTCCTTCCACGGCATGTGCAGAGGCTAAGGAGAGGAGTTAGAGGCATGTCAGTGTCTCTGCGGTTAGTAACATGTTTCTCCCAGCAAAAATCAAGTACTTGATGTACATGAAATATGGCGCTGACTCTTAATGATATCGTGAACTACTGAGCTGCTGACAAATCCCGTGTTGCCAACAGGGAAACAAATGCTAATGAATTAGCCCAACAACACTGCCACTACCGAGCACAGCACAGAAAAAAAATGCAGCAGGTTACAATTTACTAGTCCTGAGGATTTCTGGGTAGCAGTAACAGCAGTATATCATTTTTCTACATTCCTCCTGTGTATAATATGAAGATGATGTTAGCGGAAAAAGAGGATACATAATAAAAAAAAAATCAAAGCATTTATTCAAATTATGAAAATTTTAATAGAAAACAACAGTACATTATCAGAATTAGCGCTACACATTGATTTACTGTGATTTATCACACATCTTTTTGAGCAATTTTTACTGAGTATACTTTTGTTTCCTCAGTGTATCAGTGAAAATGTCGACCAGCTCTCTGTCCTTCTTTCCAAGTGTGTTACTCTCCTTTGAAAAGACACACAGGACACAGCAGGAGGGGAGGTGTGATGTTCTCTCTTTTTATTGACTGACACGGCTGATGAGGGCCCATCCTGCACTTTGGCAGGAGGGTAGGCAAGCATGCGGAGGTGGCGCCCACCAGGGTGCAAGGAGGGGACGACATGGTCGTCCTTCATAGATATTCCATGCGTGGCTCTACCCTCAGCTGCCCTGTCAAGGTCTGTGTATGCCCCTCTGAGGGGCTGAGACAGGGTCATGGATGACACCCGCCTCTATGCCAGACGTGACAGCACAGCTGGGCCGCTTAATGACAGAGGGGCCTGGCCCAGCACACACCTGCCCATCCTGGGCAGGGCAGGCGACCTCACGGGGAGAAAGAGGAGCCGCTGCCACGTTCGATGGGCAGATGTTCTGGAGAGGAGACAGCAGAGACAGCTGCACTACAGGGACCCCTCCGTTCTTCTCCTCTCTCCAGTAATTGAAAATCATGTAAAAGGTCAATTGTGTGATACTGGTCGTCTCTCTCTGCGAGTTGTTCCTTTCAGCTATGACAAAAACAACACTGACTGGCTGACAGCTTTTGCCTCAATTACTGCTTATTTAGCTATGGATGTCCGTGTAATGACGATATCTGTAAACATTCCCAGTGAATAAATCTGCATAAACAAGGAGGTACAGGCCATCTGTTGGAGGCCATGGATAGGGGGTCCCCCAGAGAAACCTAATCATTGGGTACATTACACAGACACTGTTATGACATTTGGACTCCAGACGAGGGAGGCTGGAAAAAAACACAAATCCCAAACTCTATCAGCTTTACTGAATCGCAGGCCAACAGCCTCTGTGAAAACAGTCCACTGTGGAACAGAGGGTCAGCGTCTGTCCTGAATACCGACAGAGTGACCCTCTCTCTGGGTTTCATTTTGATGAGAAGTGGCAGGGCTGTAACCTCCACAGGATTGCTCTCTGTTTGTGGTTGTCTTAAACAGAACCAGCTACAGAACTGTCACACACCATCAGCCTCCCTGGGATTCAGCAGAGATTTATAGACCTTCATCGGCTGAGTATCAATCAAATTAGACAATGAGGACTCATCAAGTAAAGAGAGAAAAAAAAGAGGGAAATGAGATAAACTCTGGCTACTTTTGCGTTAAATTTGTTTGTTGACTTTCAAGTACAAGAACCTCGGCAACATGTTTAAGGTTTAAGAAGTTGTTGTTTTTTTTCTTGACCTAGATAAATCTGAGTTTTATGAGATCTGGAAAAGGTACAAAAGCTTTAGATGCTCAGACTGTGAAATTCAGTATTAAAAGAGTGTGTGTCAGCGTTGGACAAGGAATGGCCTACATAAATGTGACATCTCATCACATATTTATTTCAATCATTTAGAAGTTTGAAAAAGTTGTTACTTTTAATGAGGAACATGTTGAGACTCAACCGCAAACATGTGGTTTTGGGGGAACTCTTTAAAATTTTAACAAAAACAAGTGCTGTGACTTGAGTACGAGCACAAACAGGAAGGAAACAATATATTCCATAAACTCCCCCAAATGAGAACGTTATCAATAACACTTGTGTCTGCAGGAAAAACAAAATGAAGCTCTTCAAAATGCATGTTTCTGGTTTGACTGACCGTAGTCCTTTGCCAATAACAATGTTACCCGCAATCACGATCCAAACCACACACCCTTGGCACAGCACGCTGTCACAAATTATGTTTTGATTCTGACCAAATGCAACAGCTTCCTGTCTGGTGCTGTTTTCTCTTACTGTCTGTTTTATTATCTTGAACTAAATGCAAACTAAAGGATGCTGTTTTTGCTGCAGGAAGGACATTTAGTAACATATCAAAAGTGTTGGAAGCTGTTGATGACAAACTTGGAGAACGTGTATCCTCATCAAGGAAACAAAGACTGTATCCAGCTTTTCAAAGACACAATCACTATCTGTGCTCATTTAACCCAATGAAAATCTTTTTTAAACATTGTTGTTCCATCGTGGATTTTACTCCTAATGGTACCTCATGTCTTGAAAACAAATATATAACAGTTATTTATAATAACTTCTAAAACCACCAGGCCTCTCAATTTAAG
Source organism: Polydactylus sextarius (assembly GCA_016801845.1). Lineage (NCBI taxonomy): Eukaryota > Metazoa > Chordata > Actinopteri > Polynemidae > Polydactylus > Polydactylus sextarius. The sequence continues at coordinate 3,663,844 of CM028907.1, forward strand.
TGTGTGAGTAAGTGTGATTGTTTGTGTTGGTGTGTAGGCCACTTGTATGAGAGTGTAACTGTGCAACGGCATGTGTGTAACACACCAGAATGCACATTTCAAAGGCAAGACAGCTCCTGGGCTTGCTGAACTTTTGCTTGTTATCAGGAGCTGAGAGTGAAATGGAGAGAATTGATCTTTTGTCTACTGGAGGTGCACTCCCTTGGGCTGCGCCGCTCGCTTGCTCACTCGCTTGGCTGCCATGCAGAGGGCTCTCTTTCTCATCCTCCCCCCTCCACCCTCCCACCCCACCCCGCTTCTTCTCCCCCTCCCTTCCCTCGTTCACTCACTCTCTCCCTCTCTCTTTCTCTCACCCCATCTCTGCATGGCGGCTGCCTCTCCTCCAGCTGACACTTGTCCTGCCGTTACTGGGAGAGATGTGTGCTGAGCTGCTGACACCAGGATTGATCTTCCTCCTTTTCCCCATAAGCTCCATATCAAGCTCCTGGAGACTCGGGTGGAGACAAAGAATGGGTGGAGGGATGGAGAAAAGAGGGTGGAGAGGCAGCCATAGTGGTGGTGGTGTGGGGGAGTGAGGGTGGGGGGATGGGTGGAGGCGGGAATATTGTCAACTCATATCGTCTCTTCAAACTAACAATGTTTGGTGCAGCAAAGAAAATAGAGAAGGCAAAATTGACAGTTTTATTGGTGGTAGAGTAGTTAAGTTCACTGGTTTTGTTAAATTGTTGCTCACAATGACGCCACAACACCAACAAATGGATTTCCTAACGTGTCCAACAGCAGCTATGTTTTATCTGATGAAATATAACCAGTCTATTATTATCTGCTACTGTACTCAAATTACAGTAGTTAAAGGATTTTGTGAGTAAAACCTCAAAATCTTCCTGATTAAAAGATTCGCCACAACTTCAGCTGCACGTTCTGTAATGTGAGAAATCCTCAGCAATGTGAGCACAGACATCTGTCTGAGTCAAACGAGCGTATTACTGCAGCCACAAGATGATTTTGAGGTCACATTTAGCACAAACAAAATCAGCGCAGTAGCACAAATGCAGAGATCATTTGCTTAATTTAGTTTTATTTATCTGTTGCACTGATTTCTATTCAAGGTAATGTTTATCGTGTTGATGAAATCCATTTTTTAAGAAATGGAAATCATAATTATTTGCTGCACCTTGCTGTGACGGAGTAGAGAGGCCAAGCCAGTAGTGGTGTGAGTAATAATCCAATGTTTAACTAAACTGTAAATTGTTTAGTCTTCACTGCAAAAGACTTAATAACCAGTGAAGTCTGGTGACTATTTAATAGTCACCACATTTCACACGAGTAAAACATAATGCAGAACAGATTTTTTTTTTCAACTCTGTGGTCTTGTTTATATTATGCAGTGTGTTTCTGAAAAAATAACTTCCACTCAAAGGCAATGCATACCTATTTTATATGTATATTTTAAACATGTCTGGTGCTTACACAGCTCATTGCCCGTATGTGGAAAGTAAACAAACTTGTATCTGCAGGAAAATGATGCTAAAATGTTCCTGTTCAGTCTGAAGGTGCAAACGTAACTTCAGACTGAGACACAGGCCAATCAAAGCATTAAAATATATACACTGTGACAAAAATTATTACACATTTAAATAACTGACTGACCCTGACTGAAAGGTGATAATTAATCAGAATATTTGATTGATCTCTGGACAGTAATTGGTTAAAAACCCTCTTGGCCTGTACAAGGATCGAACCTGTGACCTTGGCATTATTAGCACCACGTTCTAATCAACTGAGTTACCCAGCCCTGTTTGTCCTAGTGTTTATGCAAAAGGTCAAAAGGTCATATGTAGACCTAGTTCTACATTTTCATTCTTTTATAAAATGTAGCTTAATTAAAGAACTAATTAATTTTAAGTGTGTACACAACTTGACCAGTGGTAACTTTTGTCACAGAGATTGTCCTGTTTTTGTTCTCAAGATAAACTTAGGTGCAAAATGTGACCAACCACTAAAATAAGATTAACCCTTAAAGCACAGGAGTTACTGGTATAAAGTCTATGTGGGTCAATGACTCTTCACTGCAGTAGTTGGGGTTCAAATCCCATCCATCCATTTCCTCTATCTCCTCTGCTTTTCCTATCATGCCTTTCTAAAGGCTATCAAATAAAAGCAAGAAAAGCCAAAAACAAAACCATTTAATAATCTGGATGAGGTAAATAAAAGGTCTGGCATACACCCACCAAAGCACTAAATAACTATACATCTGTTATTTTTATACGAAAGTATTGAGATTTCTCTTTTGTCGTCTGAATGATTCATCAAAACAGATGGCAAAACACTTGCCAGTTTTATTTTTCTTTTCTGGACAATCGTTTTGATCAAGAGAAACAAACCATTTTTCAGTGTTAATAAATCATTTAGTAAAATATCCTGAAAAAGGAGCTGGGTTTGGATATCAAACAAAAAATGAGTTTTTTTCCTTTTTTTTTCCTGACCTAATCTTTCTCCAAAAGCTGTTGATATCTGGTAAAAGTTTTTTCAAAAGGTTAGCCAATAAAAATAGCGGATGAACAAGCTACAAAAGACTCAGTATATTCAACAGAAATGTTTCACATAAATTAGGATTCATAAACAGTCTGAAAACATGATGAAACATTAAACACTTTGATGCGACGCGGTGGGCAGTCGTACAGTAAAAGATGGACTCTCAGTGGCTTTTGAGGACTTCTGTTGTGGTTCTAAGTCCAAGCATCTGAGTGGATTTGACTGGGGATCTTTACAGTTATTACTGTGTGTTATTGGCAACATGAGGTGGGAGCAAACCTGGGAGGAAGGGTTAAGGCTGAGGGGAGGAGGAGGGCAAATAGGGGGCGTGGGGGTGTACCAGCAAACATGATAATTTGCAGGTTAGACAATTTCAGCAGGCCGGATGGCCTGATACCCTTGGTAAGCATCCAAGAGCAGAGTAAGAGCGGGGCAGAGCTTTGCGGGAGGAAGATGAATCAAGTTTAATAACAAAGGGTTCTAATTGCCCCCCACAACCCTGCAGCCCCCACCAGAGAGCTGAACTCTAATTACAGTCAGAACACAGTGCACTGTCACCCAATATTAAGTTGTTGAAAAGCGGGCCAAGATAATCGATATACACTTTAGTTGTGGAGGTGGAGGAGTGGGGTGTGTGTGGAGAGAACAGAGAGAAAAGAGAGAATGAAATAAGGAAGATGCTCCTTCCATTCAGTGGGAACCAGCAGCACCCAAAGCCCTTCTGGCTCATGAGAACGCCGTTGGGACCGCCCAAGAATGATTGCAGAGCAATAATCCTGAGTACACCTCCCCATCACCCCCATACAAACACACACACACATACACCTAAACACACGCACATGCACAAACACATACACACACACATACATTTATGTGAGCTTACAGCACAATGTAGAGCCCCACCTTCCCCATGGGCAGCCTGAGCACCCGTGCGTCTGAGAGGAAAGGTGAACACGGTCACCCCTAATTACAGGGGCCCCAGCTCTCTCACACACTAACACACACTCACCAGGCATAACTAAAGACAGGCCAATTAGGGCGAGAGGGAGATAAGGGAAGTTTTATTTGTATACTAATTAAGCCCCTGATGAAATTCAAAAGGGAGGTGGTGAAGGGGATTGGGGGGGGGGGGGAGCGGACGGGTAATTGTGTGTTTGAGAAAAGGTTGCTGTAGGTACGGTTATCTGAGAAGCACAGCCTTGAGAAAGTTGCCCCCTAATCCCGCGCTGAGCCCCGGCACTGCACTGCAAGGTCTCTCATAATTTGATCTGTTACATAGGTAATGGCCGACTCTGACAGCAAGATCATCAGCAGCATTTATTGTCTGTCTGGTCCGTGTTTCAGCTACACACAAAAGAAGCTGTCAGGCAAAGAGAGATTGCTTTCTTCTAGAAAAAAAAACAACTCCCAAAACAGTGTGGATAGACAGCCATCTTAAAGGAGAATTTCAGTGTAAAATAATTTGTGGATATGTAAAACATGAGAACAAGTTGTTATGTTTGCTGAGGAGCAAAGCTACGGTACAAACATTTTTATTTTGATCGCTTTTGTCAAAAATTCTCGCCATGCTAGTTATAAGGCAGCTTGAAGACGTCGCTATTTTAAACCATCAAAACAGCTCAAAGTAGCTTCACACTTCCTTCCTAGTGTAAAATCAAAACGAGGAAGTGTACAGATCTTTTATTAAAGACTTTTTTTTTTTTGTAAGTCATTTTGACAAAAACGATAAAAACAAAATGCGTAGTTTCGCTCCTCAGCTAACAAAAACTCGTTATCATGTTTTAACATACCCAAAAATCATTTTACAACAAACTTCTCCTTTAAACGCTAAACAAATTCAGCAATATGAATATTTAGTGAGATTACAGATGTGTTAGCAGTAATTGAGCATTATTAATTAAAGCAGAAAAAGTGACTTGTCCAGAACAGAAACTGACCCTGTGAGATATTCACAATGACGGATACTGTAACTATTACAGAACAAAGTCTATTCATTATCTGTAAATCAAACAATTACAGTTGAAATTATTGAGTAAATCAGAAAAATAATATAATTATAATAAATAATATAACTCGACTAATCATTGCAGTTTTATTGTTGACTCTGCATCGTTGATTACCCTTTAATGTTGAAGCAGAGGTAGCGACAAACCCAAATCCATTACACCAGATTTGTTCAGTTCAGTATAAATAAGAAAAAACAACAGTAACAACAATATAGCCTGATTTCTGTGTAAAAGAGGTTGTCATTTCATTATACTGAAATGTTGCTTGAGGTCTGTTCAGTGTTTCACAAGTTAAACATTTCAAAAAAGTTAGAGGAATAAAAATAATACTTAAGGTCTTTTTAACCCCTTCAGGGGCTACAAAACAACAATGAACCCTCATCTTATAGAGTTCATGGTTTTATGCCTGAAAGACACATCTGATGTTGAAGGTTTATTGTTCTAAAAACCATCCAACCAACAAACACCTCATAAGACAAACATCACCTTATAATATAATATCTGATAAAGTATAAAGATTAATAAAGTTACTATCAAAAGTTGTCAAATTCAACTTTACAAACTCTAAATGACCTCAGCAACATGATAAATATAATAATTCTTCACTACTTTGATTTATTATAGTACATCATAATTCAAGATCATCATGTTTTGGATATATAACCTAAAAAAAAGCAACAAATCGAGTTGTCAAATTAATGGAAATGAGTATAAAATATGACACACAGTAGCATAGTCCAGAAGAAAGTAATAGAGAATAGAGTAATAAGTTTAATTTGACTTTACTTTGACTGTTTTACTTTCCTGTCAGATAAAAAATAACGTCAACTTCCAAATCCAAACCTGCTTCCATTTTCCATATAATTTTTCACTTTTGCAGAAACGGAAGTATAATGTTTTTGTGAATTCACTGAGTAATGTCTCGTATTTTTTTTACCCTATTTTCTTTTAAACACTTAAAAATGTATATGCCGAATTAATCATTAATAGTTGGTATTTCATATGCACCATTACATATGTTGATATTTATTTCCAAATGAACTTAATAATGAAGAAAAAGTAAAAACCTCATAATTCTCAAGCGAGTTTTGGCGCCATGAGGAGCAGCTCGTGTTCTGATTTCTAATCGACTTTAAGGTTGTTAATTTACGATGAACATCGGAGATAATTATATCTACGTGAAGTGTACGTCACACTTTACTTTAAAATGTCTCTAGTGTGACTATATCTTAACGTTTAACTGCGATATGAATCATTTTTAAAGCAACTTACCTTGATCGTGTCACAGTCGCTGTTGTTTTCAGACGCTTGATTCTACCTGTTGATTGATCATTTCACCTCATGCATTAACTTTTCTTCTTGTTTGTTTTTTATGCTTCTCCGCTGTGTGTTTTTCTTACAGTTTATAAAGTTCTGGGGGGAAAAAATAAACATACTTTTATTAAAACGTGACGCTACAAAAAGTTTGTCAAAATATGACAACCGGAAACCGGAAATACAAATGGATGGATGGATGGATGGATGGATGGACGGACGGACGGACGGACGGACGGACGGATGGACGGATAGATAGATAGATAGATAGATAGATAGATAGATAGATAGATAGATAGATAGATAGATAGATAGATAGATAGATAGATAGATAGATAGATAGAATTTGAAGATACAGGCTGATGGTATGCCTGCCGGGCATTTCTGCCTGCCGCACCTCCACCAGTGCCCTCTAGAGAAGTGTTTCCCTATGCACTACACCCAAGGTCAGGAACGGGTCATCAGCTGGGGACCACCAGTCACGGATGTTTCGCTCCTTTAACCCCAGTACATCTCTTGGTGGCGGAGCGATGGAAAGTCTGTCTTCCACCCCCTGCTGTTGACCTAGGTGTTCTGCCCCCACCCTTTATCCCTCCTCCTTAGCCATAGCCAGAAGCTGCCCTTCTCTGCCTCCTCGGCCAGCTCCTTGATGGCTTTACGATTCCCTGCCCCTGTGCAGCCGATGTTGCGAAGTAGGCGAACTGTTGAGGATCCCACAAATCCCCTACACCCCACCTCAACGGGGCATGTGATGGTCTTCCAGCCAGCCTCTTGACACTCTGCTGCCAGGTCTGCATACTTATCACACTTGCGTTCGTTGGCAGCCTCAATCCCCTGTTCCCATGGGACGGTGAGTTCCACCAGCAGTATGGTCTTTAATGGGACTGACCATAAGATCAGGTCTGGCCGGAGCGATGTTTGGACAATGTCCCTGGGAAACTGGAGCTGCCTCCCCAGGTCAACCCTCATAGTCCACTCGCCACCAGGTGAGAGGAGTCTTGGTGTTACTGTCCGGTGGGTGGGCTTGGGGTTCTCCCCTGCTCTTGCAAAGGGGATGGATGGTCTCACTGGAGCAGGAGGTTTGCTGTTAGCCTGTAGCCTGCATGCCTCTGTCACCTCTGCCAGCTTTTTCAGCTGGATAGATAGATAGATAGATAGATAGATAGATAGATAGATAGATAGATAGATAGATAGATAGATAGATAGATAGATAGATAGATAGATAGATAGATAGATAGATAGATAGATAGATAGATAGATACTTTATTAAGTAGGTTAGGTAGGCTGTAGGTTATACACAATAAAAAAAATATTATAAAAGAACAACAACAAACAAAAGTCACTGACCTAAAAAAACTGAAGGATAAAAGATAAAAACTGGGGCCAAATTATCAAATACCATTAAGTACAAAACTGCAAAAATACTAAAATACAGTTGGTTAAAGTGACTTTCAATTAATGTGAACGTTAAAAGCAATAAAAATCATCTTTATTTTACACAACACACTTTATTTAAGACAAAAGTCTTTCTGCCTCCACTGTCTTGAGCAATAAATTAAAGTGTTCATGATTCTGACTTATGTTCTTTTTATCTATTTACTGATCATATTGTGAAAAATAAACATGTTTAATATACTATATATATATATATATATATATATATATATTGGCCTATATGACAGAAATCGATCAGTGATTAATGATTTAATACTTTTTCAAATACAACTGCAACGGTTGTGATAATAAACTCAAAAATTTGGGGTTTTTACTGGTCAGACAAAACAAGACATTACAGTATGTTCAGTTGGGCTTCAGGAAATAACCATCACTACTTTATGATATTATATACAACCACTGAAAAAGACAGAATTGAAATATATATGCTGAACTGCTGTTCACCTCTGACAAATTAAAAACTTGCTGCAGGTTTTCAGTTAACAACAACTAAGCTCAAGCTACTTAAAAACCAGTCATGAACTGAAGATTATGTCATACTTCAGTGATGAAAAACTGCAATTAATCAAATTATGTGAATCCAAATCTGCAGTAAATCTGGGGCTTTTAGAGCCTTTGAGGGTCTGGGACCTCTGAGCAGCTGTCCACTTTGTCTGGAAAGGTAATCCAGTCTTGACTATAACCATAAAACTGCAAAACAATTAAACAAAATTGAAAATTTAAAGTTGTAAATAAATAACTAGATAACTGCAGAGTCTCAGTGAACAAGAACAGATCCAAGAGTGGAGAGCTCATCATTAACATTTCTACTTCAGCCTTCTTAAGGCATCAACGCTATCAACCAATCTTAAAGCAGTTCTGTAAAGATCAACCTGGCATTCAGCCGCTTCATCTGAAGCAGCGTTTCATCCCTTATTAGAGATTAGCTTCACAGAGACCCCCTGTGATGTGTTGTCACAGTAAGCCATGTTGGGTTGGGTTTCAAAGTGGGTGCCCCACCGAGCTTTATCAGAGCTCCCTCTTTATTGGCCTCGTAAAGCAGACCACATGTGGCATGATCTTCAAAAAGTCAAGCAATCATGATGATTTGACAGTTCACAGCAGGTGGTTGTGTTGCTCATTTCTGAGACCAATTCTTCACTCATTCTCCACCATTTTGCAGAGCTCTCTGCTTCAAATTGAATTTGCCAACTTGCAGATGAAAATATTAATGATGTAATAATTCAAGTCCAAATTCTTAGCGCTATATACTGTGTGATGTGGAGTGATAAAGGGAATAAGATATGATCCCTATCAGTAAGCTGAAGAGCCATGCATTCATATAAATGTGATATCTTGTGGTTTATAGTTGAGTAAAACACAAGTGTAAACCAGAAAGTTTTGAGATATTGTCTCAACACAGATTAAAATTCAAATAGTGAATGTGTTTTAAATCAGACTTTGTTGACTGAAATATTCCCACTGTCACAGCGTACCATCAAGTGGTGAACAATTTTAGAGACATCATTTACATTTAATATCACAGTCCAGTGAAGGAAAAATACAAAACTATTTGCAACCCTCAGGATTTCCATTGAATCTCAATAGTCCAATTAGTTATACAGAATTTGGATCAAGTTTCAGAAGACAGATCGCACTGAAAAAAATAAGACAGATAAGGATTTAGAAGAGTGATAGCATTTAGCTATGGCCATTGGATTCACTTGCAAGAGAGAAGCATTGGGGGTAGATTTGAATAATTCATCCAAGTTAAACCCATTAAGAATATCCATGTGGACATTTTTTTGATGTTAAAGACAGTGTATGATCTCAGGGTGCTTTCAAACTATATCTGCCTTTACTCGTGGTTTCTTTTCCCCTGAAGCGACAAAGATCAACTGGCTCCTGTGTTAATTCTGTAGAAGTGTACAGTACAGAGGTCTTAACTGCAGCGTTGGCAGTCGGGCCCCTCGATCAGCGTTTAACAGCTCTGCAGAAGTCTGGGTAAGGTCTCCGAAAAGCTAGAGAATGACAAATTATTCAGGACATGTTTCATAAAATGTATTTTAGAAAAAAAAAATTAGGTATAGAAAGAGCTCCTGCTGTCAAATGACTTTGAGTCATCAGTTCAAAACTTTGATTAATATCCTACTTTTCCCTCAAAAGTTTATCATCCTGATAAAAGTATCACTTGGAAAAAAAAAAAAGCCCATGTGAGAATTGCCACTTTATACTTTCTTATTAATTCATAGGAAATTAATGTTGTTTACTGATTTTCTGCAAACACATCAGTCCAATCTTCATCCATCTGATAGGTTTCCCCTCTTGAATTTCACAAAAATATTTGGAGGTGATGCAAACCCCAGCAACAACCACTGGGTCAAAACAGGGTTGCGATATCTCCGAAAAACACAAATCATCAAAAATCTCTCGGGGTGCTCCACCGTGACTACCAGACAAAGAGCGTGCATGTGAGCATTTGAATGAAAGGTAATTCAACACAGCGCTTGTCATGGACTGCAAAGAAAAACAACATCCAGCTATCGACTCCTGCAGCACAATAGCTGTCAGAGGCTTTTTGTTTTTGCCCAGTGGTCACTTCACTTTTCAAGGCAGAGGGCTCGTCCAAGCCCCCCCACCGTGAGGGTGAGAATCACAGAGTAGGAGGTTCAGTGTGTGAAGCAGGTGAGGTGCAGGTTCACCTTTGGGGCCTGCCTGTTTCTCCCAACACTGACATTGTTCTTTGCTCTCAGGCTGGATCTACTGGCCCACAGCAAATCTGGAGTGTACATTTTGGGTGTTCACCTCCCAGTGTGAGCTTCTGTGAACTCCATAAAAGCCTATGAGCTACAAATTACTGCAAGTCAAGCATATAGCACATGGGTTGAACCAATCCTTGTGAACATATTCATGGCAATGTGATGAATCCAAAAGGAATTAAAATGCTACAGAGCCAAGACTTGTGACCTCATACTGATTCCTTCAGAGGTTATTAGCCAAGGGCCACTGAGGAAGGCTCTGGAGAGCTTTCCACAAAAGAGTCAGTGACAGGCCCTGCACAGAAAAACTGCCAGGGAAGCACAATAAAGATAATTAGCAATGAGACCACCAGCCGCCCTAGCCCCCCCACCACCAGCAGCTCCATATCCCCTGGATATCTCACCCCCTTCCTCTTCGAACTGTGCTTAACTCTTCCCCTCCATCTCCTCTCCTCCACTCGGCCCTGTGCTGTGTACTATCTGTCAGACCAATAAGCGTCTCATGCAGAGTGGTAATGTCTTCAGCTGGTGGAGCAATTAACAGGTTACTCTTTAAGGAATAGTTCGCCATTTTGGGAAATACATTTTTGTTTCTTGCTAAGAGTTGGATGAGAGGATGGATACCATGTCCTATCTGTCGGCCATTTAATGCCATTGCATTAATATTTTATTTTACCTTTTTTAATATTTTTCACTCATTTTTCACACACAATAGCCTCTACTACATTCTCTTGCCTGGCTTGTGTCTGTGAAATTCCAAGAAAAACAGTCCAAATGCCCAAAAACAATTTTATATATTTACATTTTAACTGATAATGCAGTAAAATCATAAAGAAGCAAATGATGTTAAATGAAAGGATGGATACGTCTGTTGCTCAACAGACGATGAAGAAGCAGTAAACTAGTTTGTCATTTTTTTATACTTTTTAAGGAGCTGATATTTGGATGTTGTTATCTTTGGACAGAGCCAGCATCTCCGATTCCTTTTCTCTCCAGTCTTATAAAGCGAGCAGTAGCTTTGTCTCATATTTTCCAAACAAATATGAGTTTATGAGTTTGGTGTCAGTCTTCTTATATGCTCTCTGCATAAATATTAAAATATTTCTAAATGTATGTGTAATCAATGGCAGAGTAAAACTTATTTTCGACCACAGCAGGCACCTGTTTTCCCCTCACATCTCTTAGGCCCCGTTGGTTCATCCATTAACATTCATGTTGTGTGATCTGATCACAAGTGGGCAGCTCTAACTACAGGTGTGAATACACTGAAGATGCATTAAGGAGCACTGAAATTAACACACTCCGACCATATTAGGAGGTGGTCTGAGCCGCGTATGACCACCCTCTTAGCAACATAGCAGCGTAGCAGTGTCCATGCTAATACGTTTACTGTGCTTCGGTAAAAGTTCATTTACAAAGATGACATGAACTGGCTTTGACGACATCTGACGATTTTGGAAGTCCACAGAGACACAGAGATACAAATGGGGCAAAACTTCTGTGTAGCTTAGTTTGCCTGGAATACGTCAAGTAACAGACCAAGCCAATACTGTCTTGATTTCTTCTTCTGTTTTTAATTTGTAGCAGACTGGTCACAGGAACTGCAAACAACATAACATTGAGCCAAACGAAAATTAAACACAATCCAATCATTCAAGATGTATTTGGAAAAAAATGCCTTCTAATGTCAGATGTGAACTGACCTACACTTGTTATCAAATTTTCCCAATACATGTTAATACCAGGTATGAACGGAGACCAAACATCTGGCTGAGCATCAAACAGCACACAGAGAACACAATGGAGCATCAGCTGTAGATAAAATCTGGATGTTTTGTTCCTCAGGAGCCGATTGGGACCGAAAAGAGAGTGACTTGCACTTACATTTACCAGGACAACAGAGTCATGAATCCATTATAAAAGTGAAATGAATAAAAGTTTGTAAGAAAAAAGTTTCCAACATCATACACTGAACATTAGCATGTAAATACCAGCGGTGAACCCTCAGTCTGGGAAGAAATAAGAAACACAGGATGAAACTAGTAAAGAAAAAAAAAAAGGTAAGGTAGCCTGATGTTTAGCAACCCATTACTGGACCCACGACACTCCCCTATTATCCCAGCCCGTCAGCCATGTTACCTCTGTCTGAAAACAAGGTAGTGTAATTTAGAATGCATTTCAGGGCAATTAAAATTTCTCAGGCACAATTACTTATTCCCCCAGTGGGGCTGCCTCAATCAGTCTATGTGTGTAATGGGTTTACGGCCTTGACGCGGCAAACATGTCCTGCCTATCTGCCTCATGCTCTTCTCAAGGCTGTGGTTATTAATTGTGGCTAAAGTTGATAAATAAAATCACCAGTGCTCTTAATGCTAATTAGTGTTTGAGATAATATTTATGATTTCATAAGCACATATTTCTCCAAAGGCTCAGGCATTGTGCCCCCATCCATCGGTCATAGGCTGTCTTGGATGTAATCTATCTTTGGGGAGAGGAGAGGCCGAAAGAGGGGCCAGAGGAAACACAGGCAGTAAATACTAATAGTACTTAGTGGGTACTTTGGGAGCAGGAGTATTTCAGGCTATTTATTGAGCTGGGTTACTAAAGCAAAGATACAGGCTTTTATAAAGAGAAATATATGATAAATAAGACTGTCCTCCAAAATGGAAAACAATGCTGTGTGTGTGAGACAAATATTCATTCTTCCTGCTACTTTATCAGGAACACCTACACAATTTGCTGCCATCAATAACTACACCTTGACATGTTGTACTTTTATGGTATTTTTGAAAAGCTAATTTTATGTTAAAACTGTTTTACTGAACTACATTATATTGAAATATGTTTCTAATATTCTTTCCACTTGTGTTTTTAAATGAAGTAAAAAAAAAATATTAGAAACATGCAGTTTAGTTCAACACCGGCACAAATAAACAGCGGTTAAATTAACACGTCTCTGACAGCGTCAACCTGAACTAAACAATATAATCTCATTTCATGTTTACACATTCAGCAAAAACAAATACGAGTACAATATTTGTTTTTCTTTTTTTCTGGGCCTTAAACCACTAAAACTACTTGTCAGTTTGTTGTTTTAGTGCTGGACAATGTAGTATAGAGTTTCTGGATTTTTTTTTTTTTCTACTTTTTTGTGAAAACAACTGTCTGCATGAAACTGATAAAAGAAGACCAACAAAAAACAAAACAATCAGTTGAAAGACACTAAAATGCTCCATAGAGCTGAATAGAAAACTGCAGACTTGCGTATTTTTTTAATTCAGAACAAGTGACACCAGTACAATCACATGATCCCTTGTTAATATAAAAAGTGATTTTCATCTTGTTTGTGTCAACTTTTCCATCATTTTCATCCTCTTACTGAACACCTTTTTTATATATATTTATAGTTTGATCCATTGCGGCTTCCCGGCACTTTGTAGCCTGCAGCGTGCTGCCGAGATGATCTTGACAGGAACTGCTTCCTCTCACTTGCCTGGCGCACACGCATTGAGAAGCACTTCAGCTACTTTTTAACATCACAACATGCTGGTGCCAGTGGCTCACTGGTCTGACTATTGATCCAAGTCACCACATCAAGGTGAGCATCAGTGCTGCAGAGTCCATTGTGGGACCTCATCCTGAAAGAGCAGAGCTGTCCACAGCTCTAGGCGATGCCCGAAAAGAGTGACAAGTGCTGAAACCACTTCAAGGGGGCTAACAGTGCCCTCAGCCCTTTCTAGTCCCCGCTTCAAAGCCAAGAGCAGCCTCTGGCAGTCCCCCCTCCTCCTCTATCTCCCTCCCTTTCTCCCTCTATCTATGGTCCTCTGGGGTAGCCGGTCCTGTTCTCCTCTCCCAGGGCCGTCAATGTCAAAGCATGACTGAGTCCAGTCAAAGCTAGTCCCCCCCTTATCCCCCTCCCCTTTCAACACACACACTTGTTTTTCCTTCCTCCCTTTAAGTTTTCTCTTTCCCTCTGATGCACAGGTCCCATCCCCTCTGCATGACTGGCCCTCACTGACAAGTGGAAATCACAGAGATCCTACTGGCAAAAGATGGAGAGTGAAGAAGACTTCAGAAACATGTACCCTACAGCTATCAGTGGCCTGAACTCAACAATGAAGATGCCAAGCACATCGTCTCCTCTATATACTATAAAAAAGGGTGAGAACACACTCGCAAAAATTTAAAGAGGGGGGGTTAGAAAAAAAAGGTTTGCAGCATGGTGATTTTTTTTTTTTTTACTTTCTAAGATAAATAAGTGATAGAAAAAGAGGCAAGAGAGGGAGCTTTACTTTGCCAAAAGGGACCTTGGGTTTTGCCCTGTGGGCATGGCAGCTTTCATTTTCCTCTTTCCTCCGTTCATATTCCCAGCCGGTTTCCGGAGTTATGATTGAGTTTCACATATTGGAGTTATATCTGGCAGCCAGACTTGTTTATCTGCTGGGGCTGATAACTGCACTGGCCTGAGTATGAAGCAGAAAGCGAAGGGGAGGGAGACAGAGAGTGGGAGGGAGATACAGAGAGACAGACCACTCATATATTCTCATCTCCACCAGTCTTTTCTCATTGATTTAGCATGTCTTCATCAACAGTCTGACCAAGGTACCGCTTTCTTCCCTTTATCACACACTCTGGTTTAGACCTCTGGTATGGACTATACAGCAGTACCTGTAGGCTTGTGTCAGTCAAAGCAACTGAAAAAGGATTCAGCAATGTCAAGACCATAATCTACAAGAACATATGGAAACCATATTAAAATGTTAAATATATTTTAAATCAAAGAGATGCATGTTATATGTAAAAGACTGTTCATTCTTAACAAGAATTGCAAGCAGATATTACTTCAGCTGAGGTGATATCCCATGTCAGCAGCATGAAATCAGAGAAGAGTCCAGGTTTTTAGCATGAGGGCAGTAACTGGAAAATAGAGGTGATGGGTGACAGAGGGCAACACACTATTTGGATCAGTTATCATCTCACTAAAACTATGGTGCCACAACATCTTCAAGACAGAGTCTGTCAAGGACTGGCTGAGTCCAGTTGAAAGGAAAGTGAGACAAAGAGACTTAGGGAGGGTTGAGTGAGGGGGAGAAAGAAAAAGGAGGACTGAGGGAAAGCGAAAGAGAGAGAGAGCAAGCAGTGCTTGCTGGACCCTGACTGCGTGCGAGGCCTCAATTATTCATGCGGCAGTGCACATGTCAAGAGCTCACAGACAAGCACAACAGCAAGGCCGAGCGCAAATCAAACAGCGCATCCGTGGGCAATGCCCACAATGCACCTGGAGGAACACACCTCGGCCCATTTCTCTGTTGTTCTCGGATAAACAGAGAACAAGGCTACCTGAGCACTGCCTGATTCTCCTCAAGAGCCGAGAGCTGCTGAAATAGTCTTTGTTTGTTTGTTTCCCCCCCCCACTTTATTTACTCGCCTCTTTTTTTGGCAGAGATGTTGGTGCCTGTGGGTTCTGTCTTTTCATGCCTCATTAGCCCACTGTTTCATTCACTTTATGTCTCAGACATAGCTATCATGCCCTCAGTGTTGTTTAAGTCCACTGCCTCTTTTTGCTGGTCCCCAACATGTCTACATTAACTACGGCTGAGGTTTGTCTCCTCAAGTGCTGGAAGTTAACGGATGGCTCCAGACTTCCATTCTCATCTTGTCTTAGTTTATCGACCACTGCCTCGCTGTCTACTTTATTTCGTCTCTCCATATACTCCCAGGCTTGCTCCCAACACTCATGCAGACTTTTTTTTTTTCAATATTATTATTGTATTTTTCAAGGCTTAAAAACACACATACACAGCACCAGAGATTGCAGCTAATCATCCAAGAAATATCACCTCATTGTGGTGCAATAACATATTTAATGATACATACGTAATTTTTTGAAAAGTCAAACAATTATAATAACTAAATTAAATCAAAGAAATGGGCTGATTTCAGAATTATATTATATATAATTTGTTGTCTCGCTGGACGA
Source organism: Polydactylus sextarius (assembly GCA_016801845.1). Classification (NCBI taxonomy): domain Eukaryota; kingdom Metazoa; phylum Chordata; class Actinopteri; family Polynemidae; genus Polydactylus; species Polydactylus sextarius. The sequence goes on from CM028907.1 coordinate 3,679,872, forward strand.
TAAAGAATTTTTAATAATAAAAAAACAAAACTATGACATGTTGGCAGAGATTCAGAAGTGTGGAACCTCACTCTTCAAACATAAATGCATAAAGATTTTAAAGATTCTGAAAATATTCTGGGTTTTTTTGGTTCTTAAATGCAGAACAAAGCCCGTTCACTCTCGCCCAGGGGTCAGCCTTTTACTGGCCTCTTTGATTGGTTCCCTGCTGTCGCTGACGGGGCGCGCTGATGAGTTACCTCAGGTTTGCCCCAGGCACATTGCATTCTGGGACAGCTGCCCACATCCTTGGGAGGACTGTGAAGCCACAACACCAGCAGATTATAAATGCCACATGTGCCTGTGTCTGTTATGCCAAAAATATCTCTAAACATTACATATCATTTAACATGTAAATGTTTCTCAAACTATTTTTCTAGATTGCAATTTTATGTATATAAGGATAAATAAATAAATCAAATAAATAGGATTCTTTCAAAATAAACCATATTATTGTTATTATTTTTTTCTTCTTGGCAGTTTTGTTTGCAATTCATGCTCTTCCTTTAATGTATTTGTACTGTAAGCTTATGAGACACAAGGAGACAACTCTTCTGATATCAACCAGCTCTCCAGACACTATTCACCACACTTTTCTACACTACTTGAAATGCATTATTGGCCCAATCCCTCTGTGTTTTTATCCTGAACTGAATTTTTTTCACTGGCCTGACAGACATGAAATGTGTATGGCACAGGTTTAACAGTCGTTCTGCTGAGGAGTGAAGTGGCTCTGGGAGAAAAAAAAAAAATCACTTTCTGGAGACATCATTTTACCGGTCAGTGAATCCCATTTCTTCCATAGTGGGGAATTCTAACCTGCAGTAATGCAATAGTCTAACATGTTTCCTTTGGAGCTGAACTGTTCAACATCAATTTAGGAGTATTTTCAAGGGAGGGTACACACAACTGTTTGGGCCATTCACATTTTACTGTGAATTCTCCCTCTGTTCCTTGTACAGTATGCAGAGCCATGCCATTAAGATATTTGGATATATTTTTGGGGGTGAGGTGGCCTTTTGTTTTTGGGAACAAGTTAAAAAACGCAGCAGTAGGACACCTGGAAAAAGGACAAAACGGGAGGAAGTTGAGTCTTCTCCAAACACACTAGAAGATTTTCTTTTATACTATCAGTTCAATAATACAACAAGCTTCGCAGGAAATTAACAACAATAGTGTGTTTTCAGTGTATTTGTGCAGTAAAGCCACAGAGGAACACTGCCACCACGTTTCCAGTGCGGATCAATGTGTTTGTGATGATACATTTAAACATAGGGGGCTAACAGAGGAGTTAATATTAGTTGAGGGCCTTCCTGTTGTCACAGGCGAATGTTTGAGAGTTCTTGTTCACTGTCCAAGAGCACACATAGTGAACACTAGCGCACTAACGGTGTAGGTGAACATCTCTATGTACACAAATACAGATACAATATCGATAATACTGTTCATGAAAGTTGAGGAACATAAGCCAAACTATACAGTCCAAGGCTCAGACGCCCCCATCAGAGGAGGGGAAGGATGAAGACAGCAGCAAAAATAATAAGTACTATTTTTTTTTTTTTTTTTTTTTGGATTGGATACTATATTGCATGTTTTTCAGTTGGTTGATTTCTCTCCCCATAAACTAAACTCAAAGCAGGCAGCCTTGGTGTTCTCACTGGAGGCAAACGAGAAAAAGAAACGGTTCGAGTAGATTATTACATCATGTTCATGTTTTGACAACACTTGTATGCCCAGTATGGACAGGAGGAACAATTACACTGCTTGACATTAATGTTTTAATATTACATATTACGCTGCAAATGAAATGCAGGAACTCTGACGTGATTGTATCAGAGACAAACACGTGTATTTATAGAATATGATCAAATAAGTGTGTCAGTTGTTGGCTGAGCGCAGTGACTTTCTGGAGTTTCGTCATCATTGTGAAGTTGCCATGCAATCAGCAAAGACACCAAGAAGTAACTTCACCGAGCCAAGAAATAGTCACGCAACAGTCGATGAAGGAAGAAAAGAAAAGAAAAGAAAAGAAAAGAAAAGAAAAGAAAAGAAAAGAAAAGAAAAGAAAAGAAAAGAAAAGAAAAAAAGAACGAGTGCATTTCCTAAAATGTTGAAGTCATTCCTGTGAAAAAAAAGAGCAAAAAAAATCTATTTATCTACCTTCTGTGTGATTTATTTTCAAAATTGACGGCAGCTTTCATTATTTTTTGGTAAGAATAAATGCCTGAAACCTTATGAAACAAAACCTTTAATTAAAAATTGAAGATGGTCAGATGGCCAGTGAAATCATTAAAACGTGTGGAGCAGTAATTAGCACAGCCTCAGTGAACTGCCAGGCTAGAGTTAATCACACCCTCACTGAGGTGGCATTGGCCTGATATAGATGAACACACACACACACACACACACACACACATTCATACACATCTCTTTCCCACATCTCTGCACGCAAGCAAAACAGGCTCAGTCCACCAAGTAAACACAGTGGGCCACGTTGGTCTGCTGCGTGGACAGCGAAAGCCGGCACAGCGGCGCACTGCCCTACGATGGCACCAGTGACTGCTTTATCAGCATCCCATAATTTATGTTGTGTTAATTAGGTCCCTGTGGCTAAGGCTGGCTGGTAGCGGTGGCTGGTCCCGTGAAGGGGGAAAAGGATGGAGAGAGAACGAAGAGGAAGGTGTGGTCCTCACAGACACAGTCACATTAACATGCCCTCAGCAATGGCACCAAACTGAGATACAGGCATGTCATAATTAATGTTAGTGAATTATTAATGTAGCAGTGTGTGTGTGTGTGTGTGTGTGTGTGTGTGTGTGTGCTGAGTGTGTCCATGTCTAAACCCCTTGGGATTTTGTATGTTTACTTGCTGCCTCTTGCGATTTTAAAGGCTGAAACATTCACTGGCTGCAGCCTCCTTCGCATTCTTGCAGCGATGAGGACAAATGTCATCATCTGGAACCTGAAATAAAGCACAGCTGCTGTTGGGTCCCAGCTCAGACATCCTACCTGCTCATTAGCTCAGACCGAGGTCAGGAGGTCAGGCAGAGCAGAGCTGCAGCGCCGCGGAGCCGCGGTGCACCGGGGGCCGACACGCGGCCGACACTCGGCCGGTCCTGCAGGCCCTCACTTCCGTGTTATTAGCTCACAGTCGGCTGCCGGAGGCTGCAGCAGGTCGCACACTATGGTCCACTGCTGCTCCTGAGAGGATCCTGTACACACACAAGTACACAAACACCCACACACATGCTAAGCTGTGGACAGTGGAATACAAAATGTATACACTCATACAGAGTACTTCCCAGAAAGGGGGAAAACTTGCTTGCACTCACACACTTACACACATACATTGAGCCATATAAAATGGAAAGGCTGAGTGGTATTAAGATCCATATTGACAGAGCGGAATCCCATAAGCACCCCAGTTCTCTCCGTATGTCAAATATTCCTCTAGGTGCGGATCATTCAGTTTTATTACCTTACTTTAAAATTCAATTGCTCAGGAGATTTAAGTCTTTTGGTGGAATAAAACACGTACTTAACCACATTCTCTGGGGTTATTATTACTGACAAAGTGAAATATATTAAACATACTTAATTCTTGAGGCCATATAACTTTCAGTTACTCCACAAATATATTGTAGTATTTGAGATTTTTACTTAAATATTATGTAAAAATGATATGTAATATATGTGAAAACATTTACAGATGAAAAAAAGGTTTTTAGTTGAAAACCTTTTTGTGATTTTCACAGAAATTACAATGTGATTTAATAGAGCAAATACCTCCACACACATGTGTCAGATCTGGATAATATATATTATATTATTTGCATTTACACCAAATTGTACAAACTCATAGATCTCAACAAAGATTAATTCAGTTCATTGGCTCATGCTCCATCACTCTGTGTTTGGCACAATCCTGCTGACAACATAAACAACCCAACAAAACCAACAAGTAAACAGACACAGGTGAAGACATAACCTCCATGTTGAAGGTAAATAAAACTCACTTTAGAGCTGCATTTCTCTCTTATGTACCATTTCAGCTGCATGTTCATTATATGAGTCTTATATGACTACATGCTTCTTTATTATTCTACTTTTTAGAAGATATTTTTGCAACAATGCATTAATTCAGCATTTGTGTTTGTGTTATTTTGCAGATTTTGAAGATTTAACAACCAAAGTAAATAAAATAAAACATTAAATAGTCGTAATTATTAGATACATTTTCTCAATATTGGTTTTCATAAGTACGATTTTGAAGTAGGGCTTTTGATTTTAATGGATGTATGGTCTTTTTGCACTGTGGTGCAGCTTTTTTTACTCGTGTAATGGATCTGAACACTATTTTATTCGAGGGATTTCTCTTTTCTATTGGCTAATGAAGTCTGAGGTTCAGACTTTATTCTTGACCTTGGAGACAACAGGTGAGGAAACAACCTCACCAGAAGCTGCATGTTGTTGCTGCTGGTTAAATGTTTGTCCAAGTATTAAATTAATTTATGTAGATAACTGATCAAATTAAAAAATATTTGATCCTTACTGTGTACAACTTGTGCAGCGTGAAGAGACGTGCCACGGTCACAGCTGCTGGGAGCTCATGTTCCTTTAACTTGTGTAATTTCAGTTGATTTTTTCACCACATGTGGCAGCACTTGTGATGCATTTCAGCAAATAAAACAGTTTCACACCAGCTCAATTACATAATTTATGCATCTGAAGCAACGAGGGAATAAATATGCCTTTTGAACACACTTTACAGAGCCATGGCCTGACAAGTAGCAGTTTTATTTTTTCTTGTACATACCCTATATGGAACATAATAAAACTCCCCTTCAAGACATTTAAATTGCTAATCACCACATAGCTCTAATATCATACAAACTATAAATAATTAAGACAAATGTCCAGTCGGCATAATTCATTAACTCTCGATCAAATCCCTCTTTATTTCCAATCTGTCCAACCTTGAAACACTTTAATCCAGTGGTGTTAAATGAGATAAAATCATAATTATGGCAGCAGTGCCTGTTATTTAAACCAGATCAAGGACAAGAAGGACTTCAGGGATGGAGAGATGTAGCATGGATGGCCATGTAGTAGGAGGAGTAGGGGAGGCTTGTAAATGGGCCAAATCCTCCAAGACCCTTGGCACTTTGTGGAGGGTATATTTTAAACCCACAGACCATGAATGTCTCTATGAACTAAAAACTAACCTTCTAATGGCCAGACAGGAAATGTATAAGGGTAAATTAGGCTGCACTGACTCTTCTAAGTACACGAGGGTTCGTTTTTTAAAACCTAATACAAAGAAAATTATCTTCCTTCAGACCATCACAATGTCAGACTGTTGGTTGTCTGCTGTATTTTACTGTAATAACAACATACATCCAGTTTGTGTGATAGTGCTGCTGGAGCTGGATGTTACAGTGTTTACCATTTGTGCATTGGTATGTTGGCATCATACAAACATTGGAGCATTTTACATCACTCTTGCATCAGTGTGTTTTGAGTAAAAAAATGTTTGTCTTTCCCCTGCATGTGTCTCGAGCTTCAGATGTAAAACAATGTACCTTCAAGTATCCATGACTGTGTGGTCAGGAGCGAAGGACTCACTGATGGAGAGAAAACTGTTATTCAATAGCAGTGTAGTGAGGGTCCAGATGACTTTGGCTGGGTGTGGATGCCACGAAGAGGTGTGTGTTTATATGTGTGTGTGTGTGGTGGTGGCCGGTGGCCAGAATAGCTGCCGTCTGTGTTTGTGCAGCAGCGAGCCAAGAGGAGCGTGTCTGCGTCGCGGCCGCAACCTTCAGTGCCCTGCCCATGCCCAGCCACCTTAGCCGGGCTGCAGAAGTACAGGAAAACCACTGCAGGAATAACAAGTCCAAGATGTTGGATAAAATCAAGTCTCTATCCACAAAAGTCAAGAATCAACATGAAGAATGTCAATGTTTGCGCAGAGAGAGGGGAAAAAAAGACATCTTAAAATATACATTTATTCAGAGCCTGTGCAAGATCAAACAGCAAAATTGATCTGCTCTTCCTTCAACCCTTGCTCTGCTCCCTCCCTTCAATCCCCCCTTCTCTCCAAATATCGACTTTCTGCACGGGCCATCGCCATGATGACTTGGGCCTGGCCTGCTGTCACCTCTCTTCAGGGTAGAACCGTGACTATTATGGGATAGGGTTCATTTGACTGCCTTGGGCAAAGATGTGTTCAGAAGAGAGCACCAAGCAACCGAGCCCCGTTCACATACACTCTCTGTTCTTTACTTACACACACACACTCGCACAAACTCACTCACACACACACACACAGTCGTAAACTTCTCAACTGGGCCCTCTTGTGTTACAGCAGTGAGCCACTGTTTCCCAGAGGCCCCTTCAGACCACAAACTACGGTCTAATCAAGACAATGAACATGAGCCAAAATAATGCTACAATTCTCCTGGATCCTCTTGAATCGATCCGACAGGAAATCAGATTACTCACTGTGACCCATCAAATTTTATTAGTATAAAGTATCGTCCTTTGAACTGATTGTTTGATGACAAATTTCAGGAAATTTCCATTACATGAAATAAACATTTTTAAACAATGAAGTAAAACATGAGACTAATATTAAGAATTTAATATGTAGAAAAATATTCACTCACACACATAAAGAAAGAATCTAACAATGGGCAAAAAAGTCAACAATGTTTTAGTGTCACATCTTTCTGATTTTCCCTCCATCATACCACACAGACTAATTCATTCAAATCCATAAAAAACATGTCAGGAAAACATTATTGTGTCACATGAAAACTGTTCGAAAACAGTTGTGACTGTGGCTGTTTTTTTGTTTGTTTGTTTTTTTTTTTTTTTTTTTTTTTTTAATCTTTCATTCTTCTCATTCTTGTTTGTAGCACAGATTTAAATCACACAAGTGTGACATTGGTGTAAACTAACATAACACAATAAAATAATGAAAATAAGACACAACAAGAATTAAATGTTTCATGGCAACAGGTGGTTTATAGAGTGAATTGTGAGACAGGCAGTGATTTGTTTTTAACAAGAAGTTTTGAAGTTTTTGAAGTGTAGTTTTGACAATTATTCACTAGATTGTACTTTCATTTATTTATTGACAGTTTTGCAACCATACTTAATCTAAAATTCACCACTGATTGCTTTTTTAATGCTTGTTTTTTTTCTTTCTTTTGGATAACTGGGGTTCTGTCTATCCAAAACATACAATACATTTAATATCATAAGTGTGGACATGCTGTTGTGGCTTGACGGACGCTGGGTTTGGTCCAGTGGTGCAACATCTCCTGTGGAGGCAGATCTCAAATTGGTCAGAGAAGAAGATCAATACCACCAGGAACAGATAGAGAGAATGATGGGCATCCCAGGCATCTCACTGAAGTAAATTACATTAGAAACTCAGACACTGATTCATGATGAAAAAAGTAGAGGAGGAGGGAAAAAAACAGCCAGAGGGAGTTTTGTTTCAGCATAAGTTAGCTCTTAAATTTATGGAACCTCACTTCTGGAAACATCAGGCTATCGTTTGCACAAAGTGAGGGAATTTTTCTATGAAGAATTTGGTAATTTTAGGTGATTATTTGGTAGTTAAAAGTTTCCAAAAATTATATTTGTTGTCATTATTTTGTTTAGAAAAGAGAGGAATGTGATAAATGTATTAAAGAAAAGCAGCCTGATGTATAATTGGTTGTGATTGGTTATGAAATAAAGCTGTATATTTGCCTCAGTGTGATCATTTTAATAAAAATGTGCTTGTAGGAAACAATTCGAGGACTTTAGACACATAAAAGCAGCAACACTGCGATATTAAAACGTTATATTATAAGTAAAAATGTCACTTAAGAAAACACATTTATGTATTAAGCAAAAAATGCATTTAAATTACCTAAAGTGAAAGTGATACAAAAAATGGCCTATAACTATTTTATATACTGTTTGAGTGGTTTAATGTGTCATCTTGTGTCATCTTGATGTAAAATTATTGTAGTTTAATATGAAAAAGCAATAAAATAGAAACAAGTGACTGAAATTAAGAGGAAGTGCTACTACAAGAAGTGAATGAGGTCGTCTCATTCACTTCAAAGTACTTGGTGGAATATGGGCCACAAAAAAAATCCAGCAGTGTGAATGTGTGTGTGTGTGTGTGTGTGTGTGTGTGTGTGTGTGTGTATGTGCGTGTGTGTGTGTCCTCCAATTCCTTGACCTAAAGCTCCTCCTCTGGCCAAACTCATCAACGCTGCGTTCCCCTTTTTTAAAGGCTGTTTGCCACCGATCGTGATCTCTGCCGCCGTGTTGGTCTCCGCCGCCTCCATCCTCTCATGTGATGTGACAGTGTAGATGTAGGTGACCAGTGGGTGGCCCCTGTGAGAGCCAGACCGGAGGTCAGCCAGTCACTGTCCCTACGAGGCAGCCCTGCCGTGGGTCACCTGCTGCCCACTTTCCCCTCGTTATTTATCTATCCCTGACAGTTCATTCCTCTTCCTGTCAAAGCCCCTCCTCTTCCATCTCCCAATTTTCTCCTCTCCTCTGCTGAGTTTGGCACAGGTCCTCTGATCCTTTCGCCAATACCGGCTACCCAGGCCAAGGCGTGCTGAGTCGACCCCTTTGCATCACCCCCGTCCGGGTCATATGACATCCAGCTTCAGTGGCCTCCCTAACGATGGGGGCCAGGCCACAGGCCTATAAGTGAAACTCCACAGTGTGTGTGAGTTGCTCTGGCCGGCTGGCAGGGCTCCTCTCAGCGGTCCACCGGAGGGGTAATTACCTCCCCAGGTTGGACTTGGAACTGGACTTCTTGCCCCCTTAACTCTCCGTGGACTGGCCGGGACGCAGCACCCCCTTTCATTAGTAGAGGAGCTTATGGAGGGAGAGCCTCAAAAACAGACAAAGTGAAAGCCCTCCTTTGGCTGGTGATAAATTGGTTTGCCTCGCAGACTGGGGGGTGGGGGGCTGGAGAATGACACTCAGAGGACATGAAGGGGATGAGGAAGTCACAAATACAGTACGAGGGAGAGAGGAGGGATTTTGCAGATAAAAATATCTTAAGCTGAAGGTACAGCAGAGATGAGACGCGAGGGCTGCTTTCACAGCCACAGAGTTTGGCCTCTATTCTGGGCGTATCAGCTGGGGAGCACACATCAAGGACAGAGCCCAAAGTGTGAGCAAGTGGTGGGCATTAACATCAGTGAAGCACGTGGTAATCACAGGAAAATAATTGCTATCATCTTCGCTAGGTCACTTAGATGTGATTATTCCAGAGCCAGGTGCAGGTTTTCTTTACCTTCGCTTTACCTCGTAGCCTGTACAAAGTGACATGGTATGGAGAAAAAGGAGCGAACTGAACATGTAATTAGCAAGTGGTTTCATGTAAGTGCGCTTTGATTTATAATTCAGCATAGCAAGAACCCCTGCTACCCAAGGCTAGTGCTCCTTTGCATTAGTCCTGCGACTGGGAGAGGCTGCGGCAAGAAGGAGGGGAAGAACCGGATTAATTTGTGCTCTGTTTGAGGTGGTCTTAAAAAGGAAAGGAGACGTGACGTCCATACCTGGACATGGAAGGCAAAAGATCACAGAATATCACATGTGTGGTTGGAGGAAGGACTGTTTTATAAGCATCTCTCTCTGTGTCTCTGATTAGGTGAAATGATGGTCAGTTGAGAGAAACTGAACTTTAGAGAGAAAAGTCTGATTTGATGAAAACGGCTCATTTGTGATTTTACCACAAAGATCAGCAGTTCAGATGACAGCATATACTTTTTACAGTTTTTAAGCCAACGTTGCGTATGAACTTATTTTCTGTGGGAATTAAGCCGCGTTATTCACACTCTAACTGTATCTTTGATAAGAAGGTTTTTCTGTCAGCAGTGGCCTGGTTTTTTCCTGCACTCAGCTTGGTACATACTGGATTCTCTTTGGTTCCCCATGGGTCCAATGATCCCCCTGATCATCCTATATTCTGACGCCCTTATAAAGCTAATGTGCTGATTTTACGTTTTCAACCTGCCATGATCCCCCACAATCCCCTCTGTTCCCCCCGGTTCCGCTTTCACACTCAAGTGAGGATCCGTTGGTGCTTTGATCACAGTCCCCCGTTAAAGGTTTAAAACGTCTCAATTCCTGATGATTGTTGGGGCCTCTGTGGTTTACTTTAAGCATTTCCCCATGCCCCCTGTCCAAATTCACCACTCCTAAATGAGGTACCCCGTCTCCCAGCTTCCCATCCCAGCGCTGCTTTCAAGTTCCCCCGATTGGGTGCCGCAGCTGTAAGCCCTAGATTTTGTCTCCTCCATCTTTGTCAAGCCCATTTGCCAAATACAAAAAAGGCCCAATAAGCTGGGTCTTCATCGCTGCTCTCCAAAGTAATCCCCAGATCTCCCACTCTCTCAAAAATCAATGCAAAGGTTGAGACGAGGTGAAACTCCCTTCTTAACTCATCAGGCTGGGAAGTGATAAAGTCTTAGGATCACTTTTTGTAATCATTGTGGCTCCATGATGAAACTAATTGTCCTATTTCATGCAACTTCTAACTGTGGCTTTTTCTAAAATGTCCTTTAGAGGTGAAGAACAAATCACTGCTGTTACACTATTACAGTTACTGTGAATTACGTGATTTTAAACCAGGAGGCAAATGACTCACAAACAAGTGTTATTGGCAAAAAGTTACCTGAGTTAACACTAACTTATCTGTCAATTATCATCCTAATATAATTCACTTTTTCGCCACCAGATACTCATTTACATTGGCTCCATTTTATACAGGGCAAGAATTAATCTCTAAACTAGTATTATAATTATAAGAATTATAACTAATGTTTATTATCAACCTGGAGTCAGTGTTACAAACATGATATTTGTATATTATCATATACTTTTTAAAATATAAAACTAATAGATGCACAGCAACTTTATCCTTCATTAGAAGTAGTAGTTTCCACTTTGAACTTTGTAAATTTTGAGTCTGATACTCTCTTTCCTTTTCACTCTGTTTTTCACCAGCTGTTTGTTCACCGGCTCATTTTCTAACTTTCTCTCTGTGTCTGTCTGGGGAAGCAGCATATAATCTTTGGTTTTTTTTTTTTTTATCAATGCTTTCTTTGCTGAGAACAGGTCTCTGTCTTTTCTGCAGCTGGAAATGATGCTGATGAGAGCAGTAAGACAAAACCAAACACTAAATTTTCAGCAAAAACTATGTCCTCATGGCCAAAGGGTCCAAGCGCTGACCATTAACCTCAATCTTTTCAGTTCTCATCTTTCCAAGGACCTTGGTTGTAAGTCTCATTTCCTGTCATCTTTCTCCTGTCAATGATCCAATAAATACATAAAATGCCCCATGAGATCATTTTGAAAACAGTTTTTAGGAGTTGAGGGTAAGTGTTGGGTCAGGTGGTGATTCTCTGTGAGTTTGTCACTGCCATTGACCCTCATTCACACTGTCATTTAATCCATTATTATCATAAAACCACTGATCAGAGCACCTTTAATGCAGCTTTAAACACTACAATTTGGTTTTTAATGCAAATACAACTGTTACTTTTGGATATGGCCCCAGACGTACCAGTTAGCCAATACAAACTGCTGCCTCTGCATCAGTGAGGTCTGGTTTGAAAAAAAAGGTGGCTAGTGCTGGGACAGCAGTAAATCTGCCAGCCAGCCTTGGCTAATGTCAGCCTGATGGAGGCTCCAAACCAGTGGGGTGGGATGTTCTGCTACAACCCTCTGCCCTATGGTCTACCGTCATAATTAATATGTTGTTGTATCAAAGTTGAAGCATTTGCCTCCGAAATGTCCCGCGCCCAGCCCCCTTATTAAAGACCTGACCTCCAAGCAGCTGAAGGTTGCTCTGCAAACTTGGCACACCCCCGAGTGAAAACATCTGCTTTCCTCACAGGCAGGACCGCCACAGACCCCATGTCTCAGCTGGTTCCCACAGCCCAGCGAGAGAGCCCTTCCCCTGTCCTCGCTTGCTGACCCCCACATTTATAACCCCACCCCCACCGCCGCTGAGACCTCCTCAAGCCTTGGGCTCAGGCCTGGACCTCTCCATCACCCTGACCCCCTCCCTTGTCTGCATGTAGCACCGTGCCAGTGTGGTCACTTTACTGCTGAGAGGACTGCTCCTGTCTTGTTATCCCCACATCACAGCCTGTCGAGAGGAAGGGAGGGATGGAGGGATGAGAAGGATGGAAGGCATGCGTGGAGAGAGAAGGGGAGGAGGCATCTGCGCTGCTCCCACAAAGCGGCGACTGTTGGAGCACTGACAGAAGCATCTGTCATCTCCTGCCTTCACATACTCACCTGCTGTCCGAGGGCCGGACTTCTTCCCGTTCCTTTGCTCCCTCCCACTTTTCTCTCCTCTCTGAGTTTTCTTGGTGATTGTGTGAAGCTCTTGGACGCTTCCTTTAGAAATCTCAAACACTGTGCTTTTATCCCACCTTCATCTTTAATGAATCAGAACCAGTCTGCAGAGGCAAAGGTGCAGATTTCTATTAAACACACGACTTGCGCCGTGTTTGAAAGTTGTTTTGCGCGAGCCTTCATTCATTTCAACCATCAAATTAATGTGGCTCCTCCTCTGTCTCTATACATCATATGCAGAGGAACATTTAGGCACTACTTTGCCAAGACCTTGCCAAATTAAGCCGTGTTTATTAACAAATATTGCTATGGTGTTAATGAATGCACTGACCTGTCTTGTGACTACTTTATCATTCTCCAGTGGCACCCCCGTCCATTCCCAGAACATGCTGAAGGGTTGCCAGCAGTAAGGGGAAAGATGCCAATCCATGTGTATGACACACACATAAAAAACACACACGAGCTCAAGGACACCATCGCTCATTCAAGTCCAGGGAAGGTGCCCTTCAGACGATGCCACACAGGAGTGTAAAAAAAAAAAAAAGAAGAGGAAAAAAACAAATCAATGATTTTGCAGAAAAGTCTGAAGAACTCTTCATATATTTTTATCGACACTGAGAAATGGTGGAGAGTTCTTAAGGTTTTTCTCCTTTTTTCACAAATTATGAGTTTTTATCTTATTATAATAGTAATTTTGTGTATGTGTGTTTATTAGGTGTTAACTTAAGTAAAATTATAAGTTTGAAATTAGTAAAATGATGGGTCTAAATGATAAAGAAACATCTCAAATCCACACAAACCAGAAAATTTTTGACATTTTGGGTTGAAAAAAAAAAATATAGATTAAGTTTGATTGATTAAGTAAAGGTTTGGAGTTAGGTTAAGTCAAGGTGAATATAGATTATTTCACATATTTCTGGATGATTTAATCTTTAATAATTAAATTTTTAACACCTAATTAGGTATAAATTTCCAACTATGGGAAATAATCTTTAACTACTAATAAGTTTCAATTTAATTTATGTTCAACTCAACATAAAAACTTCCTGTTTTGTTGTTTAATCAGTTCATGAACAGTCATGTGACCTGTGTGTTTGTGTGCTGATCAGCGGCGTCTCTGTGGATCTACACAGCTCTGAGTTGTTGAACTTGTAAAGCAAATTACTGCTTCCAGTGAAATCTCACCGCTGCTTTTCTGGGTTGTCTCATTGCCACTGTGGCCGAAGGGGGCAGCGTTAAAGTAGAGAGGTGATTTTGAATGGCACTGGTCATATATAAAGTAGCTTCTCTCAGCGTGTGAGCGAGGACGCTGCAAAGAAGAGAGGCAGGTTAACAAATGAGTGAGGAAGGATAGCAGGACTTCGTGGCCCCTCAGAGACAGAGTGGGATGGGATGTTCTGCCAACACATCGTCTGCCAGGGTGAAGGATACACACTCACATTCACACACACACACACACACTGTCATCTCTCTATAGCTCCATCCGTGGCCTCAGTTGTAGCCGTGTGTCTGAGCAGGAACCCCGCTAAGCTGGCTGGGGTCCAACACCGAGGTCTCTCACCTCGCAGGCTGGGCAGGGGGCCTGGTAGCTCCGCTGAGTTATTCCTGGGCACGTACCTCGGTTCCACTCGTCTCCTCTTCTTTTGTCTCACCCACCCTCCTTTGGCCCATCCTGGCCTCCTCTTCTCCCATATCCCCCTCTCTGGGACCCTGTGGCTGATGAGCCTGTCCTTCAACTATCAGCATCTTCTATTGTCTTTGACACACACATGCACACACACACACACACACACAGAGAGAGAGAGAGAGAGAGAGCTGGATAGGTGTAAGCTTGCTTGTGTATCTGCGTGGCCACAAATGTTGAGGTCACCTTCATATACTTTCACCATCTGCAGTGTTTTATTAGTATAAAGCACTTTGGAGCCCGGTGGCTGACTTACATAAGGAGTTTTTGTTTTTTCATCCCTTAAAAGTGTTCAGGCTAATAATAAAAAATAATAATAAAACAAACTTTTGGAAACATGTATGTGGCCAGAAATTTAATAACTATATATATATATATTATACTCTAACTATTGTAATTAGGATAAATACAATTTTATTCAATAAAAATAACAGTAATTGTTTATTTACAGCTTCTCAAATGTGGGGGTTTACAATTTTTTTCTGAGTTTACATTGTTAATTGGACAAAACATCATATTTAATAAGATCAACTTAATTCAAGAAAGTTATAATGGACATTTTCATACATTCAAGACTTAAAGATGAACATTTAAATGATCTTAAGTTGCAGCCCTGACCAGGATCTGAGGAACAGGACTAATTTATTTTATGTTTTCTTTGTTTTATTGTGTTTTGTTTTAATTAACAGCTGAAAAATAAACATCATCTGCAGCCTCCTGTTGTCCCAGAATGACAATCCATCACTTGAACCTACACTTCATGTGTTAAACCTGATTTTACCACTAGATGTCACTAAACAGATGTATATTTTTAAGAAGCACATGAATGTTCCAAAGGATTTATTCACTTTACAAGTGGTAAAGAGACTTTATAGGAAAATAAAAATCTACCTAAAGAGTTCATAATAATATGAAACTATAAGGTTTAAAACATGACAGGAGACATTTCTATAACAGAGATATGAGCTCTGATTTCTTTAATTGCACTGCACTGATTGATAAACACAAAATAAATCAAAATCTGCATTATTCTTAATTAAAACGTCATCCAAGGTGTTATAATAAAATATAATTCATCCTGCGTCAAAGCTTCAGCCTCAGCATCAGCACCAAGTTCATGTCAAGTAAAAGAGACAGGAACAGGTACAAGAGCTCTCACTCTGATCCAAATTTACAAGAAAACAAAAGTGAACTTTATGAAGAAATAAAAACTACGCAGATGACTACACACAATTTTTATTGCTTGTGAAAAGTCGTCTGACCAGTTTAAAAAGGTCGAGCGTGTTTACATTTATTTGTTAAAGTGTAAGATCAGTGCGCATGCCTAGAAGTTGACGCCCACTTTTTTTCAATCAAAGTCAAAACGTCCGTATAGACGATCTATGTAGCTGTGAGATGATCCGCGTGGTTGCGCTTGCAAATACTTTCTCGTATAAAATCACATTTTACACCTCTTGTATGTCTTTAACAGCAGTTATTAGTTAATTATACAGAAGTATTTGGTTTTAGTTTTAAATCATAGCGATAAAGACAAGAGTACGAGCATTAATTAAAACAAGTGTCACCCCCCCGCCTGGTCGTGTAATGGTACCGTCCGGCGACGTCCTGCGCGGGAGCGGAAAACGTGCATCCGACTGTGCGGAAAAGGAGCCCTGTGTTTTCCTGGTAATTAAACGCACTACATCACAAATTTACCGAAGTTTTAACACCATCGTTGCTTGTTTTAGACGCGTGTTGACGGCGGAGGTGAATGAAAGAGACTGTTGATGTTTTTGTGTCGTTAAAAACGAAGCAGCGTGTGTGTTGACGAGGATCTTGCTTACATCTGCTCCAACGCTCGTTAAAACTCGGGCTTTTTCAGTTCGGTTTCAGTGTCAGCGAAGTCAGATTTATTACAGGAAGCTGATGTGTTTTATGTAAAATTAATGTAATTTAATGAAACACGACTGTCATGTTTGAATGAAGTGTGGAGGATGTAGGAGGAGATGGAGGAGATGGTGGTGGTGGTTTTTAGGGGGAGGGGCATTGATTCAATGTGTACACGTTGTTGTACACATGTTAATTTCCTTCTCTGTTTTTCAACAGTTTTGTTTTCTAACTGCATCATGGCTCGAGACTGGAAACCCGGAGATCTGATTTTCGCCAAAATGAAGGGTTATCCTCACTGGCCTGCAAGAGTAAGTCTGAGCTCATTTACAGGAAAAAGAAAAGGCAAATTTATTCATGGCACGTTTCATTAGAGCTGCAACCATTTGTTTAAAACAAACAAATAAAAATAGCAGCAGAATGACTTGTTTAGTTCAGCAACTGTGAGGTGATTTTGACCAAACCTCAAATTTTATAGGAAAAATTACAAATATTTTTTTTTATTATAAGGTGTTTTCTTGTCTTTATTTGTTACTAAAATGTCATAATTTAATACATGATGGGACCATAATTGTTTGTTGCAGCTCTTCTTTCACTGCTAATACAGGTGTAAAAGTGTATATAACAGCAAAAACAGCCACGTAACCACATCCACCTTTATCTACACCTACATGCCTACAAAACCACATTAATCTGAGAAAACAGGAACCTCTTAAATTTACTTATGAACGTGGACACAGTCCAACGAAGTCGACTTTTGAACATTTGAATAAAACGACTAATGTTTATTGATAATTAGTCCAATTGTACGAGGTGTAGCAATGACTTTCTGTTACCTCTGACAGATCGATGAAGTCCCCGACGGTGCTGTGAAACCATCCAACATCAAGTTTCCCATCTTCTTCTTTGGGACTCATGAAACGTTAGTGACCGACCAGTAACTTTATTTCTCATCTGTCACGTTGCTCTGCTGAAGGTGTCAATTTAAATATAAATATTTGATGAGTGTCTGAATAGAGTTACCGGCCCGTTTTGTCTGTGTCTGTCACCGTAAACACCTGCTACATTTTTAATGGTTCAGAGAGTTTTAGATGGAAAACAGTCTCTTTTTTTTCCCCTCCAACAGAGCTTTTCTAGGTCCAAAAGATATCTTTCCATACCTGCCGAACAAAGAGAAGTACGCCAAGCCCAACAAGAGGAAAGGCTTCAACGAGGGATTGTGGGAGATTGAGAACAACCCGAAAGTTGAGCTCACTGCGCCCAAGGTAGCGTCTTCCTCTCTCTGTTTTTAGGTATTTCTCCTCTAGATGTTGGACTTAGTCTTGGATCTGTTTGTTCCTCAGAAGCTACTTTACCTCCCTGACAGTTTTATTTTGGGTCGTACATCATTTGGGTGGTTTTTGCGTTTGCTTTTATTCTAAGTTTGTGACCCAGACATTTCCCTGGAAATCTAACCCTGACCAAAGTGGTTTTTATTTAAATGTATTCAGCTCTCTGTGAAGAAGCTATATTTACTGATCATAGCTCAGCTTCATTCAGTTTTACTAGTTTAAACTAGAACTCATTGCATGTTTGGTCATTTATTTTGCACGTCACACGACACAATTGACTAGAAAAATTCATTTATTTCAGTGTTGAGTCCTGAACACTGTCCACATGTCATTTCACTTCATTACAAAAGTTTTACCTCTATTCTAATTATTATTATTATTACTATGTCAAAGCATCAACTTATTTTTATTTTCGTGTTTGAAGCCTGTTCCTCCAGAATCTTTCACTGAGAAAGACTCAGACAGCGGTCCAGAGGTAGAGGAGGATGCAGACGACAAGGGGATAAAATCCAAGGTAAGTTTTTCTCCTTTTCACATTTTCTCTTTTTCAAAAGTAAAAGTGTACACAGTCGCTTCACTGCATTGACCTGCAATTAGTTTGTAGCTTTGTGGTCAGCTTCTTTCTTCTTTTGCTGTCTTTCTGATCTTTCTCTAACGTGTGTCATGTCTGTCTGCCTCATACTGAATTACATATCACAGGAGATAACAGCTTATAAGTAACAGTGTCAATTTGTCTTAACAGATTATGAGGTTTTTGTGCTAAGAGTAGTTTGTGCAACAGAAGGATACTCGCTAACTTTTCTCCCTTTCAAGACTCGTTTACCCCACCGCACTGCGTCCTATGCTGTGTCTCGGGTGCATTCAGGTTCCAGGAAGTGAGGCTGAGCAGGAGAATGAGAATGAGGAGGAGGAGGATGATGATGAGGAGGAGGAGGAGGAGGAGGAGGAGGAAGGGTCTCTGATCTCTGAGCAGGGTCCTCAGAACCAGGATGTACGTACTTTGCATGCTGGGGTACCCTAAAGCGGTGCAGGTTGTCTTATCCCCTCCCCGTGGGAAAGCATGCGACACTTGGTGGTTTTTCAACTGGTGGTTTGTTTCTGTTTGACTCGCAACTTCTTGTTGGCGGCCACAAAGATTCGCCGGCGCTTGATGTTTTAGATTAAAGCTCCCGGTCTGGGTTTGCTACATTAATGCCACTGAGGCAATGGATGATTTACAAACAGATTGAATTGTGGGAGGAAGCCGTCCCGAGTTTCCAATAAAATCATTAAAGTTAAATAATAAGAGGTAAACTTGTGCTAGCCCTCTGGTGCTAATGTCTGAGTGAAACATGAATCTATCTCTGTTTGACCAACCTGACAGTTTGTGTTAGTGCTTTCCATTTCCTGCTTCCCTCTGTCTGTTTACTGCCTGACTCTACTGTTTGAAGTTAGTTGATGTAACTTTATTTTTGCATGGCTTTCTGTGTGCTCGGGACACAGGTAAGTTGTTACTCAATTAACTGGGGTTCGATAAGAAAAGAAAACAAACTATAATTATATATTTCTAAGAAAGTACAGTGAGTGTAGTGAAACACTTTATATTCAAGTGTAGTGTTTCAACTGTTACCCAAATCTTAACAGAGACATGTTTTCATTTCCTGTCTAAAGTTTAATTGGCTCTTAAATTACTGCATTTAATGTAATATCACTGTTTTCCACTAGATGTCATCCTAAGTTGCTGATACAGAAGCAGAATATATGGGTTGTTTTGTTTATTTATTTTTATTTTATTTTATCTGTCTTTCATTTCTGAGTGATGCAGCTGTTGTTGATTTGTTTGTGAGCAGCTGAAAACCAAAACAAAATTTAACAACGATGTCACATTTTAGGGAACTGCTCCGAAAGAATCCACAGACGCTCTGAAACCCAAGAGAGGAAGAAAGAAAAAGGTTGGAAGCATTTATTCATGGATTTATTCATCAGTCATAATGTTTTTAACAAGGTTTGTTTTCAATTTTTTCTCCAGACCGACGTCGACCCGGAGACTGAAAAAGACGATGCACCTGCCAGTCCTGTCAGTCCCTCAGGTAGAGACTGTTTTCCTCTTTATATTTTACTTTGTTGTTTACGACTTTGTTCCATGAAGATAAATAATCTTAGAAACACATGAGCGGGTTTCACAGCGTTCAGCTCAGTTTTTTTGTTGTGTCTGTACGTGTGATCAGGTGGAGAGGGTCCTAAACGGAGAGGCAGGAAGCCCAAAAGCGAGAAGCTGCTTCTGCTGCCGCAGCAGGACCAACAGGGCTCAGGAAATGAAATGTAAATATGTGAATATGAAAACACAACTGAAAATGAAAACTTGTGCTGCGTCATGTTTGTCTAACTGACAAACTGAAGGACAATGATTTGTTTCTGAAAGAAAGAAAACATGTAGAGGTACAGTGAGTCATTTTAAGTTGCCATCTCTTAAGATTTCAAGATGCACAGACTGAAAGATCAAAAAAAAAGCATATGGTTCTGATCTAAACTGTCTGTGCTTTTACTCAGGAGGCAGCTATATTTACACTTGATTTTCATTTGTCTTTTAAGCCTCTAACAGATGTTTTCCCAACATTTAGGGACACTGCTGAGTCGGACAGAAAGAGAAAGAGGGCAGCAGAGGACAAGACCAAGGGTGGAGAGGAGGAGAAGAGGAAGAAGAAGGAGGACGGTAAAGGAAAAGATGCTGAGGCAAAGGAGCCTGAAGCCAAGAAGAGGAAACAGTCGAAGGAGGACGGTTCTGGTTCTGGTTCTGGCTCAGACGATGAAGAGGCAGGTGTCCAGTCCACACAGTTATTACTTTTCTGTCCAATATAGTTGTATTTATTTATATGATATTTTATTTCTCTTCAGAAAAATAAAGGCAGAAAGAAACAGCAAAATTCTGAAATTGACAAAGATGCTCGACGGCGGAAAGCAGATGAATTAAGAGAGTAAGTCTCCACGTTCAGTGTTATGTTAGCAGCTGAACAACTCTTCTGAAAACTGATGTAATAAATGGGTTAAAGTAGGAATCAACAGATTTCTGATGTGATGTGGTTCTTACAGTCCGAACAAAGACGATGCGAAGAAAACGGAAGAGAGGACGGGAGTTAAGAAAAAAGGTAAAACACTTGAAACTGCTCAGGCTGGTGAATTCAAGAGAAGTGTCAGAATTTAGAGGCGAATGTGTTTACAAAACACAAGACAACTTTATAGATAACTCATCTGTTCCTGTTTTAATTTGGTCTTTCAGTTTAAATCGTAAACACTTGTTACACCATAGTGTCTGTGACATCTGTCGTTTTATGATGTGATATCTGAGAAACGTCTTTTTTAACCACCAAGAGTGTTTGTGATTGAAGTTTTGTAAAAATAGTAACACAAGCTGCAACACTCCCATCACTGTGTTGTCTTTTCTTTATGTCTTTTCTTCAGAAATGTCAACTGACTTGAGACTCCAGCGACTGCACAGTGAAATCAAGATTTCACTGAAAATCGACAACCCTGTAAGTTCTGTTAATCACTGTAAGATGATTTACACAACACGGCTCATCGCTCACAGCTTGTCCCTTTTTCACATTCACAAAAATCACAAAGACACAAAGCTTTGACTCATGTTCTAATGTTCATGTTAAGAAGTGTAGTTTTAGACACGACTCTTGTTAAATCACATCAACTTCCTGTTATAAGCCGTTTGACAGGAAGCAGCAGAATATTAAACTGAAATCACAAGGCAGAAATTGCTTTTTGTGTTTTGTTCACAGCTTTATAAAGTTGCATAAAAAATTCTCAAAACAGTCACTTGCTAACTGAATTCACACATGGGCTAGAATGGAAATTACAGACTCTGAACTAGAGGTGGAGGGGTCAAGTGTCTCAAATGTCCAGATGAACCGGTTCAGATGTTTGTGTCACATTTACAGCTCAAAGCTCAGTCATTGTCATGAAACAGGGACGTAGACAGTGTGAGAGACAGAAGATTTTATCTGTGACAACGAGTGTTAGAAACAAAGGACAGAGCATGCTGGACTTTTTAGTTTTTAGCATCACTGAGGTCAGAAATATTTGGCTGTTGTTTGTCATTTTGTGTCCTAATTTTTCCTTGTAATTTAAAAAAACGCTCTGCTGCTCTATATTCAGTTTAATCATGTTTTGTCTTTAATTGGTGGATTTGTGTTTTCCATGCTCTGCAGGATGTGAAGAAATGCTTGGAGGCATTAGATGAGATCGGAGCTCTTCAGGTCACAACCCAGCACCTGCAGAAACACAGTGAACTCATCGCTACGCTCAAAAAGGTAGAGTGAAAAAACCAGGATCCGTTTGATCCAAATCCATCAATCGAACTACACAAATGTGTGTTTTTAACTTCTTTATTAAACGTTGATTTCTGTTTTTATTCACGTTCCAGATTCGCAGATTCAAGGCCAGTCAGGACATCATGGATAAAGCCACCATGTTGTATAACAAGTTTAAGAGCATGTTTCTGGTTGGAGAAGGCGACTGTGTGCTGAGTCAGGTGCTCAACAAGTCTTTAGCTGAACAGCGACAACATGAAGAAGCTAAGAAAGGAGCGTTGAAGAGGGTTGAACAAGCCAAGGAAAACAACTCAGGTACTGATCATGTCCTCGTACATGCTGCTTAATCAGTTTCTTCTTCACCCACAGTGACACAATTTCCTCTGTGAAAGATAAATTACAAGTGAAACAGAATATTATTGATTCTGTCTGAATTTCTCTGCTTTTCTGTTTCACCGAAGCTGCTTGTTTCAACAAACTTTAACGTTTTGGTCAAATGAAGTTTGAGTGAACAGACAAAACAGTCTCTGTGGAGATTTAACCATCAATGGCATCAGAAGTATTTCTGACTGAGGGACATCAGCTCCCTCTGGACGTGCTGGATGATCACAGTGGTTGAATTTATAATCCTGCCACCATCATAGTTTGTGATGTGAACCCAAGTTTGAGTGTTTTTTTTTTTTTTTAGTTTTTCTTGCTGTTTTATTATGGATCCCACAGATTTTTAATAATTTGTCATTTGTCATGAAGGACATGGTGTTGATTATCATTAGTCATGATAGTGAAGACATAGTTTGTCATTTTTGTGCATCACATAAAAACAAAAGATGGCCAATAACTTAAATAACTTTCTATAATTTTAAAAAAAGAAGGAAGTATGGTCAGAAAGATGACAGTTGTATAGAAATAATTTAATTATACAAAGAACAGCTCGGCTGTAATGTTACACAATACCGTAAATATTATTCATATAGTTGTCAGTGATTTAACTTGTGTTTACAGCGTGACACTGTGTGTGTCCACGCAAGTTAGTTTTAGTCTAATTTCTTTCCCACTCTGTCCGTTGGTGATAAAGTTACATCACAAGGCGTATCTGCTGGTTATTGGTAAACCAGTTCTGACCAGATGGATCACACACTAAAACCAACCGGAGAACAGAAACGTTTGTGCCTTTTAGTCCATTTTCTTTCCTGAAGGACGTCATCTGTGGTTGACATTCTTGGTAGAAACACTGAAGCTCTGCAGCCACATCCTTGATTTAGTGACTCGTTTAACTGATGTGCACTGTACCTCCACCAAAATGACGGGCCTCTGTGAAAGGTCTCTTTCTGCAGCACGGCATGTCCAATGGACGGAAAATCATCTTAATCTCAGAAAGGTCTGGAGGTCGGCATGTGTCGTCACATGCTGCTACGAGCTCTCGTCTCTGCGGTGGTTTAGGTTTGTGCTGTTCTCTTCTGCCTGACTGAGTCTGTGTGTCTGCCTCTGTATGTGTTCACCGCCTAAAGACAAGATGACAAATGGTGATATCAGCCCTGAAGAGAAGAAGCAGGAAACAGAGAGAGAGAAGCTGCTGGAAGACGCCACAGTAGGAGAAAATCACAGGTAGATGAACTAAAATGTTCACAAACCAACATATAAAAAGAGTCCGAATGAAAATAAAACTAAAGATGGAGACGTAAAAATGTCCATATCTATAAAAATCTAGCAGCACCTTTAGCTGTAATCTTTGCTTTCTTTCTCGGTTTTCTAATGAAACAGCTGAGCTCTGTAGATGTCAAACACTGAGGACTATTTTCAGCTGTGGATTAACACAGATTTGGTGCTTTTGTGTGTATTTATTATAAATCCAGTGGCCACATTTGCTGCATTAAAGTATCAAGAGTTTAAATAGTTTTTGGAGGAAAGAGGAACAGTTTTTATCTTTAACTGTCTTCTATTTTCTTTGACTTTAGTGCCCCAAAGGCCCAGGAAGAGTCCACTTAAGCATCCTACATTACCTGAAGAAGAAAAAAAGGACATTTGCTGCTGTAGTTTGTCCAAACTGGGCTCATTATCTGGGATCTCCTGTGCAGTTCCTTTTGATGACTGATCGTGATCACTGGTTTCCACTTTACTGACGGTTCTTGTCAGTTTTGCTGCTCAAAGGTTTCAGTACGTCAAACCCAAACCAACCCCCACCTCCCCCCCGAAACAACGACTGACTGCATAGTTTATTTTTGTATTTTGTGTAATCTTTGCCTTTCAGACACTTTTTTCTTACAAGCATCGTCATATCTGTGGAATTTAACAATGTAAAGAGTAAGAAGTTGTAGACCTGCAGCACTGTGAGCAGGTTAGCACCATTTAGTCCTTTAAAAAAAAAAAAAAAAAAAAAAAAATCGGAGTAGATGGTTTCTTATGTTTAAACTTTGCTTTTATACGTTTAAACTTTGCTTTTTGACCTTAACAGAATCTTAACTTCACTTTAGCCGTAGTTAAAAGCACCGTGTCTGATAATATCGACCACATTAACGTTTAACACGCGCACGTTCACTTCAGACAAACAAACAAAACGTTCCAGATTTTTTGCCAAAGTTTTCTTTTGCCAAGAAAATGCTTTATTTTCTGCAAATGTTCCAAGTGTCTGTTTTTAAGTTGTTTTTTTTCTTTTAACATAGATGTAAATAAGAGTATTTTTGTGCCTGTCTGATGACCTGTTTCAGCATCCAGTAATAAAGTAGTACATATAGTTCACCTCTTTGACTTCATCTTTATTTTCATTTTTAAAAAATCAAAGTGTTAATCTCACAAATCCTCAGAGCGACCAGTCCGTCTTGACTCTTCCTCATTTGATTCTCAACCGCTTGTTTCACTGTCGCCACTATGGCTGGATATGCTACTAATACTAGAGATTAGCTCTACTTGATGGATCCATACAAATCATTGTGATGAACTGTAGTTACTGCTCATTTTTCTCAGCCTCTGGGTTGATAAATAGACATGTTAAGTCCTGATTTTGACCCATTAGCCACTTGTGATTGACAGGATGTGGTGAACGTTCATCACCATAGATATGACTACGAAGAACTTCAGTTCCCTGTAAACCTGTTTTCAGCTTCTATAAGTTTTGTAGTTTGAGCGAGCGAGCACCAATTTTTCTTCTAAAGTTGGAGCTGCTTGGTTATTTCACCAGGGAGATTTCTGTATTTTTTTTTTTTGTCTGTGCTGTTTCTCACCGGTTTGAAGTGTGTGTGAAACTCATTGGAGAAAAGCCAATGTCATATATATTTGAATCAAAATCTGATGAAGAGTGCTTTTGTTGCCGAGCTGCTGTCAGTCAAATGTGATCAAACCACACCCAAACAGTTGTGATGAAGCAGACTGGTTGAGTATTGGACTGTTAAACTCTTAATAAATATAACCAGGGACGTGTTTTATTTCAGAACTTAAAACTTTATTCTTGTGCATTAAATAATTAATGTTTAGTGTTAGTAATGAAAAACTTAAAGAATAATTTAATACCAGGCTAGAACGTAACTCAGTGCCCTTTGTGGTTGAAAGACTTGAATCTGTTTTACCTCTGAGATGTGGATCCAGGTTCGTACCTGGAAACTGATCCATCGATGATGTCACGTCCTCCTGAAAAACACCTGAACGACACGATGGTAAAGTGAGAAACTGAACAAATGCTGCTGTTCACAACTGTAGATTTTCAGGGGTTATTAAGTCACTTATGAAACAGCTAAAGTGATTAAACAATTCCAGGCACATAAAAGTAAAAATGCTAAGTTATCATGTCATGATCCAGACTTTATATCAACCCAGTTTGACATCACTGACGTGTGTTGAGTTGAATCTGACCTGACTTTTTATACAGTTAAGGCCATATGTATTTGTACAAACACACAATTTCCAGGGCCTTAAAAATAACTTGACAAACTAACATAAATGTAAAAAGTAACAGTTGTTCTTAACACCTGGAAACACAGACCCATCAACAAACAGTTTCCTCCCTTGAGATGTTGTCAGGTCATTATTGCAGCTGTTGCTCGTTTGTGGGTTTTTCTGTCTTCAGCTTTGTCTCTATCTATCTATCTATCTATCTATCTATCTATCTATCTATCTATCTATCTATCTATCTATCTTTTTTTGAACAGCCACCAAATGTAAATACACTTTGCTTTGATTCTACAATATTTATCAGCTTAATTTGTTGTAAAATATTGAGTGACGAGGTATGAGGTAAGTTAATGTCCAATGGAGTTTTAAGTATGTATAAAATTGGCTGTAACAATTATTATTATTATGTAATATCTTTTGATAAACCTGTTGAACTGAAGCTTTAAGTCTGCACTTCAATCACATGATGAGGTTTTGTCTCAGATCCACTGTGGTAGTGTCAAGGGCCTAACGACAAATCCTCACACATCTGCCATTTATTCTGAAGCTTTGTTTTACTATTTGTTTATGCTTCTAAGAGCTAAAGTAACAATTTGATTATAGAGATAAAAAGTTAACAGATTACATAATATAGCACAAACATGAGGTTGGGAAACAGTATATTTCAGTATTTCATTGTTTGTTTTCTCTTCATCTTTGCATACATGTGACAAATATTGCATGAGGGGTTTTTATGGTTTCCCAGTAAAAAATAACTACAACTATCTTCCCCTCACATGAAAGGATGAAAGGATTTACACCACCTGTCTGTAGAAAGACAAGTGAAACACACTGAAAGAAATGTCATTTTTATTTACAGGAAAACAGACACTAAACTCTTATTGTGCAAACAAAAGAAAACTTTATTCTTTTCTGTAAAACAAAAATAAGAAAAAAGCATACATTTCCAAAATCTTCTAACATTTCTTTCTGAAATATAAAGATGTAACTGTATTATACAGCATTAACTCAGTGAGCTGATGAGAAGCTTTAATTAAAAGCTCCTCGGTCCACGTAGGGATACGCCAGAAAATCTCCCAGCTTGTTACCGTCGGCGTCGTAGTGAAGCATCCGGAAACACTTGTCACAGAAAAGACACGGGTCGCTCGGAGCAAAGTGGTCGTTGGTTGTGAACCATCTGTAAAAAAACAAAACAAAAAAAAAAATGAAAGAAACAGGAAACAGAGGATTTGAGGTTTCAGAGGTTTCAAAGCACCTCAGCCATAAAACAGTTTGTCTAACTCCTTTATTTTATTTGTTTCTTTATAACTCACCTTCCAATGAAGACGTGACAAACCGCACACTTCTGTGTGGTGACCCTGTGTTTGTGAGTGAGGAGCGGATACAGTTTTTTGTCCAAACAGTCATTTTTATGGATCAGCCTGAAACGTTTAATAAGAGATGGGAAATTAAAAGAGGAACAGTCACGTCTTAAGAGGTTGTGAGAGACGAGAACACAGATTTGTTTCACAATCTCCAAACCAAGAGCTGCTTTCATGTGTGGTTACCCTCCTCACACCAACAATAATTCGGCTCATTGACAGTTACGCATCTACCATCGTGAGTGTGATGAAACTAAATTAACTATAAAGTCTTGTGAGAACATTCAAGCCCCGTCTGACAACGAGCTGCTTTATTCCAAAAAGCTGGTAGTGATAATACAGAGATTCAGAGAGCGTCATGTTTCAGGATAACGCCAAAGGAATCACGTCGTGTAGCTCATCAAACCACCATGTTTAACTGTGGACAGTTTATGAAGGTACAGGGTTTGATAGTAACATTTTCTATTATGAATACAATCGTTCCTAACTCCAATGACCCTGGATTATTACATAGGTGATGTATTTTACTGACCTTAAGAAGAAAAATATATCAAAATATTGACAAACATTTTCTGTCCAACGTCTGTTTTATATCATAACGCAGATTACTGCAAAGTCCAAAATGCCACTTTATCAAAAAGCATTAAAAACATGAACAGCAAAGGCCTCAGTGTGAAATGAATGAAGGCAGAAATAATAAATAACAATAAACAGAAAATAAAAAACACAAAATGCACAAGTATTTACAAATTTGCTCTGGTTGTCTCAGGACATGTTGCACATTTTTGGAGCAGCTCTATTTTGAGTTCAGTGCCATTATTGCTTTAATTATCTTTAATCTTGGTCTAAATCTTTTCTGATTTGTCATTCTGAACCTTTTGACAAATAATGTTCAGAAAATTGTTTCTCTAAAATAATTTAAAGTCTAACTCCTGCACTCTTGATACAACTGCAGTAAATACATAATTAAACTCTGTCTAAATTACTGTTATCTAGTTGAATAAATCTCTCTCTTTCAGTCCAACTTAACTTCCTGTGTCTTTTAAATTAAAAGCTCTCTGCAGAGTCTTGCGATTGCGACTTCATAGTAGTGAGAATATGTAGTAGGTGGAGTAAAAATTCAAGTGAAACTGACCTGACATCAGTGATGATGACGAGATGTTCACAGTCTCCCTGGTGACAGTAAAGATACGGGAAACCAACTTTTACTGTCAGATCCTCAAACCGTGTGTCCTCCATCTTGGCCTGACTGTAGGACGGGAAGTTTCGGGTCTTTGCCCACTCGATGGTCGTTCTGTGTCACAAAAAAACAGGAAAAAATGTATCATTTAAAATGTTGTAAAGTTATAACCTACATTATACTGTACAACGTGTCAAACTACAGTTTCCTTTAAATTCATTTTAATTTGTTGAATCTGTTGAAGAAAACATGAAATGCTCTTTTCTCTGAATCAAATCTCCATTCATCTATTTAACTGGTTACACAGAACAGATAACACAGTAACTCATTGAGAGTAATATACCATGTGGTAACATTATCACATCACCTATCAGAGAAGAAGTTTTTAGATTTTAACTCAAAACAAAAACCTAATTCATGATTTGTTACAACATGCTAAAATGATTAGTTTAGATTATATTACGGGTACTTAAGTTCATGAACCTGAAAATGAGCTCAAGAGCTTTAACAGAAGAGCCAATGAATGTGCCCATTCACACTAAAATGTCCTCATTCATCCTGCAAATGAAAGAGGGATAACTTTACTCTTCTGCCCTCACTTCACCTGTAAATACAGATGAACAGAAACCACAGTGACGGTTAAAAATAACACTGTTGTATTTACATCATTTGAGAAATCTAGACATTAGTCTTTCTCAGTAGGATGTGACGTATAGTTGGATTTTTTTTCTTTTAAAGTCTTAGTTCAACCACTAGTTGCTGAAACACAAACATGAGACTAATAAACGTGACATTAATAAGACTGGTAACTGGGAAAACAAAGAGACAAAAGGTACATGCTGATGTCTTGACACTCTGGAAATCGCATGTCGTTGTAGAAAACTCCTTCGAAGAAAAAGAAAGCCGATTTATAATGATCCTGAAAACAGAAGACATGAAAACATTACCTCTGGATTTTGTGAGTTGGTCACACAATAGATAAGACAAAGAAATAGAAATATAGTCCGATATTGTCGAGTGTTTGTAATCTTACTTTGCTGATGAAGTCTGGAGCCATGTCTGGTGTGTTGCTGAACTCTCCACACACTTGCAAGTCGCTGACGCAGCAGATAGCATCCCTGAGCTCTGACAGGCTGTGGGAGCCGGTCATCAGAAGAGTCATGTGTGGTCTGTTGTAGCTAAACTGAAGAGAAATTAACACAGAACTGTTGGCACCATAGACACTAACTGATGATGTTTAAGATTTATTATTAATTATGACAATAAATAATTGAGGAATGAATGAAAAGGCATCGATTTGACTGTGTTTACTGTCTCTTAGCTTTTATAAAACTAAATGGACTTTATGAATTTAGGTCACATTTAAGGGTCTTTATGTTTTCTAGTACAGTCCAACCTTCATCACGTGGTCTGAGAAAGTACTGACTTTGTTCACATAAGAACAGATGTTTGTGAATTAGGTCTAATGTCTGTAAGGACGAGAAAAAGACAGATGCTGACTTTATCATAAACACCAGGGTAGTAGACGTTGATGGTTAGAAGAACTTCTCCCTCTGGGACCATGTCACCCGACGCCTCTGGTTTCCTGTTGGCAGTTAAACGCTCCTGGAAATCACACAGAAAACCAAGATTTATACAAGTTCATGATACAAATGTTCTGGTACATTTCTGTTTTTTATTTCTCAGACTGTGCCACTGCTTAAGATTATTACAGTAACAGTGGACTCACCAATTCGTCTGCATAGAGGTCGTGTCTGTTCTTGGCAATTTTCAGTGTTGCTCTGTAATCTTGTCTCTTTCTCCTTTGTCTGTTAAAAATAAATCACGAAACTTTAAATATGACTTTGTTCTCATGCTGATAGTTTATCCAGGATATAATATATCGTAAAGGTTCATACTCTAGTGTTTTGAGCGTCGAGTCTGGAGGAACAACCTCCATGTCCGGCTGCTCATTCTCAGGATAACAACGGAGAGAATCAAGACTAAAAAGAAAGAAAACAAGAAACAAACGTAGTGATTCTTAAAAAAAAATAAAATAAAATGAAAGAAATGAAGGTTGAAAGCATTTAAATGAAACAACAATAATAAAAATACATTTGTCATGATGGAACCATTGACAATATTGTTTGTTATTTCTGCTGGAGGAAAAACAAGTGTTGTGTTTAAGTCTAAAGTCTTAACTATCTTCACTTCAACTCAACAGCAGTGATGTTTTTAAACGACATATCACTGAGTGACAGAAAAACACTAAACTTAAATGTAAATTTACAGTTTTTTAAAGACCCAACAGTAAATCTGCAGTGAATGCGTATGAGATATAAACTAAATGTTTATGAACTTTGATATTAAACGTAGAGTTAACGTGTGTCTGACCACCTGCAGATGGATCTGAGCTCGGTCATGGTCTCTGAACTGATCCCCATCTCTTTAGCGAAGTTGGCGTCAAACGTTTCCTCGTCCTGCTGCTCGAAGGAGAAATCTTCCGGCTTCAATCTGCTCAACCACTCGTTTCTAAACGAACCGATGTGAAACGGTTTCGTGTTTACATCCGTATATTCATAATCTGGGATGTTTGTGTTGCTGGGCGCAGAAGACTTGGACGCCGCCATATTGGTTATGACGTTTGGGAGGAACGCGGGGGATCATGGGTAATGTAGTTTTTCTTTGTAAGTTAGTGGCTGCGTTGAATATTTTTCAGAAAGGGAAAAAAACAGTATTTAACTAAATTCATATATATTTATTCTATATTATATATTTTATTATAAATTAATTTAATAATTTTTTATTTTAACTTTTAATTTATTTCCACTATTTATCTAATTAAAAAAAAAAATCAATTAGTTAATTAATTTACAAAATATACCTCTGTTTTGTCATAGGTCAAGTCATTTTACTCCGAAATAATTTATATTTTTCACAGGTTGATATAGTCATTATGTCATGATTCAGTAACACAATGTTTCTCTCACATTTACACATTTTACAAACATCAGTTATAACATTTTATATAGCATAAGACAAACTTATCTAGTTATAAATAGTAGAGATTTATAGAGTCAATTATACGTGCAGATAGTTTTTTATTGGTGTTTTTAAAACATGCTGCCTGAGTGGCCTACTTAGTGACAACATGTTCTTATTTCATCAAAACAAAATGAATATACTGTGATTTATTTCCCTTTTTTGTTTCATATTTGTCCAGTCATGAGTTTTCTCATGAGTCTGCAGATTTAATTAGTCTACAAATGATTAGTCCATCACGTATTAAGATCCTTTTAATGACGACCGTCATTAAAAGGAAAAAGGCAGAAACAAGCTCCAAAAAGTCGCAGGAGAAAAGACAAAAACCACCAGAAATAATTAGTTATGCAGGGACATCACATGCATGCATACAACCAGAAATGGTAACCATGTCTAAGTAAAACCTCCCTTGTGCTATCACAGTGATGAAGCTAGAGGGATTTGTCCCTGGATCACAGTTTCATAATTTGTGATGCCTTTTCCTTCCTTTGCTTCCTTACTGCGCTGCAAAGTTACAAAGTACTTTTACTAAAGTAATGTGCTTCAATGCAAGTTTTAAGAGACTTTTGCTATATTTCCACATTTTTATTTCTTTACTTTAGAGATAAATAGTTTTCTTTCACACTTTCTTTACTCTTGTTTTACTTAAATCATGCAATGAACTGATCAAATACAGAGATAAACCTCACAGTGTACTACTAAACTATATGTAATACAGATGCACTGATACATTAGTATAAACAATAAACAATATGTAGTAATATGTAAAAGTAATCACTCAAAGAGATAATTTTACTGTGGAACAAATATTTCTCCAAATATTACTCTGACTTTTTATTTCTAGTAAATATTTAACTCTCACTGAATTGGTACGTCTGTTTAATTAAAAAAAAAGTCTTTGTTCTTCCACCTCCGCTCCACCAGGTGTCCTCACACACCTGTCGTGCGTCATCAATCACGTGATTGTCAACCTGCTTCTGCAGCTGATTGGCGTTTGCAGCTTCAGCTCCTGATGAACAGGTGAGCTTCTCATACGGTCCAAGGAGATTTTACCTCAACGTGTAATTTACACAGACAAACTCTATCCTCATTTATTTATTTTTATTTTCTAAAAGTATGTAACATGTCCTCAAAGAGCTGCTCTTAATATAATGTAGCAGTGTGACAATGATGCTCTTACGTGATATACAGAGATAAATTTGTGCGTTAAACTTGTAAATCAAGGCCACTCCCTTCTCTGGTCTTATAAATACGGAGGGAGGTCAAAATGTTCAGTTCGTCTGCAAGAGGAGAGAGAGACAGAGAGACACAGGGAGCAAAAACAACACGTCCAATTTAATGTGACTTCTGGTTCAACATCAAATGGAGACGGAAAACAACTTGGAACAGGTGAGTTTTATTTCACTACAGTTAAGTTTACAACAGAATTTTAAAAATGTAATTAAGTAATTATTTTAACGCTATTTCTGAATTGCAATTTTGTTTTTTACTCTTCACTTTTAATTTTAAGAAAAAGACAAAATAAAGGAAGTTCAAGTTGTTATATTCTACGTGTTGGCACATATATAAAACTAAATCATAAAAAACGTTTTCTCTTTCCATGTTACCAGTTTACAGATCACAAATGCAGTTACACTTTTATTTTTTTTTTTCTTTCCTTTTCCCCTCCAGGTGACCCTGGATAATTCCAGTGAGAATGAAGTGTAAGTAGCATTTAATGATATATAATGGAAACAAGACACACTATGGTTGAAATATCCTTAGAAATTAGACCTAGTATCATAAAATCTAATCAGTGAAATGTGTTTCACTCACATTAGAGGCCAGCAGACGAATCTTAATATAACCAGCTTGTTTTTTTATTTCCTCTGAATCTTGTTTATGCATTTTCTGTTTTGAGTTTAACAGTAGTTGTGCTCAAGAGAAGGTTTTCTATAAGCAGGGACGTTTGTCTGGACTTCGTTAATACTTTTTCTACACAACCTGCTATCAGATTTGCATACGCCTGCTAAAGTGTAGAAGCCTAACTGTAGTTTTTTCCAATCTTTTTATTCAGGTCATCTAAGATGGATTTGGAGACCACGCTGAATGAATGCTCTACCGCCCTCGATCTTTTCCTGAACAACAAATTCGCTGAGGCTTTGGCTTTTTTAAAACCTCGGTAAGTACTGACGCTCGGAGCAGAATCCAGCTGACTTTGGATGCAGCCGTATGCATTTTTTTTTTTTTTGAAAAACATCTTTTTCCCCACTCAGGAAGAGTCAAAGCATGTACCACGCAATGGGCTACAGCAGCATCCTGGTGATGCAGGCGGCTATGACCTTTGAACCAAAGGACATGGACGCTGCAATGACGTCGTTGACAGAATCCCTGCAGACGTGCCAGAGGTATGAAATAATCTTAAACCAGAGACATTGTCCTCAAATGATCAGTGTTGAATTGTCACCATTCACTGTGTTTTCCTCAACTTTGGAAGATTTCGCAAGAAAACTGGAATAATGGAGACGTTGACCAACCTGTGGAACAGACAAACACCTGAAAGTCTGACAGAAGGTCAGTTATGAACCACTGTATATCTTGAGTCAAAGAATATACAGTACATGCTTGATTGCCATTATGGTGACGATGAAGTGCAGGACGTTCTTAAAAATTTGAATAGCAAATATGACGATGATGTACTTGGACTTGATATTGTTTTATTGCACTGGCAAAAAAGTGAATTAAGCAAATGTGTCACTGTCAGTACAGTTGTCTTCTTCTAGAGAGCAGCACAAGACTTTGACGTCACTTGAAAGTTTAACTTGTGAAAACAAGCAGCGGGTCTGAAACAGAATGAGTGCAATTCTGAATTGATGTTGCACTTCTTTTATTAATTTCATTACTTTTAAAATGATGTTTGCTTTGTTTTTCATCCAACAGAGGAGATGCATGCAGAGCTGTGCTATGCTGAGGTGCTGCTACACAAAGCAGCTCTCTCCTTTCTGGATGAAAGTATAATTGGTTTCATCAAAGGAGGAATGAGAATCCGAAACAGTTATCAGATTTTCAAGTAAGAGGCTTTAAGTTGATGTTTAACAGACAAGATAAGAAATTGAATGTCAAATGAATTCAAATGCATTTGAAAATATTGTCTCTCCGATCAGGGATTGTCATGCCATGGCAAATTCCACAAGAGACATGGAAAAACAGATGAGCACCCACGTTCATTTTAGAGGCGGCGTCAACATGGGCATTGGTTCATTTAATCTGGTGAGATACTGGAAACATTTGTAGATGATTTTATGGGCTAGTAAATGCACATTGATCATTTGCTTTGTTGCTGTCGTGTGTAAGGTTTCTTATAATTTAATTCTAACCTCCTGGTTGTGTGTTGTTTTTTTTATCAGATGCTGTCGCTGCTTCCATCCAGAGTCCTCAGACTGATGGAGTTTTTGGGTTTCTCAGGAGACAGGGTAGATGTCCTGAGCCTATGTCATAGCATAGTAATGTTTAATAATTGTAGAGTGACTATGGCCTGTTCATTATCATAGTCACAAAGACGCTAAGCAGGGAAAAAAAACTTTACCTGCCGGACACACTGGGTGGTCAATTAAAAAAAAAACACCAGTCAAAAAAAAATACTCATTAATATATTTATTTGTTGACAAAAACACAAAGTAAGAAAAGTAAGTCTTCCCCTCTCACCCCCTCAGTTCATTCATTCCCCGATGAGAACAGCTGATTTCTCCACCACCACGTGACCCATATCCTTGCACGTCACCATAGCAACAAACTAAACACCACAAAATACACTATCTGGCTCCTACAAAAATGTTTTCAAGAATAAAGTTAAATCATGATTATTTTACAGGAGTTGGGTTTGTCAGAGTTGAGAGAAGGTGCAGCCAGCAACAGCCTGCGCTCAATCCTCAGCAGCCTCACTCTGCTGATGTTTCATCTCTACATCACAGTGATCCTCGGTGAGCTCACATTTAAATCCCTAATCGATTTATTTGTGCATAAAACACAATATTGTAATGGTCTGCAAATAATTTCCTTGTACTTTCATTGTTCCCTAAGGCACGGGTGAAGCAAACCTCACTGAGTCTGAAGCTCTGCTTCAACCCTACATCGAAAAGTTCCCTAATGTGAGCAGTTTGTTTTGCTGAGTCTGATGGATGACATTGTTTTATTGCTCTGCTCAGTGAAATTGTGTTATTTTGAATTGACTTAATATATTTTTGTCCGCAGGGAGCCCTTATTCTTTTCTACATTGCAAGAATTGCTTTGCTGAAAGGAAACTTCACATTTGTGAGTACTGTTCAAAGCTCAGCTTGTGTTGTGGTTGTAGTGATGAGATGAAATGAAATTCAATTTGTCTTTGTTTCTCTTCAGGCTCAGGAGAAGTTCCTGGCTTGTATCGCAGCGCAGGAGGAGTGGCGTCAGATTCACCACTTATGTTACTGGGAGCTGATGTGGGCCTACTCCTTCGAGCAGAACTGGAAAGAAGCTTATCGATACGCTGACCTTCTCTGCAAGGAGAACAAGTGGTCCCAGGTATCTAATGTAACACTTTCTCCCCACTATGTACTCAAATTTATTTATCTGCTTTTCCCTCTTACAACAAGTTGTTTTGCTCCTTTCTCATAGGCCGTCTATGTATACCAGAAAGCTGCCATCCTGAGCATGCTCCCAGAGGAAGAAGTGACCAAACTGGGAGAAAATGTGGTGGAATTATTCAGGTGTGCTTCAGAGAGGGCAATAATTTATAGCTACTATTCTTCAGTGTATTAATAAATGCATTAACTGTGAAAAATGTGTTTTTTATAGGCAGGTAGATGGTCTCAGATTGAGGATTGCAGGGAAATCGATTCCAACAGAGAAGTTTGCAGCAAAGAAAGCTCAGCGATACTCTTCCTCTAACCCTGTGAAATTATTCGTCCCTGCTTTGGTGAGAACTTGTACAGTCTTACTTTCAGTGAAGTGACAAATCATCGCACCATTTTTAAACTTTTTTTTTTTTTTTTTTTGTAGGAAATGATGTACGTGTGGAATGGCTTCACAATACTCGGCAAGAGATCTGAGCTGACTCAAAACGTCTTGACCACTTTGGAAAAGGCAGAAGAGGAGCTTAACAATGATCCAAGTGAGGACGACTGCAGAACTTTAATAAACACTAAACACAGTCATATACTTGACACTAACAAGCATTTTGTTTATTGCGTAGAGCCGTCAGAGTACCACGTGGATGATCAGTGTGTCATCCAGCTGTTGAAGGGATTGTGTCTGAGACATTTGGACCATTTGGATCAAGCTGAACTCTGCTTCAACCACGTCATTTCCAGGTGAGGTCTTTGTTTAAGTCACTGGTTTCTAATTTAATAATATTTCATTGCCTTAATAAAATGAATGTTTGTACATTATAGGTCAAAATAAAGTACATTCTCCTCAAAGGAAACTCAGTTTCTCAGAAGTATTTATCAATACATGAGATATTAAACTGGTTATTTCATCACTCAGCTGTCTTTTTTGCATCTATAACAATGACTGTAATATCAGTAACTGTCCTTTTTAATTTTTTCAAACATGTTCATTTTTCATCATCATTCGTTGTTCGTGAACAAGATTATGAATAAACTATTTGGAGGAAGTGCACAACTTTCTTTTCTTTTCACAGTGAAAAGAAAATCAAGCATGACAACTATCTGGTGCCGTTCACCATGTATGAGCTCGGCCTGTTGCACAAGCAGAAAGGCAACACCGACGCAGCCATCCAAGTGATTGAAAATGTGAAGTAAGTGTTTGTCAAAGAACCTCAAAAGTGGTTGAGAAATGACAGAATAATCTGAAATATTTGTAGAAAGAGCATCCCACAGTACTAGAGATTTGTTTGGTGTTTACTGAGAGTCCTGATTAGGAAAATAATGTACCCAGAAATGCAAAAGTAGATGACTGACAATTTCTACAAACATCTGTTCTAATTAATAATTATTGATCTTATTTGTAGGACAAACTATCAAGACTACAGCATGGAGTCGAGGCTACACTTTCGCATCCATGCAGCGCTCAACACCATGGGCTCTTTTTCAGCCAAACTTCCTCCATCACGTACACCAGCTTAAAGACGTTTCCCTTCACCTCCTTTTTGTCGACATGGAACAGCAGAACTCTGAGGAGCAGCATCCCCCATTCCCCCTGCTTCAAAAATGTATTTAAAAATTTACAAAACTGGTGCAGATTTCATGTAGTTTTACTTTGTATGAATTATCTCAAGGTCAATTTGCATCAGAACAACATAATTTGTAGGATGGAGAATAAAAAGATTTACAAACAAGATGAACATTTGACTTTGCTGGAGGTTTGAAGCCTCCAATAATGCGTAATATCAATCTGTCTGGTTTGTTTTTATTCACAAGATAAGTAAATTATGAAGATGTTGATGTTTTAATAATATCATTCTCTACAAATAATAATCTTGTAAATAATTTGTCACCCCTTCATCCTGTACCATGTACCAAATAAATCTTATATATTACGTTGTGTCTTGTACTTAATGACTTGAAAGATCACATATATACCTGGAGGATAATCATTCTCAACTTAAAATAAAGTTTGATTCAGTAATTTTTCATCGATGTGCTTCATGTTGTTCCATTCAAACCTTCAACTTTCATTTTGTATATGAAGAAAAATGTACAATGATACACAGATATTAACTGGCTGCTTTAAGTCATGAAACCTACTTTT
The DNA here is from genome assembly GCA_016801845.1 of Polydactylus sextarius. Lineage (NCBI taxonomy): Eukaryota > Metazoa > Chordata > Actinopteri > Polynemidae > Polydactylus > Polydactylus sextarius. Next base: position 3,717,653 of record CM028907.1, read on the forward strand.
CTTTCTGAGACTTCCTCAGTAGTTATATGTTGTACATTTCAAGAGAAATGTTGTAGTTTATTACCTTCAGGTCTTTCGGATTAAGAGTTGCCCTGTTAACGTTTCAACGGGTATAATTCAATTCTTTGAGATCCAAAGAGGAATTGTTCAATATTTCCTAAAATAATAAAGATTCAGATAAGTTAAAAAATAAATGATTTGTATGTGAGGCTTTTTCCAACCTCTCTTCCATTATTCATCTTCTGAGTTTATCTCTGCTCAGCTTCTTTTGTCTTGCTAGTGATGTTTTAGAAACAATGCAGGTGGCGCCAGCTGATGTTCACAGACCCTAAAGGTCCCAGATTTAAGCTCTCCAGCTTCTGTTAATATAACTTGATTTATTACAAACCTGTACAACTGAAATAAAGTATCACACCTCTCTATTATGGCCCATGGGTCAAAACTGTACAGTAGCTGTAAGATCTTAAATGTTTTAGTTTATATTGTGGACAATAGTCAAGTGTTTAATCATGAGTTTCATTACTTTAATTAGATTAGATTCGCATTCACACCAGTTATTTTTATATGATTGATTTGAATTTTATTTATGTAAAAGGTTGGGTATAAAAGTATAAAATGCAGATAATTATTATCTGAAAACCAGACTGAATTATTCACAATTGCATTAATTCACAGTCAAAACCAACGCAAATGTGGAATTAACCAGCAAACTGGTGAATTATCCAGATTTTAGCAGGTGGAACCGATAATTTTAACCATTTTTGCTCAGAAAGAAATGGGGACATGTATCTCTACCCTGAGTGCCAGTCAAACCAATCACTGCATTTTACAGATGGTATTTTTATTTATAGTTGGCAATATTTTCAACAATTGGTACTTTTACTTTACAGTAAGAATCTGAATTTTCCTTCCTGTGTTATTTTTTCCATTTGTTGGACACACATGCAAATTAGACAGATTTCCAGGGAATTAAATTAAAATGAGAAAGTTGTAATTTTATCCTCATTTATGTATTATTTGCGTGACGTCAGGATGCTGTCAGTGACGTAGACCACGTGGTGTGGGAGCTGATCAGCTGACTCCGCCGGGGAGGAAGGAAGAAGAGGACAGAAGATGGAAGGAAACAGAGACGAAGCTGAAAAATGTATAAATATAGCGAAGAAAGCCCTCGAAGCAGGAGACAAAGAGAAAGCGGTGAAGTTTCTCAACAAAGCGGAGAAGTTATATCCGACTGTCGAAGCTAAAGGTAACGACTGTTTGTGTCAGTTTAGCCGGGGAGAGCTAACCCAACACAGCTTCGTATATACTGTAAATTATCAGGTGTTAGCATGTAGCTGACGTGTGTTAACATAAGTGGCTGTCGTAAGCTCACATCAGCTCACCTGTTGGCTGTTTTACAGTAGTCATAAATGTGTTTAAGATTAACTAACATTAGGTATAAAAAAATATATTGCGCGTTAAATACAGGAAATTAAAGTAACACGTCCGAGGTAGCTCAGATGAAGGCCTGGCGTTAGCTAGCTAGCTAGCTAGTTTAGGATTAGCTCAAAAAAAAACTGAGGATTTAAAAGTTGAAGTTAAGTAAATAAATCGATGATGATGGTTGATAGATACATAATATAAGCGGCTAACAAAAGATAATAAAACATATATCCAACCTAAGCAGCAGTTAAACTAGCTGTGACTCATTTTAGCAGCCTCGATGCTACATGACCTTTTGAGGACCTTTAATTTACCTTTAACTTAACATTATTGTTTTTATTCCACATATTATTAAAGCTGAAATGTTTTTATAAAGATCTCGGCTGAAAGAGCAGCACACCAGAGATGGATGTAGGGCGAGGAGTTCATTGTGTCCAGGCCACACAAAGTGCCAAGAGCCAATCCTTTAATTGAATGATTGAACTGTGGCCTAATCCAGGACATGTAAGTGTCTGTAGGACGACAGTAAACAAATGAAGAATCTGACAAAAGATGTGGATTATAGTTAAAAACACTTATGGAATAAACAGCATGCTGAGTATAATAAAATAGATACACATACATGTTAAGACCTATAGCTTTTTATTTTCTACTACGTTGTATTTTGTCAGCTGAAGTGAAAAGTAGTGAGATGTACGATGTTATGTGGCCTGCACTTGTATCTGTATATAAATATTAAAAAAAACACCATGGCCACAAATCCTCACTAAAGCATTAAAGATGTGTTTATTCAAGGAATAGATTTTTTTATTATTACTACCCATTTTCACACCACATCAGCTGCATTGTAATGTAAAGCAGGTACACGTTGCAAGAATGTGAATGGGAATGAAACAAAATGTAAAACAAACAGGAGGATGTATGGAGAGTGTTATGCAAACAAATATGACATTGTATGTGTATAGAGAGCACAATGAAAACAACAGGGGAGCTGGGAGAGTGTGCATTCCTAAGCTCGGGGCCCCTGACAAGATTAGAGTTCATGGTCTTGATTGGTTCGCTGTTTTAAGACGGTAGAGGGAGTTTATTGTAGCTGCTACTAACTGGTCAGATATCTTAACAGTAGTCAGACTTAGTAATAACCTTTAATGAGCAATTAAAGGAGTAGTTTGAACACTGACATTAGTTCCTTCATGACCTTACATTTTATCACTTAGTGTGTCTTAACTTGCTGTTATGTACACAAGAGGCTTGACAAAGTGTATGATAACTAGTACTGAGAGGTTTTGCATGTGAAATTGAATAGCATAAACGTAATGTAGTCCAAGCAAGTTGGTGCATTACATCCACTGATGACACAGTCCCACGTGAAGGATTGACGGGAAATGGTCCGAGCAGCACCTGCACTTCTTCATTCCTTGAGATAATATGCAGCAGCTTATTATCTTATCTCACAGCAGCTTCATGAGGGTTGAGACCGTAACGCAAAGTGCTGCTGAAATTGTCTTTGTTGTCTTGCAACTGGTTATTACCTGGTGAAGATCACTCAGGGGTTTTAATTTTCTGTGAATGTGCTCACATTGAAGAGGGAACATTGTCAGTAATGTATCAAAATGCAGCTAAACTATAAAATGTCAGTAACACTAATGTAAAGCTGAATATTAGACATGGTTAAGTATTGAGGGAAAGAATGACTGTTGTTGAGAAGTAATAGCTGTGCATGTATACACTGCATGAGAACAAAGTGCAAAACAATGAATAATATACTGTTAAACAAATCAGAACGTTACGACAGTAAAAAAGCATTTCTGCTGCCAGGACGGAGATAATTATTTTTCTGTATATTCTCACCATATTCCTAAATTAATCTCTCAACATGCTGCTGATATTGTAATTGCACATAAAAATATAGGAAAGAAAAGACATTTTAAGTTAAGTTTAATACCTTTGTATCAGAGCAATAGTTTAGGTTATAATAGATACTGTCAATGAGTTGTTGTAGAGAAGTTAATGTGCAACAATAATTGTTACTCATTGACACTATCACCATGTTTAACCATAACCAGCCACCTCTTAGTTAGGAATTGTAAAAAAAAAAAAAAAAAACAGGTGTTTTTATCAGTTGGAAACCTTTACATTGAACTGTTGAAGTCAGTTATTGGGACAGTTGACTTTTATTACCTTCTGATGGCGCATAGATTTTACTCTGGTTACATCTGAGATGCCGTCATGACTTTGCAGAGCTGAGTTTTTAATCCAAAATTAACCCATTAACCTACTAATCTCATTTCACTGGACACACTCTGGCATCACGCTGCTGTGATGTTGTATGACGTCCTGCACTGTCTCATCTCTGACACAAAACAGGGCAGTGATGAAAATAAAACCTCCCTAAAAAAAACGAGTCATCGCAGTCATTGCGGTTTGTACTGATGGCTGATGTTGACCTTTGATATGACCTGGTCTGTAAATATGTTTGATTCATTTTGAAGTTGTGTCATTTTTTTTTTCTTGCTTTTTATTGACTAAATAAGAAACTTAAACTTAAAACTCTTTTTGTTCCAGATGGATTTTGCTCTGTAAACGTTCACACTACATATCAGCAGTGTAACAAAAGTCAGATTGAATTGTTATTTGTTAAATCCACAATAATGTCTTATTTGGAAATATGTTATGTCACTGAAATCATCGGATTACTAAACATCACCAAGTTGCTGGCTCATTTCCTTCCACGGCAGAAAAACAAAATAATTTGTTAAATTTATCTTTAGCTCATTGCGTCCTCTTGTCTCTTCTTTAGATTTGTTGAACGCGTTAACGAAGAATGGGAGCTCAGCGGGAAACGGCGCGTATCGAAGACGACCGGCAGAAAACTCACAAAACTCTGCCCAGTCAGAAAACCAAGACTCTGGAAGTGATTCGTCGAAAGGCTTCACTAAAGAACAGGTCGAAGGTGTGCAAAAGTAAGTACTTTTAAAAAATCTTTTTTCACTGGCTGGTACTGTAATCTGTCCCGGTTCTGTTGGGCATTTTCTTCAGTTGACCCTGTGACAGCAGGACTGTTTCTATCACACTTAATTAGACCTTTTATCTGTGGCTGAATGAGTCTCTGCAGTGTTGTGCACACAGCAATTGCTATGGGAACATCATCCGTTTGCCCATGAGGGGAGAGAAATTTAGCAGTGTGAACTAGATACCAGGTAACCACTACATGCTCTAATTTTAGACCATGAGATAGAACCGCAGCAAGGGTGGGTAGTACATTTTACCCATATTTACTATACAATCAGATCAGTGTTCATTTCTAGGATAAACATGCTGCTGCTTGTTATGCAATCCTGCCATTGTATTGCAAATAAAGTCAAGTCACTCTTTCCCCTTGTGTCTTTCTACTTAATCCTTTGAGGAATCTCCACTGAGTTAAAAATTGCATCATGTCCTCGTAGAAAAAATGAGACCAGTACTTTGTTGGTGTTAGAAGGGTCTCACGTGACCAGCGGTGCGACACCTATAATGATTCACTAATGAGCAACAATATTTAGTATCATTGACTTTGGTGAATGGTGAATATGATTGTATCATTTTGTTCTTATATAAAGTTTTTTTTCCTCCAAATTGTAAGTTTTGTGTGTTTTCAATAAAAAATGCAAAAACTAAATGAAAACTAAACTAACGTTTCTTCTGTAAATGTTAAAATGTTTGTGTGTGAGAATAGAAAAATAAAGAACAAGCTTGACGAAATGATTAAGGCTACAACAAAAAACATTTGACCAGTGACAATCCTTCCCGTCTGAAAAAGTGAAAGTAATAGTAGAAACATTGTCACCTGCATTTCAAGAATATTTTCTAATTTTCTCTTTTCTTTTGTCCATGTTCTGTCTCTTCCAGAATAAAGCGGTGTAAAGACTACTACGACGTGTTGGGTGTTAGTAAAGAAGCCAATGAAGATGAGCTGAAGAAAGCCTATAGGAAACTAGCACTCAAGTTCCATCCAGACAAAAATCATGCACCTGGAGCGACGGAGGCTTTTAAGAGTACGTATGCTCATTTTCAATTTGGAACACGTGTATTCTTGACATAGACTTTTAAAAGATAAGTTGATAAAATACATAACCAGGCAGCTGTTGAACTGTGAGACTTCAGCTTTGACATCTTAAATGTGTCCTGCTGCAGAGATCGGAAATGCATATGCGGTGCTGAGCAACCCAGAGAAAAGACGACAGTATGACATGACGGGAGGAGAGGAGCCGAGCAGCCCGGGTCACTCACACGGAGGAGGCTTCGACTTCCACCGAGGCTTCGAGGCCGACATCACCCCCGAGGATCTCTTCAACATGTTCTTTGGAGGCGGCTTCCCCTCCTGTGAGTGAACACAACAATTATTATGACAATTAGCGACAATTATTATGAGTTTGCATAGTAACTATATCATTTTCCACTTTAATGTGGCTCTCTTCAGAGTTTAATGTGTGACTAAAATGATTTGGTATCTATATCCTGGTGCTCTCAGCAGTATGTGATATTCTGCCTCTTTTCATTCAAGAAAATTAGTCTTAAATGTTAAAAATCATCCAATCTTTTGTTATGATGACTGATGCACTTTGTTTAGCCTAAATACTCACCTGGCCTTGATTTAACACATAATATAGGATGAATATTTATTGCTTGTAATATTTCTGTTCACAGCGGCTGCACACACCTTCACCAACGGCAGAACGAGTTACAGTAATCACACAGATTACCGACATGAGAGAACAGAAGAAAGAGGAGACGTAAGTAGATGAGTTTTTTCTTCAATTTGTTAAGAAATGCAGATATTTAACATTGTTATCGGCCATGTGAATTATTATTACAGTTGAAATTGCTTAGTTGCACACCTATACATGTTTAAATTGCAGAATTTATTACTTATGAAAATAAAAAACCCTCTGTGTTTTGTCTCTAGGGTGGTTTCTCGATGTTTATTCAGCTGATGCCCATCGTCGTCCTGATTTTAGTGTCAATACTGAGCCAGATGATGGTGTCGCCTCCACCTTACAGTCTCTACTCCAGACCGTAAGTGCACACACAGACACACACACATGAATCAACACTAATAGTTTGTCATTTACTGTAAATTATTACCAAGTCACCAATTCAACTCATGTGGAAAGATTTCCTGAAGTTTGCTTTTATCTGCCTCATCTCCAGGTCGACAGGTCAGACCTTGAAACAGCAGACGAAAAACCTGCGCGTCGACTACTACGTCACTAACGATTTCAAGACGGAGTTTAAAGGCTCTGCGCTGCAGCAGATCGAGAAAAATGTGGAGGAAGACTATGTGGCGAATGTCAGGAATAACTGTTGGAAGGAGAGACAGACGAGTAAGTGAAGCTAGTTCACTAAACTCAGTAATAATTTATTCTGTTGAGTTTTTTTTCTTTTGTTTAATCACTGACCCTATGTTTCCTGTTTATCTCATCCAGAAACAGATCTTCTGTACGCTGCTAAAGTGTACAGGGACGACCGAATGCGCAAGAAGGCAGAGCTCATGACCATGGATAACTGCAGGGAGCTGGACAGATTAAATAACCTATTCAGAGGTGGATGAGGCGGACGCTTTTAGGTCATGTAAATGTATATGAATAGATGTGTATGTTCATGTTTTTTTAAGGAAGAGTCTTTACACTAGGAGCAAAAAAAACTTAATGAAATAATTTAGATCTATTGTCAAAGTTTTAAAAAGAAAAAATCCTTTTCCTCATATTCTCCCACCAACCTCCTCACGCCAACCTGACCCCAGGAATCGCCTTGTTTCACGCTAACGAACCAGTCTACAACTGTAGAAAAAAACCCTTTTATTTTATTTAAACTGCTTTTCTTTTGTTTTCCTGGAAACACGGACAAGGACACTTGATTTTTGTAAAAGCATGTGCTTCAAGTAGAGAGAACCCGAGCGGCATTCTACGTAAAGAAACTCTAAGATAAGCCAGCAGCTTTTTTTTTTTTTTTTTTTTTATCATCTGCTTTACATTTATATATGAAGGGAGATTTTATAGGTTTCATCTGGAGGTGCTGATGTCCTCTAGCCAAATCCATTTCTTTGAAGAACACAGAAAAGAAAGAACTGAAGAACACAGAATGCTTCTTTTAGCTTCCTTCCATTCCAAATGAAGATCAGTGGATCGTGTCAAGTTAAATGTGATTTTTTTTTTTTTTCTTTTGCTACTAGAGAACATTTTTATGTTTTCCACTTCAGTGAAGAATGTGAAGACGGTTGGGACTGAACATGAACGGACAGTGAGACTGTAATTCATAAATGGTTGTACATTTTCATTTTCGGAATGTTTGAAATTTATTTAAGTAACGATAGAAGAAAAGTTTTGTTTTCTTCAATGCTCGCCTAATCATTTAAATAAAGTGAAATTATTCCCATCGACTGGATGTAATTGTTTCTTGATGTATCAAATGGTTTTGGTTTTATTTTCTCCTCGTTTTTAATTGTGCATCTGAGATCACTTGTTGCCATTGAACAGCAGGAGATTACTTTTGCACAAAACCAAACTGATTAGTTGATGTAACGGGAAATTGACAGGCAATTATTTTTGATAAAAATGTATAATTTTAAGTGTTTAGACTTTAGAAAAGTCCAAACATTTGCAGCTATAGTAATTTTTTTTTTATTTAAATAATTTTAAATAATTATTTGAATATATTAAAATATAGTTGTGGTACATGACTTACTTATAAATAGTTAAAAAAAAAAAAAAAGTATATATACACATATGAACGAGAGTATTTTTTGGTTACCAACGGTGGAACTTGTGACATAATCTCCCATTGGTCGATCAGCGGTCACATGACAACGTCAAACCCGGAAGTGACCACTACAGCTGCGGCGGATAGGACCGTGCCTGCTCGGTGTCTTGGAAATAAAATGAAAAGAAGTAGAAGTAAAACTGGAGATGTGACCAAGGAAAACTGAGGATAAAAATCACTTAAATTTAAACCAAAGTGTCAGGAAAAAAACAAAACAAAGGAAACGCTGGTTTTCCCGGCGCGCAGTATGAAGTGGACTATGATCTATCGCAGCTACACTTGTGTTTTTCTCTTGGCTCTTTACTCCAGCGGGTGTTTTAAATATGTGTTTACCTGCAAGCAAGAGCCAGAGACTCCAGACTGGAGGATGACTCTGAAAACTATTCGTAACGGGATACACAAGATTGACACGTACCTGAACGCAGCACTGGATTTGTTTGGTGGCGATGACGGGTTGTGTCATTACAAGTGTAGTGATGGTAAAACACCTTCTGTCTTTCTTCTTCTATCACAGGAAACATGAGTAACTAATAACATCCATCATTCATGCTGCAAACTTCAGTCATATATGTCAGTAATAAGAGAATAACTTGTGTATCTGGGTTGTGATTTACATATTATTGACCCTCAGTGGCACAGTCTGTACTGATGTGTTAATCTCTGACAACAAGATAACTGTCAGTGGCAGAACAAGGATCATCTTCACCTTTGCTCCTGTTTCACAGGTTACAAGCCGGTGTCTCGTCCTGGGTACAAACACCCTCCACCCAACGGATGTGGCTCCCCGCTGTTTGGATTTCATGTATGTATGGTTCAGTGAAAGACACAATATGTAGAAAAATCTGTACTTCAGTAGAAGTGTTGTTACATGACTGAAATATTACTCAACTACAACTACAACTACAAGTACTGGTGTAAAAATATATAAATAAAAGTATTATTCTAAACAACTACTCTACTCAGAGTATCAGTTACTTTTTAAATTGGTGTGTAATTTATTCTCAGACAGTTTTTCAAATGCAGTTTATGTTATATATGAATCAATCAGTTGTGTTCAAAACAAATACAAACTATCTTTTCTGTTAAATGCAGTGAAATATTCTAAAATTCTCAATTAAATTGACTAGATCACAACATCACGTCCGGTAACTTTAACCTTGTTTACTTGTTGAGAGCGGTGGCCTTTCTTAGCACAGTTCTGACATCTTATAGTTTAATCTTGGATCTTTAATTTTTTTCTCTATCAACTCCATCATTGGCCTGTTTTTAATCTATTGATAACCCAAGTGGCTGCAATAATGTAGCTTTGTGTTGCCTGGGAACCGGATAATTCGATTGGTTCCTTGTGATAATGACAGTGATTTAGTAATATTGTAGACTCAGTAGTGAATCTGATTTTAAATATAGCGAGATGTAGATTACAAAGTATTATAAGTATCCCTGAATTGTACTTGATTACAAAAATAATAAGTAATATTAGTAATTTGTTACTTCCACCACTGACAATATGTGTATAAAATACACCTTCTCTAGCAGATTTAAACTGTGGATTTCAGATTTTAAATTCAAAACATTTAATTATGTACAAAAGTTGTAGTCTCTAAAAGGAAAATGTGGCATCTTTACTTTTCTTTTTTGGTTGCAAAATTAAAGTCTCTGACTTAAAGTCGATAAACAGGAAAAAACTGAATTAAATCAGTGTTTACTTTGACCACCCACCATTTACCCTGAAAACACGTACACATTGTTTTTTTAATTTATTAAACTGATTGTTTCAAGCGGCATGAAGAATATACCACTGTGTGTGTGTATGTAATCCTACACTGACCCCATGATATCCAGGACTTGTCTTTGTCCTTCTTGACACTGAACATAGTTGTTAAAAATCCAAACGTGTTAATGTTTTTCCATTTATATTTTTAAAAAATGCATTCGTAACAGTACAAGAATTGATCAGAAATCTACTAAATGACTAAAATTACATGATTTCATACTTTAGAGTGACGTGAAACAGAACAGATATTGTATTTTTTGCCTGAGACATATTGTTAAAATATGTAAATGTTCATAGAACAACTGTTTGTTGTTTCCAGTTTGACATAGGAATCCCGTCCATGACTAAATGCTGCAACCAACACGATCGCTGCTACGACACATGTGGCAAAGAGAAGCACGACTGTGATGAGCAGTTCCAGGATTGTCTCGAAACCATCTGCAGGAACGTGCAGAGAACGCTGGGACTGGCTCAGAGTGTACAAGGTGAGAGTCTGGTAATGACCTGATCCCACCTACACACTGATCTTTACTACTTTTTATATAAAAAACAATTTACTCGACTTTTTTCTTTGAGGAAATTATACAACAATTGTCTGACGTTCATATCTAACATCTAACTTTTCTGAGCTTTTCCTGCAGGTGTAAGTGTTTTTTTTTTTTTTGTTTTTTTTTTCTTCTTTTGTTTATTTATTTTTTGCTCTGTGCACTGCTGTAACATACAGTATGTCCAGCAGAGGGCAACACAAAGCTGCAGTCTAAACACTGTCAGTCTGCAGATTTGAAAACTGTTGCTTTCCTGCAATAAATAGTGTGGACATCTGGACATTGACAGTGATATCATGTGTTGGAGCTGGTTGATTAAACATGGATTAAAACTGTAAAGAGACGAGGTAGCAGGTGTATGTTTTTATAATAAACTCACCTTAAACTCTTGTGTTTACTCATCTCTTTTCCATCCCGGCAGCCTGTGAGTCGGCCGTGACTCTGCTGTTTGACGCTGTGATGCACCTGGGATGTAAACCGTACCTGGACAGCCAGAGAGAGTCCTGTGTTTGTCAGTATGAAGTGAAGAAGGAGCTGTGACACTGCTGCAGAAACACGTCTGCAAAAAGGACTGGTGGTTGAAAAGCACCGACAGGAGGAAAACTTCTCTTTCAGGCCTCTAGATTTTCTCAGGGACAGAGTTTCGGTCGTGTCGCTCATCTCCTGTCACTTCTTTTAGACAAGTGAATGTCAAATTATCTTAGTTTACCATAGTGGACATTTAATATCTTTCCTGTGCAATTAATTATTTATATTTTGTCACTACTGTGCAATGTGTTTGTCCTGTGATGTAAGTGGAAACAGGACATTCAGAGTTTCTCTTGGTTTTGGGTAAACAAGACGAGTGTTTTAGTAAGTAAACCACAGTAAACCACAGGTCAGCTGAATAGGCTTTAATTTACATTTTGTCTACAGGCAACAATGTTACAATTGGACTCTTATAAAAAATCCAAATCATCAACGATATATAAGTCAATATTTTTTAGGATTAAAAGGAGCAACAACTCTGGAAATCAGTAACTGCCTTTCGAGGACATACCAACATAATTAATTTAACAGTTACATTTAATTTCTCTACAATTTGCACCAAATTATATGATTATTCCCGGATAAGGTATCAGTAAATTATATAAAAAAATAACATAATTTAATTAGTTAGTAAGTTAATAAACACTTGTGTCTGCATAAAGTTTGTTTTTTGCTACATTGACTTTGTAAAATGTCACATGAAGATTAATGCACTGGTCCAACATGAGACAGACTCTCTCCAACACCATCCTGAAACCACTAAATGCTGGATTTATTTTGTTTGTCCCACAGAATTGTAAAATTAGTGCCAATGGGAATTGAAGTAAAAGTGAAAACAAAGAAGGCAAACATGAAGAAATCAAGTTTTACTGCCAATAAAACTAAAGCACAGTCAGTTCAAACAGTCAGTGAGTTTAATCAACAACTCTGATGTCACTTGATGACTGTGTGTGTCAAAGTTTATCATATTTTCTAATTTAATCTGATTATTAGAATATCATGTGGACATCAATGCGCTGGTGAACTTTGGGGCAAACGTGGAAAAAAAAAACTGAACTTAAATGTCATTTAAAAAAAATAAACCTTTATTAAACATATTGATGATTCTGTGTCGATTGATTGAATTAGAAACTTTCTTGTGAACAGCATCATCAGAATGGGATTCAGGTTCAAGTTGACATATCTGAACTATTTTTTATTGTTTATAGCTTGAGAGAAATCTGTGTCTGTGGTCTCAGAAAAAGAACAGATGTTTTCTAGTCTCCCACGTGTAATATTGTTGGTTATTACATGTTTTTGTTGGTGGCTTTAGTAAAAGTAGCTGACATATCTGTTATATATTCACTATTATTACTTTTTCTTTGGTCTTTATTGGTTTATTGACATATCCAGGTTCAGGTCATGTTTAAAGATTCAGCGTATTAGTGCTGAAGTGATTATTCACGTATTTGATCGACAGAATAATTGGCAGCTATTTTAAAAGTTGATTTATTGCTTCAACTGTGAGGGGTGAAAGTCTGACTAAACAATTGTTTGATTTATGAAAACTTTATTAATGATGATTGTTAATTCTTTCTAAATTATTATTAAGAAATATATCAGGACGTAAATGATTATAGGTCTTATTGATCCTTGATATTTTACAGATAATGAAACAGTAGATGCTCTCTGCTCCCTTAATCTAAACTCATAACCTCCCATTCTCTGATAATGATTAGCTAGTTGTGATTGTGTTCGGCCATGACACAAGGAGAGGGTGGAGTCAACGTAATAAATTGACAGTTTCATTTCCCAGTGTTGTCCATTGGAGCAGAGACGAGCTGTGAACATGTCTAAGGCGGCAGAAAGTAGCGGTAAAGGTAAAGACTTATCACATTTACATGTAATGAATTCTAAGTAGACATGTCAGGTTTGTACTCTTGTATAAACTTTATTAATAATTATTACTATTTATTTTTCAGCTATGTTCTAACTTTTTGCCTTTAATTCAAGTCTTGTTTTCTCTTTAGTCATCCACCAAGTTAATACAACATTTGTTTTTAATATAATCTTTTTATCTCATCTTACCAGGAAATGTCGCTACAGACAGCAAAATATCAACAGACAAGGAAGGTGAGTGTTTCACACTGACATTTAGATGTTTGAAAAATGAAATAATAGAAAATAATGAATTCAGATGCTTCCACACAGGTGCATGGTACCGTAAAGTATATGTAAAAATACTGAGCAGTTCCAGTTAATCGATTTAGCATCACGTTAGTAACTGGAAAAGCCATCTGGGTGATTTTGTAACAGGAACAGATGACTGGAGTTTTAGATTATAGAAAAACAGTGACCAGACAGTTTGAGGGAAGTTTAAGGGAAGTTGTGGCACGAGTTGGATGATTGTTACAAAGACGAGGGCAGCTCTTCCTCACAAACCACCAGAGCTAAACTCAGTTGAGCGCATATTTTTTAATTGAATTTAATTTTGGTGAGATACTCTCCATCACACTCAAAACACTAAATGAGATATTACTTTTTAAAGAGAAATGTTTGTCCTTATTGAGGAGTCAGGGCTGCATTGTAAAAAAAACAGTGCCAATGGGTTATAAAGTTGCCTCACAACAAAGTAAAAGTGAAACAAAAAAGGCAAATGTGAAGTGATTTTACTGCCCACAAAACCAAAGCACAGTCTGTTCAAACACACTGAGCTTAATCATCAACTTATATTTTCCGTGATAACTATGCATCAGCATTTATCATATCATTTTTTTAATATTTAACCTGAGGTGAAAACTCAAAAGGCGTTGAGCATCAAAGATGAGACCGACCAACTGTATTTAAACTTATCCAAAATACATGAACTGTATGTAAATGAGCTAAAATAGATTAATACTCCAACAACTCCTGTCATTGTTTTATGATTATATTCAATGTTACTGGTTATTCATGCATATGTTTTTTTTTTTTTTCATGCACAGAGAACCTAACAGAGATTGATGCCTTCATCACAAGGTAAACTGTTCCTTCTGGTTTGTCTTAAAACTCTCACTTCGCTAATTTATATCTACATCAGTGTGCTCTGTTTTATTTTGAAACAGGTCCTATGCTTTCAATCCTGCTGAAGAGTACAATATGAACAACAAACAACGAGGCCTCGCGCTCATCTTCAACCAAGAGCGTTTCTTCTGGGAGCGGAATTTACCTCCCAGGTTTGGAACCAACGCTGACCGCTACAACCTGGAGAGAAGGTACCACTTTACAGCTGCAGGAGAAGGAACACTGTGTCTGTACTTGTTTAGCAAAAGTGTAGTTTATGGTTGCCCTGAATTCATTTTCACATCTCTTTCAGACTGGATGCACTGGGCTTTGAGGTGAGGGCTTACGATAATGCCAAACAGGATGAAGTCCTTCAAATACTCAATGAAGGTGAGAACTTAGATATTTGCTCATATTTGTTTGTTTGTTTGTTGTTTGTTGTTTTTGTTTGCAATTTGCAAAGACTCAGCTTTTGGCTGGTTCATTTGTGAGTTAAGTCAGTTGTTAACGTCTCAACAGCTGCTGAAGCCAACCACTCAGATGCAGATTGCTTTTTGTTCGTCTTCCTGAGCCACGGTGAGAATGGTATGGTTCATACCTTTGATGGCGAGCTCAACATTCAGGACATCACAGCCATGTTCAAAGGAGACAAGTGCAGAAGCCTTGTAGGAAAACCAAAGATCTTTGTATTACAGGTATGTGAAAACTAAAACTAAAACCAAGAACAGCGTTATCTCTGGAGGCTGTGAGAACTGTGTAGTAAAAGTGGTTGTGTTGTGTGTAGGCATGTCGTGGAGACAAACACGACGACCCAGTCATCGCATGTGATGCCACAGACAGTCAGATGATGAATGAGGTGGTGGTGGATGCCAGTGCCCTGTACACCCTTCCTGCTGGAGCTGATTTCATCATGTGCTACTCTGTGGCTGAAGGTGAGCTGCCCAGGATGTTTAAAACTCACAATATAATTCATCTGATTCAGATCCAACTCCAATTAAAGTTAATTATTAAATTCACTGAAATGATTTCCCTGTTCTGTGTCATTTGTTAAGGCTACTACTCCCACAGAGAAGTCATCAACGGATCCTGGTATATTCAGGATCTGTGTGAGCTGCTACAAAAGCATGGAGATTCCCTCGAATTCACAGAGTTACTCACACTAGTCAACAGGAAGGTGTCGATGAGGAGCGTTGGGAACTGCCGTGACATGAGAGCCATTGGGAAGAAGCAAGTGCCTTGTTTTGTTTCAATGCTCACCAAGAAACTCTACTTCAAACCAAAGAAGTAACAGTTTCACATCCTAATCTTTTAATGATCTTGTTTTTCAAATTCATTAATTATAAACTGACTTGCTTTTGAGGTTTATATAATCTACAAGTGTAACTGATCATGTGATGATGAGTTTTTTTTTTTTATATGGTTAGTTCAGTAGTTTGACCATAAAATATGTTGTTTCTCTGTAATGTCATATAAAATGCAAAAACATTACTTTTAAACTACAGGATTATTACATTTACTTTTAATAGCATTTTGTGATATTTGTGATCCTTTCGCAGAATTTCTCTCAAGTAAAATTTCTATAAATATAAATTTTTGTGCCATTTTTTCATTTCATATTTGCAGGAGTGCAACTTCTAAAAGTAACGGCACTAATGAAAAAATATATTCAAATAATATGAACAACAAAAGAATAGTGACAAAGTCAAAATATCCACTGTGATTAATGTTGTAGCATAGAGTTTGTCCAGCAGAGGGCACAAGAGCAATTAACTTTAAACATAGTTTTCATCTGCATCTGGCACTGACCTTTAACATCTTTCATAAAATGGTTCAGGGAATCTGTATTATTCTGACGCGGATTAAGGTCCAACTGCAAGACTCCAGTTTTACTCTAAATATCCAGCAACAATCACAATTACAATCACCGAGTTTGATTCAATATTTCACACACACAATCTGATTTATCTGATGAATCTTTTCTGTTGTTCATCTGAAGTTAATGTGAGATAAATCAAGGTATATACAGGAAAATCTGAAAACTCATGTAGGATTCAGAAGATGTCTCATGATTTCTGTAGCACATCCAGGTTCAGGTCACGTGTTTAATGATATTGAATCTTTTATATTTTGTCAATCAACTGATTATTGGACAGAAAAAAAAATAATGTGCAGCTATTTAAAATATGTTCTGCGTTGACTAAAGTCTAGAAATCATTGTAAGTTAAATATCTAAATATTATTAATTATTGTATGTGCCAAAGACAACAAACAGATAAAATAGCACTTAACTGTAACATAATTGAAGGTGTTAGTCATCTTAAATGATTTTTAGTTTTGCCTTTTCACAGATTACACATAATTAAACTTTTAAATACTTTAATATTTTAACTTTAAATACTTTAAATGTGTTAATTATCGGTTCTGCTCCTTAAACTCCTAATCTCCCTTGAGCTGCTTGAATTTATAATTAAATTAGAAGTGATTTAGTTACTGTATTTAAAAGTTTTAGGAGTCGCTGTTGTTACAATGTGGCAAAACCGGAAGTTCTGGTCGTGAGTTTGTGAGTGACAGGCGCGAGAGCCAATCACTTTCTACAATTGTCTCTCTCAGCCAATAAGGTTTTGAGAGAGGAGGGGCTAAAGCATGTCTGGTTCGTAGCTTATTGACGAAGCAGATTCATTTCCCAGCGGTATCAGACGGAGCAGGAACAACCAGTGAACATGTCTAACACGACAGAAAGCAGCGGTGAAGGTAACAACTTTACAACTTTATGTTTTTAACTTAAAAACACACACATGTCCGCTTTGGGCTCTTGAGTTATAAAGTTATAAAAGTAAATGCAACAACTTTTTTTAATTTGTTACTTTGTTGTTACTTTTTTCCGACTCATTCTTCTTTGTCTCTTGTCATTCACGTGAGGACAACAACTTTATAGCAGTTTTTTTTTTCTTAACATTTATGTCAGAATATAATTGTTGCTTTTCCTCACGTTTTCCAGGAAGTGTTGCTACAGACACCAAACAACAAACAGCTACAGACAGGGCGGGTGAGTGTTTCACACTGATGTTTGACGAATGAAATGGTAGAAACAAATAAGTTCAGGTGTTTTCACACAGGTGCATGATGTCATGTGTAAAACAAATAAAAAACAAATGCTGATTTCGTATCAAGATGACTTTAAAAGAGAGAAAAGGTGGCAGAAGCAGCTTCTGTTTCACAAGTGACCAAAGTGACTTCCACCTTCAGATTTATGAGCAGTAAACAGAGGCTGATACTGTGGTTGATGGTGGTTTAGACAAACAGAGGAGCAGCTTTTCCTCTGGTGACTGAGATTATCAGACTGTGTCAGTCGAAGCAGTCACTCTTCAGTTATGTAGAGAAAGAAATATGAGAGCAGGGTGGCACCGAGTTAAACCTCTCATTTAACAGACAAATGCACAATTTAGAGTTTAGTGGTTCGTATTTCTGTTTGTCAACAGAAATCAGCGTGTTAGTAAAGTGGGTCAGTGGGTTCACACTCAAACTGTTTCACAACATAAGTAAATGTGAAACAAATTACAGTTATAGTCAATTTAATCACCACCTCAAACATCCGTCAGTTACTGCCTGGCATCATTTATCATATCATGTTCCAATATTGAACATTATAACATTAGAAATCAATCTGAATCAATCCATTAGTTGTCTGTAAATTTGCCAAAATGTGTTTTAATAAAAAAAAAAAAAAAAAAAAAAAGCTTGGTGATAAATACTGCTGCCAAAGTTTTAATGTTCAGTTTTTTTTGTGGAAGCACTTTTAAAGAGGTGTTCAATCATTCAGTTTTATGGTCATTTAGGAAGCTCAGTCTAATTAAAAATATTTTATTTGTGCCCGAGGAGCAAATTTATAAGGTACAGAGAGAAGCTAAACACTCACATAAACAAAGAAAACAACACACTTAAAAAGAATAATAGTGAAATCTATATATATAAAAAAACATCATTAAATACTTAAGAGTACTGCTGTGTTTGTGATATCATGGAGTTCGATAGTGTCATACCTCACATTGAATCAAAATAGCTTAAGTTGTCAAACACCCCTGAGCAAGCTGCATTTACCTACACACACACACACACAAACGCAGTATCTAACCTACATATGTGAAGGGTGGGACATGCAGCAGTCACTTTTGGCCTCTGTTCTTTGCCATCTTTCTCCACCTGTCATCCACCTATTGAGAGCCACGAGGACTCAAAGCTGACGGGACAATGGCTGCTTGACCTCAGAACCAGCAGCAGTGGAGCAGTTCATGCACCTGTAGTTGAACTGTTCAACAAAGAAGCAACAGCCTGGAGAGCTGAAAAACACTAGTCAGTGTTGTTGTGGATGTTTCATGTTTGTCTTGTTATTTTATAGAATGCACAGAGAACCTAACAGAGACTGATGCCTTCTTCAGAAGGTAAATGATTCTTCTTGTTTATCTTGATTGTCTCATTTCACTCTGGTCCATTTCTCACCTCATTTTTTTCTGTTTTATTCTGAAATAGCTCCTATGCTTTAGATCCTGCGGAGGAGTACAAGATGAACAACAAACGACGAGGCCTCGCGCTCATCTTCAACCAAGAGCGTTTCTTCTGGAAGCTCGGGTTGAACGACAGACATGGAACCAACGCCGACCGCTACAACCTGGAGAGAAGGTGACTCTTTACAGCTGCAGCTTAAGAGCAACTTGTCTGAACATGTCAAGTCAATGTGAAGTTACACTTGTGGTAACATTGTGCAAGAATGCTTGCAATGCTTTGCTCCTTCTCTGTTTGTATTTTATAACTTTCTGGATTAATTTTCACATCTCATTTAGACTGAGCACGCTGGGCTTTGAGGTGAAGGCTTATGATAACGCCAAACAAGACGAAACCCTCAAAATAATCAGTGAAGGTAAGAACTCAGATGTTTGCTTATAGGCTCAAATGACTAATGTATGCTTATGCATTATTACTGCAAAGATCCAACATGTGATACTGGTTCAGTTGGTTCATTTGTGAGTTAAATCAGTTGTTAACGTCTCAACAGCTGCTGAAGCCAACCACTCAGATGCAGATTGCTTTTTGCTCGTCTTCCTGAGCCACGGTGAGAATGGTGAGGTTTATACCTACAATGGTAAGATCAACATTCAGGACATCACAGCCATGTTCAAAGGAGACAAGTGCAGAAGCCTTGTAGGAAAACCAAAGATCTTTGTATTACAGGTATGTGAAAACTAAAACTAAAACCAAGAACAGCGTTATCTCTGGAGGCTGTGAGAACTGTGTAGTAAAAGTGGTTGTGTTGTGTGTAGGCATGTCGTGGAGACAAACACGACGACCCAGTGACCCCATGTGATGCCACGGACAGTCAGATGACGAATGAGGTGGTGGTGGATGCCAGCGCCGTGTACACCCTTCCTGCTGGAGCTGATTTCATCATGTGCTACTCTGTGGCTGAAGGTAAGCTGCCCAGGATGTTTAAAATTCACAATATAATTCATCTGATTCAGATCCAACTCCAATTAAAGTTAATTATTAAATTCACTGAAATGATTTCCCTGTTCTGTGTCATTTGTTAAGGCTACTACTCCCACAGAGAAACCATCAATGGATCCTGGTATATTCAGGATCTGTGTGAGCTGCTACAAAAGCATGGAGATTCCCTCGAATTCACAGAGTTACTCACACTAGTCAACAGGAAGGTGTCGATGAGGAGCGTTGGGAACTGTAGTGACCGAAGTGCTATTGGAAAAAAGCAAGTGCCTTGTTTTGTTTCAATGCTCACCAAGAAACTCTACTTCAAACCAAAGAAGTAGCAGTTTCAAGTCTTAGTCACTGAATGACCTGTTTTTTTATTAATTAATTCCTGTGAAACAGTCTCGTTTGAAAGGAGATTGTTTTTCTAAATGTTGTTATTTCAAGTCCTTTACTGTTTGTTTGTCTCAACATGATTATTTAAATCTACACTGAATACTCAGCGAATTTACAGGTTTATTATTTCCAGTCAGATCAGTAGTTACAAAGTAACAGGAACACGTGATTACATGAACATAATGGTCCTGGCCTCAGGCAGTCGATTCATTCCTGTAAGTCCATTTACTTCCATATTTGTATGAACTTTCTTCTTGAGAAATCAGATTTCTTGGCCAGACCAAACCCTGACCTGGTTTTTAAAGGGTGTTCACATTTTTGCAGCTGAAAAATGAGTCAAGTCAGTGATAGTTTGCATGGCAGCATTGTGGTTGAGAGTAAAGGAGAAATCTGATAACTGATCATCTGATTTACAGGTTTATCAAACCTGTTGTCACTTGCTTTCACTCACACTGATCTGTGTTTATCGTGTGTGTAAATGTAAACTTGTAGATTATTAGATTATAATGCAATCCAGTACAACAGAAGTGGACCAAAGACATGTAAAGATAGAAAATAAAGGACCATTATTGAGCGGAAAAAGGAAACTGAACAAAGGCTCTAATATACAAGATGAGAAGCATCATGATCTGGTGACGCAATTTCCCCTAAAAGCATTTTTTGTTAGTAGTTTGGGTGAAATCTTCTAGTTTCAGAATGATGTCATATTTTGCACTTTTGAGACCATAATTCATGGTCATCTTGTATTGGATTGCAATATGTCATAAGGTGTTCTGGTTATTTTGTCCAACTGCTGTAGCTCAAAATACAAGTTGCACTTTCAAGACATTACTGGATCATCACGGGCCACAATCCACATTCTCATTTTTACAGCTTTAATTAGTTACAGCGTTAATTTAGTTTGTTTGTTTAATTGATGAACCGCTGTGGTACGTCTTAAATGTTGTCTTCTCTTCTTGCTTCGTTTCTTACCAGTAAAATCTGTCATAACAGAACTACCCAGGCACGACGGGAACAAGCCGTTTGTTCAAACTCCATCAAAAAAGGGAATTCATGTTTGTGCGGTTCTTTGTGTCACAGCAGTTGACAACTCTAAATGTAATCATGCGTATTTGCACCCGAAACGGCTACAAACACCAGTGTGTGAAGTTTCTCAGGAAGAAGAGCTGCCCTCTTCACACCTGAAACACTTTGAGCTGTGTCACATGATCTATAACTCAGGAAAAAACAAAGCTACCAGCGCACACTGATCTGGTATTTTACTGGTCAAACTGTTATGACTTTTTACAATAAATTCTGTGATGTGAAATCTTCATTCCTTTCATGTGATTTCTTTATTTTACCTGTGAACTGAGATTGTTTACAAGAAACATCTTAAAGATTGACATAAAAAGACAAGCTGCATGCAGACAGGAGATTCTCCCAGTGTTTTGGGGAGAAAATGTTTTATTTTAATAGTTTACAGTGTTTGTATTATTATATTTTTCTTCACAATATCATTGGCATCATTATCAAGATTGTAAACAAAACACATGATATGGATTCTTGGTAAAAAGGGATCATTATCAAAATAAAGCACAAAATTTGTTTTTGCTCTGGAGTGTGAGAAGTGCGGGTTGTGATGACTCTTCATGGCTTCACCTGGATCTGTTCAATTGGCAGCTGAAGCTGAGTTGGATATTTCAGGCGTCTCAGGTCGTCCTCCACCTGACACACACACACACACACACAAAATTCATTATAAATAATTATTTCTGTGGGATGTTAATGAGGCTGAACAGTTTCAGTTTGTCAGAAACTTTACTAACCTGAGCCAGTTCATCCTTCAGTTTGTTGTATTTGTCCACATTGAAGTTATTCTTGTTGGCCGCCTTATAAAAGTGGCGCAGGAACTGTCTGTCTTTAGCATCTGGGTAAACATAATCCTGAAAGAGAGAAGAAATTAATTCTGTTAATGAATATGCATACATTTGTAAAGCTGTTAAACTGTAGGTTTAACTATGTTTTATTTTGTGAAATGTGCTGATTTATTTTCTTGCTGAGACTTTTGCCACCAAAGCAAAACTTGTGAAGTTGTGCTGTCGTAACTGGCTCCAGGATGTTAACAACAGATCTTTTAAGTCTAGTAAGTGACGGGGAGGGGCCTTTATGGATTTGGACATAAACTTGTTTGTCTGTTACATCCCACAGACGGTCGATTAGATTGAAATCTTAGGAATTTGGAGCCAAGTCAACACCTTTTATGTGTTAACGTGTTCCTCAAACCATCATGAATTGTTTCTGCAGCATGGCTGGAACTTCATCGCTGCTGAAAGACACTTTAGAGAGTTGTACTTGGTCTTGATCAATGTTTCCCAGCAGAAAATTTCCCAAAAAATCCCATTACAGACCAGGAACATCCCACATGAGCTTCATCTTTGTGACCATCACCTCTTAGCCCTTATTAAATCACAAATCACCTTTTTATAGGACCAATTTCCCTCTTTACAATATCAACTTTGAGGACAAAATGTTCTTTTGTTGCTTAAAATATTCCACCCACAACAGGTGACACTGTAACAAGGTAATCCATCATCATAATGTTATGACTGATGAGTTTATGAGACTGGTATCAATCTTCTCATCCAACTCTTGGCAAGAAATAAACACATTTCCCAAAATGTTAAAACTGTTCCTTTAAAGAACAGAGAGGTGAGTTGTACATCCCTGACACTTGCCTGTTTGGTGAGGATGTAATAGGCAAAGGCTCCCATGCTGGTGCCGTAGGTGATGAAGTAAGTGACGGGCTCCATCACATCCCATGAATAGACCCACCATGTGAGCCAGGCCAGAGCACCACCCTGCACAGATAACAGGGCTACGCCCATCCACACAGCCTTGGACGCATGAAACTCTGCTGTACGGGACAGTTGTGCCTTCATCTATCAGGAAATTAAACAGAGAAAGATAAGTTAATGTCAAATTAAAAAAAAAAAAAAAAAATGAAATGAAATGACACACGTCGCCTCTCAAACAGTCCTAAAAAGACAAGCAGACTTCTACCTTCTCCAGAGGAGACAGCTCCTGTTTGAGGGCGTCCAGTCTCTCCAGCAGCTTCCTCTCCTCCAACAGGTGGTGTTCAGGCAGGTGCAGCGCCGTGTGCAGCAAGTGCACAACGTGTTTCATGTCCTCCATCTCTATGACATGCTCACTGGACAGGCACACTGCAACAGAGGGCACGACAAGGTGGATAAGGATGAGAGAGTGAGATGAGACGTGAGATGAGTTGAGCATATAGATATAATAGCTGCTACTTATCAGTGGAAATGAGAAGGAGAATTAGTTACGGATGAAGAGAAACGTGTTCGTACCCTTTTCAGGTGACTGGACGTCATAAACTGCATTGTTGATGACGAGCTGGAAGTCCTTGTCCAGCAGAGAATCGATCAGCGTAGAGTTGGCAACGCGCTCTCCGTCTGTCGGAGGAATACAAAAGGACAACTCAGTCATTCGTACACAATACTACACATAATATAACTAACTGATGGACAAAACAGAGACAGAAATACCTGCGAGAATACAATAAAGTACTTAACGGTTCATTTACACCTTAAATTAAGTTACTCGTCACTGCAAAACAGCTTCTCCTGTTCAGTAATACAGTTTCTATGAGGTTAAATTTAAATATTGGGTAATGTGCCAAACTTCCTTGTTCTATTTTTGCCTCTTGCCTTTTTGATCTCAACAAACTCTTCAACAGGATCTGAACAATGTGGTACTTGGTGGTGTAGATGAACAGACTGATTGTTTTAGAATACGAAGTGTGTTTTTCCAGTCGGGTCGATGTGTCATCATATCTTAATTACACTGGGAAAGAAAATGTAAGTGAAACCTTTATGGTGACCTAGTTAGGGCATGTGATCTGTTGTTGCGTGATAGTATGTATCTTCATCTCAGTCACAAGTGAAGAAAAAAACACAGTTTGTTTAAGGTACATACTTGGAATCTGTAAAGTCTTTGGTGGACACACCCACAGTTGTAGTGGAAGTGGAACTTGAACACTTTAAACAAGCTCTTCCAGCAGCCGCTGATTATACATTTACAATGTTTATGAGCCAGTTTGGCCCCTTTTTTTCAAAGTCCAGCTTCAGCTCAGACGTCATGTCTGTGTGAACAGTTTTCTTTGGGTCATTTTATAAAATCTCTACAGACGTTTAGCTCTGATGCTTTACTTTGTTTAAAATCAGTCTAAAAGTAGATTTCTTTGTGGTCTTTAGTGGTGCTTCAGTTACCTTTGAGCTGTTATTTTTTAGTCCATTTTAAATGACAATAAATCCAAAGTGTTCACTTAGTCTTTCTGTATTAAATAAATGGCATACATTAATTAATTAGAGTAGATCTCAGGGCCAACGATATGTTATAAATCAGTGTTTGAGTAAATATACTAAGTTACCATCCACCTCACCTTAAATTATCAAACACTGTGGTGGTAAAAAATAGTTAATGTTCTGTAAAGCCATTAGCCTCTATAAGACTTGTGCCAAACTACTCTTAACAATCTTGAGTGGTGACACACAACCTGCCAAACCAGGCTCCATCAAACAAACACGGTTAAACAAAGACCGGTTCCACCTGGGGAATGTGGTCAAGCCGGTCAGTGTATAGTTGTTACACGCTTGTGTCATACCCGTGGAGTGGACTGATGCAGTAGCTCCGGGGTCCTCTTTGTGCAGATCTGCAATCAGGTCTCCCACCGTCATCAACATTGGTCTGAGGAAGAACAGACATTTCTCATTCCTGGACGGCAGCGGGACCTCCAGAACCAAACGACCATATTTGTACTTTAAAGAGACATCTGCAACAAAAAGAGCGTGAATCTTCTGTCAGAGGGTGTTGATAGGGGTTGATGCAGCAGAAGTGAAACACAAGGCACATAGTTTATTTTGATGTGGTAGTAACAGTGTATTACCACTGGAGGGTGGGAGTGTACTGCAGAAAAGAGCTTGACAACTTCCAAGTAGAGACTGTCTCTGCTGAACCTGAGAAGAGAATAACAGAAACAAGTTAGGAGGACATAAAGTCAAGAAACAAATCTTTGATGTCTTCAAAAAGACATCCCTCCTTTAGTAAACAGTTATGTCAGCAGACAATGAACAAATACACACAGAAACGCTGATCTGAAAAACGATCCACTCGACAACCGGCTGCCAACAAGCAGCATCAATTGAGTTTTCAGTGCTTTGGCTTTAGTCTGAAAGTGCTTTTACCCTAATATGAATGTCCGCTGTTATAGTTGCTGCATGTTGAAATGCTTTTCACTCCCACTCTCAGCAGAGTGCAGCCTAAACAGCTGATAATGCGACTCTGCAGATTAAACCAGCTCTTTTTTTGCTGATGCACATCTTTTTCATTTAACTGAGGCCGTCGCTGTGTTTAACGTTTAATGAAATGCCGGTGTGTTTCTCAATAAAAAGTGCTATTACTCTACGAGACGAGACCTCAAGTGTCTACCGCACCCTCCGTAATGGAGAAAGAGTCCGTAGGCAACAGTTCATTATTTTTAGTCTGCAGGAAGACTTCTGTTGAGTATTGACTAACTTATTTAGTTTGCATGCAAACTCGTATTTCTACTCAATATTTAAAGTCACTGGGACGTGAGACAAAGATGTTATGTGAGCATTAGGTGAAAGCAGAGTAATCATCCTCTGATTCCTTTACAGTTTTTATTATGAGATACAAGGAGTCTATTTAAATATATAGTTGTCCAGATGACAACCAGGGGTGTGGCAGCCTCTGTTGAGAGTTTGTATGATCAGTATCACAATAAAGAGAAAAGAGGGAGTTACCCATTTTTAAAAGCTGAGAAAAGTGGAAAAGCCCGAGGGCACAGTAAAGCAGCCGCAGCAGAGGAAGATATCCAGTCGTCTACAGCAGTAAGAAACAGCTCATGTGACTGGAGTGCTTTGTCTGGTGTTTGGTAATTTGTTGTGTATTGTACTGTGAAGGAAAATGTGATTTTGTAATCACTGCATAACCAAAAAAAAAAGTGAAACAAAATGACGCCAAAGAGGTAAAACACTTTACACCTACACATCAGCACAGCAGCTCTCCATGGAGAATGGAGAAGAGATTTAGACAATCTCTTTAATATTTAGTGGAAAACATCACTGATTTTATTCATGAAGTGCTGTTTAAAAAAACAGCACTCTCTCAGTCTTTCAGTTTCCTCACTTTGCACTTGAGGCTTAAGGTTTGAAACTTAACAACAGAAAGATGTAGACTGCAAACCTATGCAAAGCATAAAGGAGACAACAGGGTCCAATATAACAAACCATTGACCTGTTGTAATGAAACTGCAGAAACAAGTTTGTTCCTACACAGGTTTATATATAATACCATAAATAATACCATAATAAGTGGAGTACATGAATAAAATCACACAACTTTAGTATTTTCCTACTTTAATACAATAGATTTCTGAAAGCAGTCAATCAAGAAGTAATAGATGGCAAATCCATAAAAAGGAGTTCATTACACTGATGCAATAGCACACACACCAAAATCCATGTGGCCATAAATCAGACCCAGTCATTGATTTTATGGTACTGTGGTTCCCTCATATGGGAGGTCACAGGAAGATTAAACAACCCAACCAAGAAGACGTATATTTTTACATTTTTTTCCTGATTTTTCTCTATTTTGTCTCTTACGAAGGATTATAAACTTTGGTATTATAAAGTATTTTAATGTAGCAGTATGAGAAAAGATGGATATCACCCTTTGGTTGAACAGCTCATAAATCATGTCTGTACTGAGGCTATAATCTGTGATGTGTGTGTGTTTTTTCCGAGATCAAAAGGTCACACACCAAAAGAGAAGTTAAATAGAAAGCTGCTACAGTATGAATGGTGTCAAGAGATTTCTATATATTCTTCTTCATCAATACATAACCATCCTGTCCAGTTATTCTGCGAGTGCTCAGCGTTAATGCAATACATTAGCAGCAGGTTAAACAGAGTGGAACGGCATTTTATGTGCTTCCCAGACTGCCTGGGCTTCATTAAACCCAGAGGTGCAGGCGCTGAATGCAAACACACAGATGAAGCATGGGAATACGCCACCTCTCTCTCTTTAACAAACACTTCATGTCAGTGTAGTTTAATTGGTGAGTGAGCTGATCTGTGCCGTGCTGATGTGAAAACAGCAGATCTGGAGCTAAAACGTCAAGGGCGAGGTCAGACCATTTGTCTCTTTACTCAGTGGGAGTTAACGTACATGTGACCTGAGTCGTTTCCACAGCTGCCTCCAGGCTCTTTATATGTTGCACACAAACCAATCCCGTTTTAAATCAACACAACGCGGCTACTGTAGCATAATAATAACATATAATAACAACTTGAGAGATGTGTGATGAATAATAGTCCATCTCCAAAGCCAAAGCTACTGGTCTTATCTTATTACTGTTTGTAGCACGAAGCGTTACCCTGTTTACTTCTCTCACCTACGTGTGGACGTTACCAGCGCTCTTCAACATCACAGCAGCAGTTTTATGTTCATACTAAACATGAATCATATGTGGTTAACGGAGGAAGTGTTGTGTGACAGATAATTAATAGTCTGTCAAGATGAACGTAGCCTGAATCAACATTTAATTTTCTTAAACTGGCCTTTAAAACAGATATTTTGCATCATTTTTTCTTTCTCAGTTCCACTTTTGATACTCAACTTTGTGTATTGGCTGATACAAGCTGCTGATTTGATACGATCTTGTAAAAACAAACATTTAAAATGCTATTTACAAGTGGCCGTGCATTGATGTGATATCATATGAGTGCAGCATGCTCACTGTTCATGTTGCTTTTTTATGACAGGGACTTTTTTCCAATTGGTTAAGTGGCCTCTGGCAAAAAAGATTATATTCATGTAGAAACATCATCTGCAGAGGGAATGATGATTATCATCACAGGTTTAGCTAAACACATGAACAGCTGTTCACATGTTTATCTGGGCACAAAGTCTGCCCCTTCAGTTATGGTCTGAAGGTCCAGCATTCAAATTCCTAAATCCTGCCTTTGCTCCAATTTTAGACTGCAATGTGTATCTTTCTGCCACTTGATACCTCTTTTGGGTGTTTGTATTTTTCACCCACAATTCTGCAGTTTGTTTACAGAACATGCTGTAACCTAAGCTGCATATATTGTCACTTTGGATAGAACTGTACTGTATTCATGAGGTTATATATTAACTTCTGAGTTTCTTCCTTCTGTCTTGTATTTTTGTGCCTGCAGACACGTCTCCTGTCTATAGCTGAGCTTCAACTCCAGTTTCTCTTGTTCATATGGAGAACTAGGACATGTACACATACACTACACGTCCCAGTGAGTATTGGGACGTGTAGCTGGGATCAAAACAACTCTAGTCACAGTAATAATAGTGATAAATACGTTTATTGTCGCTGTTTTATATTTACACCATTTCTAATAGTATAACAGAATAATAATGAAAGTAAACCTTTAAAAAGAGCAATCATTTGTTATTTCTTCTGAATATTCAAGCTGACATCCCAGTTCAACCATGTTAATAGGAGCTCAGTGTTTGCTACAGGTTGATGGTGGAGTCCAGGTTTTACAGTCTTTTCCAGATTTTCCCTGGAGGCCACACAACATGCAGACTGTTGGCAAACGCGATAATTTACAGATGTTTTGTGTGAGACACACCCAAATGAAAGAAGGTAATCACAGTCTCTGCTGCAGGGTTATTTGTTTCACTAAAAGTTTTAACAAAAGTAGAATTGTCCAGCTTTATTAGTATTACTATTACTATTATTATTTATATATTATCTAAAGTTTCACTGAGGCTACTGTCACACCCACAGATTCTTAAACACATGAAACACAGACATGCAGAAACAAGCCCAGACACAACTCATGACTAAAATGCAATCATGTCCTGATCATGTTGCAAGACACATGTACAGCCAGCAGAAAGAAAATGTCACTGCTGGTCTAGAGGCTGCTCTATTGAACATTTGTCTGCTTATCAAGACTAAACACACTTCCTAATTATCCAGCCTATCAATATCTGGGCAGCAGGGTGGTTGGAGTCAGTTCGGAGCTGCAGGGAATGATGCTGCACCACTGCTCCTCAGCTCCAACTGGATCTCAAAACAATCCATTGAAGGTATAGACAAACATATAAACCCCACTAATGCATTACTTATTTATACCATGTCAACAGGGGAAGAGGGGAGAGGGGGAGATGGGGTGAGGGACCTGAACAGTGACAAACAGCCAAACCCCTCCTCTGCAGTAAAGCAGGTCTTGGCTTCTTCCTCCAACAGTAATGATGGTTATAATGGTGACAACCAGCCTCATTTTCCCTGCAGCTTCCCAGCAGGTCATTCTATTATGAACGCTGTCACAACTGAGCAATGGTCTGTTGCATGTCGACACCCTGAAGGTGCTGCATGTGTTTCTCCGCAGGTTTGATATCATTCACCAAATATGCACAACGTAATCAGAACAGGATTACTTTCATTATCTTTAATGTTTGACTTAAAACAGAAGAAAAAGTGAATGTACACGTGTGATAAACTGCCTCAAGGGTCAGGTTAAAAACGAAGGCTGCCAAGAAGAGAAATTGAATTAGTCGTTGCTGACATCGTGGCTGAGAACAGCCAGCAGTCTACCGTGAAAATGATTTGCATTGAGGCATTTATTTGTGTTATCCAGTTAATGACCCAGTCAGGTTGGGAGGACGACGGGAAAACAGGTTGAGATGCTGCTGACTGCAGGAATATGTGATGAAGGTAGCGGAAACATAATGGTCCGTCTTTGTTGAGCACGTTTCATGCAAATACTGCAAATGAAATGTGTGTATATCCAGCACCACTCCAAATTAAAAGCCAGATTTAATTCATTTAATGCATGACAGGAATGTGAAAACAGCCTCTGGTCAAACAGGTCAGTCGAACTGATTCTTATTCTCTGCTCACAGAATAAGTGACAGGATAACAAGCAGAAGCAGGGCTTTCATTTATTTATTTATTTATTTATATACCTACATGACTGCAGGACTTTTGTTCTTACAGCTAAACTCTGCTGAACACAGCATAAAACAATTAAGGAGGTGAGTCCTGCATCAATGTCACTGATTTAGGAATTCTTGTAGCATTCGTAAAACCCTCACAAGAGCCTGAAACAGTAGCAATAACTTCTTTCTGCCTCAACTTCTGAATTTAAAAGCAAAACTGCAACAAAAAAAGTTGAGTGAATCATTTTTCCTCCTTGGTCCCACATTGGTGGGTGATGATTCATCACAAGGTCACATCAGGGCAAGAAGCCAACTGGATAAATTGTTTGTTGGATTAAAAACTAGTCTGAATTTTCTCTAGATTCTTGTCTTTGTTTTATCAACACCATCTCTACTTTCACTATACATTACCACACGGAGCAGCGTTGTAAACCTCAATATGCTCGTTATGGGACTGTTATCACAAACACGGGCCACAGAGGGATTATCATTATCACACCCATTTCTCATTCCTTCACCAGATGCTTCAGTTGGTATGTAAATATTTTGTGGCTACATGGGTGTAACTGATAAGCAAACTTTTGAAGGATTCAACAAGACCCTGATGGTTTAACACATTCACTCGGGACTTCTCCCACAAGTTCGAAGAGATTTAAACTTTACAACATATTATTTATCACACTTTTGTACACACTGTGGATCAGATCAATTTAAAGATCCACTATATAAGTCTGGTCGCTTTTTTTCTCTACGAAGCTCCTCCTACAGTATCGGAGTAAAGTTCAAGATGAATGATACGTAGCAAAACGTTTAATTCAACAGAAACAGAGGCGCTGAACGTCCTGTTACATGATGCAAACCTTACGGCTACTTATCACAGCTTTTTAAATAGGTGGGGTTTATATACATGTTGGCTGTGATTAGGTAACTCCTTGAACACACCTACCAAACCAGAGAAAACTACCTCGAAATACTGTTGCAAATCGTTGCACAACATTGTGCCACTGAACTTGCCCTTCGTGAATCCAACATCACCAGGTCGTAGACGCTGATGTTAAGAGTGTGGTTTTTCACCAAGAGACAGTGGAGGCAGCAGAGAGACATTTAACCATGACGGTGCACCTTTAAGAGGTCAAACTGGCCACATAGAGGCTGCTGTGTACGGCCCATTTATTTTTTCCTTTTAAAAATGAATTAGCTGTTTGTACCATACTGAGATAAGATATGAATATTAACCACTGAGTTAAACTCAGCTGTAAGTGGAGCCTAAACCCAGATGTTGTGTTACTATCTCTATATCTCTATGGAGGAATTCACCTCACCAAGCTGCAGCGATGACAGTTCAAGACCTTGATATCTGCTGAAACACAAGTCTGACAAAGTCCCAGCGGGTGACGTCCACGTGATTCTTCCAGGAGCTCAGAGCTCTATTCTATTTCTGTGGATGCGGCTCTAATAAAAAAAAGCTGCTATGTCTGTCAGGGCCTTTCTTGACACTAAGAAACAAGCGGTCAGTCCTGCTGGAATGAAACCTCTTCCTTCTTTACAGTAACACACCAGTCCCCATGATGAAAGAAGGCAGACAGCAGATGGAGTTCAGCTGACACTTAAAAAATCCACTGGTGACAAACTGATGCCTGCCTCAGCTGAGTTGACATTTTGGGGTTTAAGGTTCCAGACACTATTTCAGATTCAAAATATTATTCAGCACAGTTAAAACACCAGCTCCAACTGAATAAAGATAGAGATAATAAAGATGGGTTTGTTCCTGCATACTGAAACCCTGCTTTGTTTTTACAATGTGCAGTGTTGACACTCCATGCCTAAAGGAACAGATTAATATTTTTAGAAATATGTCGCTTTGCCTTCAAACCCACAGTCAAATTAAGTGATTTATATCACGTCCTCGTCTTTGTGCAACCCAGTGCAGAGGTATAGTACGTCGGGAGTGTGTTTAATATACTGAGCGTACACTCAGACATGTGTAGGCTGCCGCCACACCTTTATCAAAGCGGAAATGGAACAACTACAATCCTTTTCACATGTTGTGTCTTGCACGTGCAGTTTGTTTGGGAGTCTGCAACACAATCACAAGAGTCACAGAGCAAAGTTACAACAAACATGGTGACCTGTAATGACTTCCTGCCTCAGTGACTGCAATTTATAAACACTGCTTAAAAAAAAAAAAAAATCACATCTCATTTGAATTGCAGATGTTGAATATGCAATAAACAAGAAATATGGTGAAAATAAAACTGTGTTGGAGAGATGCTGCAAGTTTTTTGTTTTGATTTTTTTTTTCCATTTTTGATGGACCTGCTCTAACATTTTTTTTCCTCTTCATCCTTTTTAGCCTCCTGAAGCTTTCACTGGCGGATGCTCAGAAATGAAACCAATATCGATCTTCTCATCCGACTCTGGGAGAGAAAGTGCAAACAAATGTGCTTCTGAGAATGTCACACTGTTTCTATTGTGTGTTATTGTCAATACAGGAAAAATGAACAAAGAGCAGTCGCTGCATAACAAACTTATTATCACTCATTGAAAATACAACACATCAGTCAAGTGTTGAACACTCCCGACCTGCTAAGTCACATTTCAAGCTCCATCATGTACGACTGATACAGTGTTATTCATTGAGGATAAACAAATTATCGAACAGCGCTGTCACAACTTAGGGTAAAAGCCAAGCTCCATATTTTCGATTTTTTTGTTGTAGAAGCACTGGAAACATTTTTCAAGATGTCAAAGTGTTCAGTCTCCTGTTTACTCTTATAGGGCAATGGCTTTTCACTCTTCTAAAAGAAAGGTGACATGAGAGATAGTATCTGAATTCTGAACAGCTTCATCCATTATCCACTCAATACTCAGTTCACGTCTGCTAACACTGCAGCGTAGCCGCTGTTAGGACATGGTATTGAAATTGAAAAGGAAGAAAACAATATTTCTATTTTTTTTTTTCCACATACTCTACAGCGACTCCTGATTATTTCACCAAGCTACTTGAAATTGGTTCATTTTTATAACTTATCAGGAAAACAAACAACTCATTTTTCAGATTTTGAAAACAGATAGTCTACACCGCAGGATTTTTTTCATATTGCAGGTATTGAACCAGCTTATTTTCAACTTGACCTGTAACTTTTAAATGTTGCCCAAAATCCATATCTAACAGTTCAAGTTTTTTTATATATATATATATATATATATATATATATATATATATATATATATATATATATTACTGGATTTTCTATCTATTCTGGTATCTACACAAGTTTTAATGAGTTTTAAATTGATCAAACACATCCAGTTTGCATTTTACCCTGCAAATTAAACCTCTAGCATAAGGTGCGGTTCAGCTGTTCACTTATTTTTTTGGCTAAAACTCTGACTTTACCACATTTTGGCAATGGTGTGACTGGATATTAAGACAAGTCTGTTTGTGGAATAGTGCCAATCAGTGTGTCTGCACCTTTAAGGAATTAAATACCTTTACTGGTCTGTCAGATTTTCATTTATAGCAAACTGCAGCTTTAATATTATATATTGTCATGCCTTAAAATAGATCTTTTCTTAGTCATTCTGGCATGCCAGACTGAGTCATGACAGCTTGCCTAACAAATATAATGTTTGTTTTTCCTCAGTTACAGCGAGTGTCCATCACTATTTCACTTAGTATGGAGACCATCATGGTGTTAGCCAACACGGTGGGCTACGACCCCTGACTCTCTGATGTAGACTGGCAGTGATTTGACCTCTGCAGAGCCACATAACAAAAACCTCACGATGATACTCAGCTGCAGTGTGGGGTTTCACTTCCTGCAGTACACCAGTCCAATGTTTGCATTTGATGGATTGGACACCTTGCACCACTGACTTTGTCCTGGACATTATAATTTATAATAAACTATATATATATATATATATATATATATATATATATATGCTAGTATATAATACAATAGTGGATGCAGTGAAGGTTATGTTAGTGATACATCTTGGGATTGTGGTTAAGGTTAAGATTATTTAGCAGGTGTCTTTATGTAAATGGCCCTCTCAGGAGGTAAGTAATTGAATGAACACTGCTTAAGTAATGTTCATTGCTATACGGTTTGCAAGAGCTGATTGTCTTCATCACTCATGTGGACATGTTTAAATTAAAGCAGAAACCCCTGTAGACATGTTTTTTTTTTTTTTTTAATCAATCCTGAAT
This sequence comes from Polydactylus sextarius, assembly GCA_016801845.1. NCBI lineage: Eukaryota > Metazoa > Chordata > Actinopteri > Polynemidae > Polydactylus > Polydactylus sextarius. The sequence goes on from CM028907.1 coordinate 3,751,842, forward strand.
TAAAAATAATGACACAGATGACACAGAAAGCAAGAGAGATACAGTTTCTCCACATATAAAATGAAAACCTGGTGTGTTTTCTTGCAGTTCGCGTCTAAAAAGACAGAAGGAGAAACTTTGGCTGTTAAAAAGAAAAAAAAAAAAAGAAGACATCCATATTTGAGCCAAAAACCAACCCTCACGCGATCTAAACCGACATCAAAACACAAAAACAGGAAGCGAGATCAATGTTTAAAATAGTTGCACGTTAGTATATAAAATAACTTACACGGAGTTCTATGTGTTAATTAAATGATTCATTTACCTGTTGGAGAAATGTAGCCGGGCGGGTAGTTTGTAATCCCCAGTGAACACTTCCTAAAAGTCTCGCAGTAACTTTACCAAACATCCGCACTGAAGCCATCGTCCGCCGTTAAACCGCGTTAGCTGAAGTTACTGGGACATACCGGGGTGGAGATGCCTCCACAGCAAATGAATCACAGTCCGGTGTTTCCAGAAGAAAGCTGGTTATTGTTGTGGGGTCTTTATAGACAATAGATGATGATAGGTGATGGTGGTGGTGATAGCTACGGGACAGAAGGAGCCACAGCCCAACCGGAGCTGCATTCCGTTTCCTCCCCGACAACATGCGCGCTCCGGGGCCAGTCCCAGCTCTTTGTCCAGCCCTCCTCGTTTTTTTTTTTTTTTTTCCTTCTCTCTATCTTGTTGGTTTGTTCTGCAGGAGCCAGCAGGGGAGTAGTTAGCTGACAGGTTGTACGTCAAACCACACGGTGCTGATACAGGTATGTTAATCGGTAAAGAATCAGCTGGTGCGTGTGGTGTTGTTATCAAAATACACCAATACTCCAATACACACTGATTAAACATGGCTGTTTGTTAGAAACATAAGGCTCGGGGACCTGTCAGGGGTCGTGTTGGAAGATAATAATGATCGTCAAGTCTAGTTAGTTGTCATGACAAGTAAGCTAGCTAGCTAGAAAGTATCCAGTAGCAGACATATAAAACAAACCAATAGAAAATTAGCTGCTAGCATAACCTGCTAATGCACCTTTCAGGCTTTAATACAAACAACACTAATGACCAAGGAAGAAACTATCCCCACCATCTTGGTTTTAAAGATAAAATAAAATAAGATACTTTTATTATCATAAAAGTTAATGTTGGTCTTTAGCTTAAGTTAGCTGTCACAACAGGTAAACTAACTAGCTAAAAATATCCACTGAGCACTATGTTGCAGTTCAACTCTGTAAAACAAACTAATAGAAAAATAGCTGCTAGCATAAATGGCTTTTACAGCTTTCAGACTTTAATCCAAACAACTCTAATGACCATGGGGGAAACTATCCCCACCATCTTGGTTTTAAAGATAAAGTAAAATAATGTACTTTTATTAGTTAGCTATCACAACAGGTAAGCTAACTAGCTAAAACTATCCACAGGGAACTATTCTGTAGCAGTTCAACACTGTAAAACAAACCAACAGAAAATTAGCTGCTAGCATAAATGGCTTTTACAGCTTTCAAGGGAGAAACTATCTTGGTTTTAAAGATAACATAAAATAAGATAAGATAACTTTCATTATCATTGTAAATACATTGATACAATGGAAAAAAACAGAACATCAAAGACTCAAGGAGCTTTTAGGATCCTGCTGCTCCTTCAAAGCTAATGTTGGTCTTTAGCTTAAGTTAGCTAAAAATATCCACTGAGCCCTATGTTGTTGCAGTAAAACAAACCAAGAGAAAATTAGCTGCTAGCATAAACTGCTAATACAGCTTTCAGACTTTAGCGCAAACAGCTGTAATGACCAAAGAAGAAACTATCCCCACCATCTTGGTTTTTACCATAAAATAAAAATAAAATAGCTTTTATTGTCATTTTATAGACATTGATACAAAATGTGGGAGCAGTATTAAAGATGTTGGGTGACCTTTTAAGGGGTCATGCTGATCCTAAAACTAATGTTGGTCGTTAGGTTAGCTGTCACTACAGGTAAGCTAGCCACCTAGCTAAAAATATCCACACGATACTATTTTGTAGCAGTTAAACACTGTAAAACAAACCAATATTAGCTGCTAGCATACACTGCCAATACAGCTTTAGGATGAACAAAACTTTAATGAAATAAAATAAAATCAAGCTGGACTTAAAAGTTAATGTTGGTCTTCAGGTTTAGCAGTCATAACAAGTAAGTTAGCTAGCTAAGATATCCACTGAGCCCCGTGTTGTTGAATTTTAACACTGTAAAATAAACCAATAGCAAATTAGCTGCTAGCATAAATTGCTAATACAGCATTAGCATCAACACAACTTATATAAGCAGGAAAGAAATGATATCCACCATCTTGGATTTTAAAATAAAATAAGATGGATATTGATAAAATGAAATTCATAGTGCTGCAGCATTAGCACAAGGTGCATCATAGGAGATAGACAGAATAAAAACAATAATTAACATACAGAGACAGAACAAATAACCTCTGGTAAAATCATATGAAATATATGTATGTTTGAAGAAAAAAAAAAAACTGAATAAGACAGTGAGTGTATTGTACTTTTTGCTGGAAGATTCAATTCAGAGGATTTGATCTTGTTTGATTTGTGTAAAGTTTGCATATTCTCCCCAGTTTCCCTCACAGTCCAGAAATATGCAGGTGAGGTTAATGGAGGACTCTAAATTGTCCATAGCTGTGAATGTTAGTGTGAGTAGTTGTTTGTTTATATGTATTGGCTCTGTGATAAACTGGTGACCTGTCCAGGAAGATATTTTTTAGTCTGTTGCACATCAGCAGGTAGCAGCAGCAGCCGCTGGTCAGGTGATGTGTGGGATGGAGGTGGTCACAGATTATCTTCTTTTGATTTTGAAGAGGCATCATTGAGAGTTAGCGGTGTTGTCCAGAGCAGGTAGAGAACAGCCAGTTGTCTTTTCAGCTGACCATATCACCCTTTGCAGCTTTTTCTTGTCAGCAGATGTACAGTCAGTTTGTCATATACCAGCTTGCTCTCAATAGTGGAGTAGTAGATTGTTACCAATATTTTATTCTCACTTTTGTCTCCTTAGTATTTTTGGTTTTTAGAGACAGGTTGTTCCTGGTCAAGGTTGTATCATCTGGGAACTTGATTATTCTGTTGCTGTGGTGGATGTGGTGTGTTTAGCCTAAGACAGCCAGTTTGTCTGTGAGTATATAGAAGATGATGGTGTTAAAAACAGTGGTGGAAGTAATGAATATCATGTACATCTACTTAGATTACTGTAATTAAGAAAACTTTTTTGGTACCTTTTTGAGTATTTATTAACTATGTAATTTCACTTGTAATTGAGTATAAATAATGCTTTGTAATCTACTTTGCTACATTTAAAATCATATTTGCTACTGAGTAGTCTGCAGGATAACCTGGCATCACAAAGCCAATGGCATGTAACGATAATTATTGTTAATTAATTAATAATAATTAATGTCATTATCAGATTAACATCCCCATGGAGCCAGCAGACTTATCTGGTTCCCAGGCAACACTTACATACATTATTGCAGCCACTTGGGTTATCAATAGATTGAAAACAGGCCAATGAAGCACAGATGGAGGAAAAAAATGACCCAAGATTAAACTATAAGATGTCAGAACTGTGCTAAGAAAGGCCACCACACCAAACAAGCTCTCAGCAAGTAAACAAGGTTAAAGTTACTGGATGTGATGTTGGCAACTGCAACCAAATGTGTCCCACAAGCAACTCTTTACAAACTTGTATTTGTCTTGAACATAATTTATCCATATAATCATGTAGTTGTTCAGAATAAACAACCGTCTGACAATAAATTATACTTCAACATAAAAAGTAACTAATACTCTGATTAGAGTCATTGTTCAGAATAATACGATTACAGTCATGTAATAATACTTGTATTTAAGTACACCTTCTTTCCACCTCTGGTTAAAAGCCAAGCATTAGTTAATAAACAGTTTGTTTACAGAGGTTCTTCGGTGTTCAGGGTAGCTCAGAGAAGTGTGGCGACCTGTCGAGATCATGGACATTTTAAACGGATCCATTTGCTTATATGCAACTTGATCATTAAAAGCTGGAAGTCTTTGACATGGTGCATTTAAATGGTTACAATCAGTGTTTTACAAAAATTATTAGCACAATATAAGTGACAATAATATGACAGTGTGAAAGAACAGAGAGTTCTCTGGTTTTTTTTTAAATACTTTTTCTTTTTTTTATTCTGGTTATTCTCAGGTGACTCAACCCACTTTAGCTGCCTGATAAACATCACGGAGCATTTACATCTAAAGAGACATATACAGTATTTAATTTGAAGAGTTGGTGGAGAGCGAACAAACTGTACTAGAAGCAGAGCTGATAATTGTACTTATATTTCCCAGATGGACAGAAACCTGACTTCAACTGAATACTAATGTTGTAACGTTACTGTTTGATGTACTGTGTAAGCAAAAAGTGCAAAATCCTCAAATTGTCCCCCCTACCCCTACCAGGCCACAATAAAAACAAACAGAAAAGGTTATTGCAATCAATTAAAGCAGTCTACATTTACTTTAATTTCAAGAATTTCACAATTGCTGTTGTTTGTTCATTGTTTGCTCCGCAATATTTGCTTTATAAGCAATTTTTTTGAAACTGATGGTCTAAAACTGATGCTTCACTAGGATTGTTGCACAAATCACTCAAAAATAAATGTTACTACTCATTGTGTGGCTACATTTAGTCTTCATATGACAGATACAGGAAAAACTAAGCGTGTTCAACTTGTTTATTTGATCAATCACACTAGAAATGGATTAAGCGTTATTATCACTGCGCTAAACAGTACAATGCAATTTGCCGTATGCACCCTAAGAATACCACAAATACACACATTCATCACACACGCTGCCCTTTCAATGAAATAATGAAAATAAAAGTAAAACCATATTCAGAGCGTCAGCATCATAAAAAGATCATAAATCAATTCGTGTTATAAAATATTGCACAAATGTCCCAAGGTTACTGCACATAGTGTGACCACAGTGATTGCGCATAGAAGACAAATAGATATTGGTCTTTTCCTGAGAGATTATGATAAATTATAATGACATGGAGGTGATGTCAGTAGGAAGGGGGAGGTGTTTAATACAGTTCAGCTCAGTGATGGCTCTTAGTGTGAAGCCGTTTTACCCCAGAGAAGTATAGGACACAAGTAGTTTTAACTATAATACACATCTATATTTCATATTAACTGGTCTGGAATTTGCATGCATCATTATTTTTAATCAACCTGACTGATGACCCAAACTGAATCCTACCCCTGAAGTCATGGATATAGGATTATTGGTTGCTCCGCTGCAAAATAATTGATGAGCTCTCAAAAAATGGTCAGTTGAAGGAGTAATTTGCTCTTGGCTCTCAATTTAAAATATGACCAGTCAAAACACCAATTGGGGAAAATGACATTTCAGATACGACTGATTCTAGTGACCGCAGCCTGATCATTAATATTTAAACACATTATGCATAAACTATGCGCGTATGGTGAGGTCAGCCTTGTCAACGTGACGCGTATAACATCCGACAACATTGTGTCTGATTATCTTTTTACCAACTAAACTTTAATCCTAACAAAACGAAACAACTGATTTGAGCATGTGTCTTAAAAAGACACGTCACTTTCCTCACATTGTGTTCACATGTATGTAACTTTTCATCATACATATAATATATTGCAATAATATCTGTAGTTATAGTTATATAAAGTGATTAGTACTAAGTGTATATACTGGTGCAAAGTGAGACGTTACTTCTCTCTATGGTTTTTCTTTTCTGCTAAAACCTATTAGATACAGGAATGTTCGACTTCCATTCATTAAAAGTATTCACTCATTTCCTTGTGCTTTTCTCTACAGACCAATTAATCCTGTAAGATCGGTCGAAGTCATCAATACTCCCAGAGAGAAGACACAGAGAGGAATGAAAACACTGCTGGGTGCAATCAGTCGGTTTTTGGTAAAGACATTTTGAAATTTACCATCTCCTGTAATGTTTAAATGTTGTCTCATTGATGTAGTCAATAAATTGATAAATAACTAAACAACAGCCTATTAATATTAGTGTTACGGTAATGAGTGTCAGTCGTCACTTGCCAGTTTTACTTGTGTGTGATGTTTTAATTAATTACAGACAAAATCCTTTGCTCAGATACGTTTCCTTTTTTATCCATCATCCTGCTGTTGGATTTATCTTCACATTTTGGCCACAAGACTGAATAAAACTCTCCTGCTGAATGAAGTTGTTCATGGGAAATGTGCCAAGTTTCTTTTTCTAATGAGTTGGCTCATGTGCTTTAGGCCATTGAGAACAGCTGCACTTTAATAATAAAATCTGCTTGTGCACAGTTTTGTCTGCTGCTTAATTATTGAATAACAAAGAGATGCACACAGTGATTCTGTATTTGTGTTGAAACAACCTTTAGATAAATTACTGAAATTATTCATTTTAGAAAATAATTAAAAATTTGAATAGTTAAAACCAATATCTTAAATATAACCTTTCATACTTTAATGAAGATTATAAATAGTGTACTACAGCTTTGTTTGGATTTTTTTTATACTGCTGGTCTTTATTACAGGTGTTGCAGCAGATAATATGGACTTGGAGAACATCATCGTTACTGAGATCGATGAGCACATCACCAGGATGAGACGACTGATCGGTAAGTTTTATTTATTTATCTTAGACTCTAAGAGATAATTCAGTGTATTAATAACATCCGTTTCTTAAATGTTGAGTATGTTGAGTGAGGAGCTTTTATTCAACTACATTTAACCATGATGAACTTGTGATTAGGCTGCCACCTGGAGCTTTTGGATTAGTATTACAACATCATAATTCACAAAAATATATTTTGTGACTCACTGAATTTACAGGTTGGATTTAATAAAACAGTATTATCCTATTTTTTAAAGAGTAATAATCATGCTTTTGAATTCTTTCATATCAAATTAAGAGAAAGGATCTCAGCAGTACAACACTGTCTCATGAAGTTTGCACCTTTTTGAATATCTGGCGTCATCTTGTGGTATAAAACATGCACAACAGTCTGAATATTTTCAACCTCAATAATCAGTTAAAAAGATGTAACAGTGTTTCAAAGGTGTTTCAAAGGCAAGGTTGGCTGATTGAAAGTGTGTAAAGTGGTTTTCTTTTGATGTAATAACACCCCTTACTTCTGGTCAAAAGTGTTTAGCATCTTCAAGAGCATAAAGCAGATTAATTTAATTAATGTAATTATTCAATTTACTGTTTATAGATACTGTTACAAAAGAGAAGAACTCAAAAGTTTCCTGCAGTTCTGTCTGCACATCATAACTAATCCATATTGCTGTGTTGAGAGACTGTCGCACACACGGAGGCACTCAGCCTTAGAGACGAGTTAACCCTGAATTTTTAACATCAGCAGACTGAAAATCAAAGGCCTTTGGAAAAAAATATAGATGAAGCGAGACAAGTCAAATCCATTTGAGTTTATCAGGCAGAAGAAGAAGATCCAATATATATATATATATATATATATATATATATATATATATATATATATATATATATATATATATATATATATATATATATATATATATATATATATATATAAAATAAAACTGCTGTACAATCTTTCACCCAAAGTTTACAGTATATCTGCAGGACCTGCAGGTTAACATCACCTGTTTCCTCTGTAATATTACACAACTTTGTTCATAGTGTTTGGATGACAGTTTTTCACTTGTTATCTTTTTACCGTCCTAGTCGGGTTTGTTTTACGACTGGAAGTTAATTGAGGTAAAATCGGGGAAGCACAAGTGTAGCTGCTTCACTTAACTGCACTTTAATGTACAGCGCCTATAAAAGAACCTTCTATGGTGTTTGTAGAGATGTGTTTTCTTGCTTTGTAGTGATGTGTTGACCAATGGCAAAAAAAGAAATCAGTCAAGGCAGAGATAAACAGTTTGATCATATAGTAGATGATCTACTGTAACTATGAAGTGTCTTGATTTAAGATTTAATTCAGACACAAACATGTTATAGTACATGTTACATACCTGAGCTTGAATGTATGTTGTGTGTGTGTGTGTGCAGAGGTAGTAGAAAGTGGGGAGCTGTCGGAGTCAGAGGGACGGGCTGTTGTTTGAAGTGCCGGGGAGCACACAGCTGAGATAATTGTATCTGACGGCCGGCGATAATGATGAAGCACAGATCAGATCGGCTGCAGATCCCCTGCCTCCAACCCCCCGCTGCTTTCCTTCACTTTTCCCTTCTCTCTTAATTGACCGGGCCGCTTCTCCCCCGATCCCCTTTGTTATTATTTATTAATAATTCATCACTAAATAATTCACACCCTTGGACCCGCAGTGTTAATTGAGCTGAGTGGGGTGGCAGTGCTGGTGGGTGTGTGAATATGTAAAAAGAAGACATGAAGTAGGAAATGGGTCTTCAGCAACTTCTATAGGAGGAAAAAAATGGAAAGGGTTAGAGGGCATCAGGGCGACTGGACATGTAAGTGTGTGTTAGAGGGGTATTAATCAATGTTCATTCACATAGTTCACTAAAACATTCAATTTAAACATATTTGCCTGATTTATATGTATTTAAGGGGTATTAATCAATGTTCATTCACCAACTTCTACATGAATACTGGATGATTTAAATTAGAGCAGGAACAATTAGTTCATTCATTAAACTTTTAAAGTAATAGAGAATATTCAACAACTATTTTTTGAAAATTGAATGTTTGTCTTTTTTCAAGCAAAAGTTTGAAAATTGACAAAACTTTTACAGATTCTAGCATCTCAGGTATGAGGAGCTGCATCTTTTACATGGTTACAAATGGAAAATGTTTAGGTTTTATAGACATTTCATATACTGAACGATAAATCTGTTAATTTAGAAAATACTTTGTAGACTGATACATAACATAATCATTAGTTACAGCCATACTGGATCACACTAATAGTTTAAATCTGTGCACAAAGACCTTGTTGAGACAGATAAATGAATGAAAATGTGATTTATAAACACTTTAGATATTTGATCCATTACTAAAACATAAATGTCCTTCTTTGTATTTAAGTACAGTAAACAACATATTTTTTTATCTCTATATCTGAAATTATAATGAATCACTGTTGAGGGACCAGCATGTATTTCAGTTGGATGTTGAGTTCATCTGGTGACAGGCCCGTTCAGCAGCGACCAGCAGCAGAGTAGTCCAGTAGAGGTCAGTATCAGATCACCAGAACCGACGCCACATGTTGTGTAGCTGCTCTGTGTGTTTGCAGAGCTGGTGTTAATTTGAAATGACATGCTTTGTTTATGTTAAATTATTCATGCAACCTTTCATTAACACCCTAAACAAATACAAATAGCAAAGCATAGAGGGAATCACAGCAGTCACACTGTGCCAAGGAATGTTTTCTTAACAAAATGCCTTGATGATTTTTTTTTTTTTTTTTAAACCTGTTTACTGTATATGATTACTGAGAAACATGCATCCTGGTCCAAAACTCACTGTCCAGCTGCGTTTGCTTTCTGCTTACTAATAAGTTTGCGAGTGATTAGAATACATTAAATATGAAAAAGGTTAGTTTTAAGACTTTTTATTGTCTGAGACTTGAGACTTTATTTTCAAAATTTAACATAAAATTAAAAATGAAAAACGTTGATTGTTTCGTAACAAGTAACAAAATCATTCTTTCTCGTCGTTATTTCCATTCTCTCAGTCTGTCTCTGACTCAAACACTGGCAGCGTGTCGAGTGGCTTGGGCAACATTCGTCTTCTGAGTATCGTCTAGTTTCTAAATCTCTTTTAAGCGCAGCGATATATCAAAAAAATCAAAGCATCTCTGAACCCAGGCTTTTAAAAGTTTAGATTTTTTTTTTTTTTTGTTGGGGAAATTTCTGGGTTGGGGGAAAAAAAACAAGTTTGTGAAAAAAAAAAATCTCCCCAGTTTGTTTTTCTTTGGGGAATGGTTCATCTGAAGCTGTCGACAAGGTCCATACAAGTCTCCTGCTGCCACGGAGCACACAGACCGTCTTTCATGCTGCGGTGGTTTGGGACCGGAGAGGAAGGGCCAGCAGAGAGGAATCTGTCTACCCCAGCTCAGTGTATACACTGCATGTATTTTTGTAGACATCATCGTAGACTTCACTTAATCTAAGAGTACATCAAAGCATCCTCTGCTGCTCTTCTGCTAAATCCTTCTCTGGTCCTTATTACCAAAGTGCTCATAAATGCCTATGGGGAGTTGAGAAGAGGAAAAAAACACAAACAAAAAAACAAACATGTTTGCTTTTATCTTTCAAATAACTGTTTATGCCGGTACAAATGAGTATTCTGAGAGGGGACTGTATTGTATCGTAGTAGTTGAAGACGTAAAGATTCATACAGATGGAAAAGAACAAAAGGAAGACAGTGTTCGGCCGAGTAAATAGTTTCAATGACGTTTGCCAGAATGTCATCATCGCTGGTAGATTGAAGTGGGCTGCCAATCTCAGAAATGACACTTTTCTATTTGCCAAGTGGTTTCAGCGAGTGCCAGTGAACACGATATTAACAAATGGCTCGTACCAGTCTGTTTTTGATTTATTTTTGATGGCTCTGATGTGAGCATGGAATTGAAGGGACTGGTTGTATACTCTGGTGGAGCATGGAGCCGGGGCCAGGGAGTAAACAGGCTCTCAGCGGCACAGGAGTCTTTCCATCAGGATAGAGTGTGTAACCCCATGGAGATCCTAGAGAGTTCTGAAGCCAGAGATGGTGAATAATAGAACAAAGTCAGAATGAGTCTTCTGAGGTTCCACTGCTCTTCAATATCCCTTCATTGCATGGAAAAGGGGATGTGTGTGTGTGTGTGTGTGTGTGTGTGTGTGTGCGCGTGCGTACGTGAGAGAGATTGAGTGAACTGCTAGTTGCTGCTTCTTCATCATATTCTAACTAAACTATGAAGAAAGCTAAAGTTACCTGACATGTTTTCCTTTTATTGAGTATTAGACACGACTAAAACGTAGAACTTTGCTGGAAGAAAACATTTGTAATTGTAAACTGATGCATTCAAAACTACACAGAGTGAAAAAGAAAGAGTCTGCATTCATATGACAACATCTAAACCTAATCCCATGGGACCGTGGGGCCCTACTCTTTTTTTCTCTCTCTTTTCGCCTATGAAAAATTCACCACAGCCACTACCACCCACACCCCAACCCTCCACCACCACATCTCATCTCTCCTCTGTGCATCTCCAACACCGAGAACTGACGTGCGGTAAACGAAGAAATATTCAAAGGCAGGCCGGGGCTGCCTGTCTCCCATAGGGGTCTCCTTTTTACCCCCCTCACCACTGCTGAGAAATCAAAACTCTTTGGGCGTCACACAGGCCGATTGAAGTTTGGTGCCTGCTCTGGAGCGGTCCCTTTGCCCGACGATGGCAGGCTTCATTAGAGCTGTCAGTCAGGCCCCAGTGACGGGGCAGTGCCGCAGGGCACCCTCAGGGCCCAATCAATGTTGTGGTCCCCAGGAAAGGGCCATCAAACAACCCTATAAGATGATGCTGTCACCCTGCATTGTGGAACTTCACGCTCACCCCCCATTGATCACATGATTAATCGCTCAACTCCACACTTTCTGCTCTGTTTTTTTTTTTTTTTTTTTAACTCTGATGCAAAGCTGTGGTCTTGTATTTTTAATCATTGACTTCCCATCGGTTTGGATATGGTAATGTGCACTGTGGAAGTCTATATAGGAACAGAAACTAATGATGAAGGAGAATGAAACTCCTCTCACACAAGCAGCTCCCCAGTCGTGGTAGTGGGAAACAGGAGCCAGTTGTTATTTTTTATTTTTTGCATCATTTCTGCTTGCTTTTTCCAGTGTGTTGCAATTACAATGAGTCACATGATGCAATGAAAATAAATGAGCCAGTGGGTGCTTCTCTGTCCAACAATCTCAAATCCTGGAACAATGAGATATCCACGAAATCAACGGTACACAATACAAATACAGGAGCAAACAAAACCCAAATAAAACAAAGCAACCGTCTTTGAAGAGTGAAAAACTCAGACTGCCTAAGTTCCTTTCAACAATATACAGAGTGCAATATTCTCAGTACCAGTATGTTATTCAGAGTGTTCCTCCAAATATTTGGAGAGAAGGAGGAGAGATGAAACAGGGATAGAACAATGGGACTTTGGCTGTGTTATGGCGTTAGTGCACCTCGCCCCGCCAGCCCTTTGTAGTGTGTGTTGTGTAGCGTCCGCGTCCCCAGTCGGTTCCCCACTTGTTCTGAGTCCAGGTGGGGTCCCCCCCTTCCACCCCCCATCTGCCTATCTCACACACACCTGCTCCATGATTTACTCACACACACATGCACACACCTTTTTGTTTCCAGCCATCCAAACCCAGATTAAAGACTGCACAAAGGCCGCTTTGCTTTTTACCGTTTTGCATGTTTAACATTTAATTAAAATTATTTGTTATACTGTTTATAACAGTTTTGGATCAGGACTAGCGCTTGTAATCCAAATCTGTCTTTATATAATAAAATAAATGTACCTCTCTATAATGTTACAATACTGAGAAACATTCTCTTTGATCCGTTTGGTTCAATTCAGTGACATGTGAGGAGTTATTTGAGGATAAAAAAGAGTTTTTTTACAAAGAACGTGAATAAAATCTTGATTATAAAAACCAAGCTGTATTTGATAAATACATATGACATATATATATTAATTAAATCCATTCATTATTGATCACAAACAAGATTTCATCTGTCAAGTGCTGTAGTTAGAAGAAGAGGGATAAAGGATGGTTAATTTATTCAGGCTCTCTTCTAATGGAAATGAGTAAAATATTCTCTCTGGACTGTAACAGTGAGCAGCTACAGAAAGTTGATCTGAAAGTTTTGCCTGATTTCAAATACATTTCATATGTGAAAAGTTGCTCTTAAAAATGCTCAAAAGCAACACATTTGAAAGTGGTAAGACATCAGTTTCATTTAATCTCACACTCACATCAAATCCACATGAAGATAAAAACCTTCACTGCATGTTTCTCCATCCCAGTGTGCAGTTCCCAAACAGACCACTGGAGGATGCTGACACAGTCACTGATGGAAAATGAAGTTGTTGAGTCTGGAACAAAGAAAATAAAGTAATGATTTCTCTGTCAGATATTTGGCTTTGGGTACTGTGTGCTCCTCATGTTCTTAGTAAAAAGGGATCATTAGCAAGTAACAGCAACTGTAGACACCTTTTTATTCAGCAATCAAAGGCAAATAATAACAGGATCGAGGTCTGACCTATATTCACTCTGCAGCAGTATCCCAGAGGAACGACAGGTAGCAGGGCATCACGCACCTTTCTAGCAATACATTAACTCCTTACAGCATCAGAGGAGCACATGTGACTAAAACAAATATGATTAAAACCTTTTCTATCTTTTGTAAATACGGTCTGATACACACATGAGCAGTAAATTTAGCCATTCAGTATTAAATTTAAATCCCGCTCCATTTGAATTAAGAGGGTGTCTATGGTCAGCGTGTAGAGGCTGTGTCTGCTGGAGGTAATCCTTGGTGATCTGCCCTAATCTGTCACAGATATGCAGCTGAAGTGCAGAGAAGCTGTTAGAAGAGAGCAGAGAGAGGGGGATGAGAGTTGAGGGGACTGGATTATGGCAGTATGTCTGCATTAACTCACTGGCCTTATCTCTTAAACGCTTTGCAAAAACAGCTTTGGCTTGTACACAGGGAATGGTGCAGTGCGCTGTTCAAGCTTGTTATATATATGTGGGGTGTGTGTACATATATACATGCATGTGTGACATGAGTGGAGCTTATTACATAGCAGCCATACAGGCCTGAGAAATAAGGCTCAGCGCCACCTGGTGCAAGTTCACATCTGCCTGAACGTCCCCGAGCTGTTCCCAGCTGATTCTTTGTTGTTGCTCATCTGTTCAATTCACCACAAAAACCGATTAGTTTTTCATGATACAGTTATTTGATTCCCAGACAGATATCAAACCTCTCTTTGTCCCCCATATCTAAGAATTATGCCCTTGTGACATAATTTTTACTGTTGAAACCACACGCAATTATGGTTTACACAGTTATTGTGGAAAAAATAACTAATTGTTGGTTGTTGCGGATGAAAATGTCTCACATGTCAAGTTGCGCCCTGGTTTGGAGCGTGATTTACCCAGCAGCACAGGAACACTCACATCCTTTGCAATCATAAACAGACACACACACACACACACACACACACACACACACACACATTTACACTCTCTTTCTCACACGCCTTCAAAAAAACCTCAAAATGTCTTCACAAACAACTGTTATAAAACTGATATGTTGATTGATAAAACTCGGTGAAACTGTTCCCTAACAAACAAGTGAGACAGTCAGAAGCACGCACAGTCCTGCACTCGTGCAGTCCCTCATCTTCAGTCATGGGAGGGTCACCCCTTTTGGCTCTGAGAGAGAGACTGTGTGGATGCTCTCATGTTTATGTTTGGGAGATTAGCAGTGATGAAAGAATGCCTTTTCAAGTCTGGGCTAGAGGGGCCTCTGTTCAATGCCCCACCCTTTCACCGAACACACGCACAAAGGCACGCACTCCCTCTCACACACACGCATGTAAAAGTGCATACATTCATACATACATCCACACACACACAAAAAAAAAAAAAACAGACGTGTAATTTGGTCAGTGATTGATATAGCTGCCATAATGTTCACCACATCCAACGGTTTGTAAGTTTGCAGTAACATGTCTGACACACAGACTCAGTCGTCTTCAGGGTCCAGGGTCTCAGTTGTAATGAACGTTGAAGCTGCTCTGACACTTCAGCCTCATCTATCGTCTTCCCTCTCATCTTCCCTTCATCATCAAACCCCAATGAAAGAGCCTCATTGTTCCTCTACGTCTGTATGTGGTATCTCTCTCTCTTTTCTTGCTGATTTCCTTCCTCAAGTTTTCTCTGCTTGTCTCGCAGCCATATGTTGGACTCTCTTTATTGTTTCTCTCATCTCCTTGTGGTGTCATGGATTATAATGTCACATATTAATTTTTTTTTTTTTTGGGGGGGGTTCCCATACCCATGTGTCAGAAGATGGGCCCAGTACACTTGATCTCCCTTGTCATTATCCCTCCCCACCAAAACCAAACAGAAGAAGGTATGAGGTTTAAAGTGTCTCTGTCTCGATTGGTTGTGAATTTGAACGAGGGAATCCCTCAGTTTGATGAGACTACATGCTCAGGCAATTTGTTTCCCATTATTTGTAATATAAAGCAGGGTTTTCCAAACAAAACACGATTACCACTGGGTAAAGTATTCACCGCATCGAGGCCTCTCCCAGAAAAATGATCTAAAGACTATTGGGTCACAGTCCCATGATCCTTTTCACTCTTGAAGTATTCTATTGTCTGAAGTGCATCAATCACAGGTTTGTTTGACCAGGTATTACGAGCTCTATTGTGTAACTTTTCTCCTTTATGCAAAGCTGATTCTGTTTTCTTTGGCTCGTTGACAAGGCCCCACATGACAGTTTCACTCACTGCAGAGACTCATGCTCAGGGAACAGCTCATACTATAACGCTGGAGTTCATGCTTGTCTTTAAACTGACTAAACACTTTGATATTCCCCAGTTTTATTACCCTGCACGGTGACTGTATCCAGCTCTCTCCTTTGTTGTCTCGGCAAGAAAACAATTCATTCATCAAATAGTTGGAACCACAGATGTAATTGAAGTTTTTAGTATGATTACTGATTCTGGGGGGCCTGGGCCGTTGAGAGGCAAACTCCCTCAGGTCTTACCTACTGAAAAGTGGAAAGTACCTTTTCAGGTGAAGTCATGGGAGAGGAGTTTTTGCGGTGAAAGGCTGTGAACAGTGGAAACAGAGGTGTGCTGTTAGAACGTACTGGAAACTACTTAATTAAACATACATCCAGATGATAGTCATTATCTCCTGATTGGGTTGATAATGTGTTAGCACTGAGAGCCAACCTCCCTTCCACCGCCTGCTCATGTCAGAAAGAAAGTAAGCAAGAGCAGAGGCTGATAAACAGACGTATCAAGGAGTATAAAAGAAGAAAAAGATGAAACGCTGTAGTAAAAGCCACCTCAGTGAGCAGTAAACCTGGAGGCAGTGGCCTGGCTGCTTGTGTGCAACATGATATGGCCTCAGTGACAGCTGCTGACACTGCTTGATGTGTAGACTCAGAGGTTGTGGAACCAGTCAGGAGGAACTATGAAGAGTGTGGAAAGTTGTATGCGTCTATGTTGTGGCGGTGCGGGGTTGGGGGTTGGCATACTTCAAATCCAAATATGCTGTGGGGCAAATGATACACAGTCGTCTATTTTGAGAATTGTTACTTGCAGATTAAATTGCATTCCATCGTGTCCTTCGCTCTGAGAATGAGATGTCTTGTGTGTTGTGCCCGCTGTCAATCACTGTCGCCACACTCACAGTTAGCGACACACAGGAATGTGATGTCACGGCGAGCTGACCTACATCAGTACGCCCTTAATGCACATCGTTAACACTGTACATACCATGCAGCCTGCTGGCAGCGGCCTCAGCAGTCGTCTATTATTTGTCCGTGGCAGTGAACAGACATATTGACTCAATCTTCATTGTCCTCATAAACCTTGTAGGAGCAGAAATAAACATCCTGAATGTATTACACAGTATATGCTTCATTATAAAGCCTATAGACTGATGAAAGCTACAGTCTGAGGGACCCGTCTTGATGCAGGGCAGGATATGTGAAGCAGTTTGTTGATATAGATGTACAGTATTTGTTGTACATAGGGAGCAGATGGCACTACTGTTGACCCCTCTGTGTGTCTTCCTGTCCCCTAGCTGAACCACAGCGTGAGGGGGCCCTTATCTGGTCAAACTGGGCGGTGGGGAGGGGAAGGCTTTGAAGGCACGCTTGTGTGGCGATGCAATCAGGCAGACTGCTATAGGGTCGCAAAAAAACACCCTCCCTCCCACCACCACCTCCTCCTCTTGTCGAATATCCCTCTTTGCCCTTTTTTTTTTCATGCTGCTCACCACCAAAGATTGATGCTGCGAGGCTCCCTGGGTGTTGTTCTTGGGAACTATGACAGCGATATCACGTAGGATCCTTCCTATTCCCCAATCACCACGAACATCTTCAGGAGAATCTCCGAATGATAAAACACTGTCAGATACCCGAGGGATCTGTTGCAAATTTTCCACCCTGGACAGAAAAATAAATAGAGATTATCTATAGAGACAATATGATCCCAATGTTTCCCATCGTACTTGACCTTTTGCACAGAGGACACAGATTCAGCTTCTCAGATATTTTCTGAAAAAAAAAAAAAAAAAACACTGAGTTGAATAACACACACAGCAAATGCAATTTAATTTACTGCATATGTCTCAGATGAAGTCTGCTGTCAAAGACTGCATGGAGACGTGGGTGCGTCTTCAAGTCAACTTATTTCATTGATGTTTTTGTACATAATGTGTGTTTGTTTTGGTTGGTAAAGAGGGAAAACAACAGTCTTCTTTGAGCTGTCAGTCAGGTATCAGTGAAACTTTTTGGTTGCAAAATGTCTCATGGGTTAAAGAAAGCTACTACTTCCAGTTCACATGTGGTCATGTTAGCAGAAACGTATGCCAGCTCTCCCAGATTTTTCCAATTATTTCTCGTGCTATAAAAGACATAATTTCATCGAGCTAACCACTTTGATGCTTTCATCTTCCGCTAATATGTTCCACACTAGCATTGTAACAACACTCTACCACTCACAGATATTGATTTGGATTAGGTTCTGTCACGTTCGGGGATTGCGTAAATGAGGCTTCTTCTTTTTTTTTTTTTTTTCTTTATTCTCCCCTCACTCATTTTCTTTCCCCCTCTGCCTGTCACATCTCCATGCTGCCTCCTTACAGGCCCTTTGATGTGCCTGCTTTAATTTGGAGCTTAATGGAATCTGTGGCACTGCTGTGCCTATCGGTGGCAGGATCACAGATCCCAGGGTTCATTGCGGCATGCCTCCATTCTGGTGAGTGGGTGTCAAGATAGCCGTGAAACAATGGAGGAGGGCCTGTAGCCCTAGGAGACGAACTGCATTTCCAATGCAGATCCCAGTGTATCGGAAGCCCCCAGTCAGGTTTGTCCCATCTGTAGCTCGGTGTTACTAAACAACTGTTGACCTGATGAGGACGAAACAAAGAATAAAACCATATTGTTTATATTACATAATAAATAACACTAGAAATAGTTGACACAAGAAGAGAAATTCACCGGTAAATAACATTTTAAGCGATGTACACACGTAGGTGGGTGTTTTTTATAATGCATATTTTTATAGATCAGTGATCTAGATCATATAATGGGGATGAGATTGATGACAAGTAAAAAGAGCTTGAGTATGTGTAAGGACTAGCACTGCTCTGACAGAGTCCATCCTCAGTGGTCATAGTATAAACAAACGTTGTGTACCTGATGTCAATACATTTCCTGTCGCACACTATGATGTCATGAACCTAAAACTCTGTTTCCCCGTCCACACGTAGCTGGAGTTGGAGCCTGAAGCTGGAGTTTTCTCAAAAATGTCCTTTTTCAGTGGTTGAATGTGGATGAAAGGCCAAACGCATTAAGACATAATGACCATTGTTGACCAGATATTTATCTAGTTATACACAATCTAAGAGTTCTACAAGTACCTTAGAGCATACACCTGTAAATACAATACACAGTCACCATGGCTACATGAATCCAGATGTGGTGAAATATTTCTCACAGTCTCTCTTCAACACACCACACAAGTGCTGCAAACATGCACAAAACTACGTATATAGATGATATAACAGTATATAATATGATGAGAAACAGAAGCAGCTTTTCTCACCTGAATTTAAAAATTGTATCTTTTTCTAAATGTTGGTTTTATTCAGGAACCAGCTTTACTCATCCTGCATCCGCTTGAACGAAGCAGCAGGAATTCGTCCTTTGGATATTCTTTGGCTGTAGTTTCTGAAAGATTCATGTTTTATAGCCGACCCTTCTGGAGTTAGACGGTTACATGTGTGTCCTGAGTTGTGTGAAAAGGCGATGCTGATTTAACCCTGTGTTGCACACTTTATATTCTCCATATTCTCTCTTGTATTCAGCTTGTATACATTTTGTTTAATTTTAATCTGAACTAATATTCAGGACCATTTGCCACCCTGCTGCGATCGCACATTATTTGTAATTCTTACCATTCGCCTCCTTTGTAGATCTTTTTTCTCATAAACCAAAAGAAGCTGTTCAAGTCTAACTGATAATTTAGACCATCAGGCTCTAAGTCTAGACTGCCCAGAGCCCAGCAGTGCGACTCAACCTAGAAGAGATGTCAGGGATTTAACACACTTCAGTCCTGACTACAACTTTCAATCCATGGGGGTTATAAATCAAAGCAGGTGGTTTCCTCCCCAAAAAACCTCTCCACAGGATAGAGTGCTTTGGGGCAGTGGGTTATGAGTGAGTGATGATAAAAGTACGGCCATAAATCAATTCTTCATCCTTATCAAAGGCATATTTCAATCGCTGTATGTACCGTTTAACTAGCATGCTAGTAAAAAAAAAAAAAAAAAAGTCAGAAAAGAGTAGGAACTTCCACGTGTGTGTGGAAAGAAGACAGGATCTGAGGCCTGATGAAAATACGCCCTCAGCCATGCATTTGCACAGTATTCAAAGACACAGGCAGTCATGTTCAGACAGTATGCTAGCAGGGGGAAATCCCCCAATACAGGGGCCTTTATCTTTCCTCACATACTCAGCTTAATGAACTCTGCTGCATGTAATGGCACATACAGGAGCTGTGTTGGAGGTGCTTTGCTTCTGTCTTTCATCCATGTTTGTATTTGATGTGAGGCTGCCAGATCATTATTTTGGAGGGAGAGTTGTTTATGGCTTTGAGGTTGAGCCTTGTGGTGGTGGAGATGTTGCTCTCTTTCTTCATATAGCGTCATCTGCATCACACAGAGGTCAGATTTTGAAGTAAAATACAGTAAAGAGATGTTGAAGTGTGTCCAGGTTAATTATAATCGATACATTTATATAGCACCTGCCAGTAACGATGCATATTTTATGATTTTTTTAATATCCATGTGATGCTCCCAGGAACAGAGACTGTGAGGGAAAAAAAACTGCTTTGAACATTTCAAAATAAATAAAATACATGTATGCACACAATCTCTGCTCTCTCTATTTGGGTTCATCAACACATTCAAATTATGAATTAATGCACCAATAAGAAATGCAGTATCAATAACTGGTGGTGTGTAATTGAGTTTCCTTGTGTACAGAAATGAAATCTTTCCAAACATTTCAGAGATTTTGTTCGTGCACATTTCGTATTTTCAACAAGCTTTGGTCAAGAAATTAAATATTATTTAATAGTCAAAGCAATTAATTTTTTGAAACAGGCTCCGTTCCTGTGGGGTTCAAATTAAAACATGTTTCTGAGGCTGAAAAAAAAAAAAAAAAAAAAAAGATTATTAGAATTATTAACTCTTCACAACTCCTCATATAAAGACGTGTGACTTCAATGCAGTTCAAAGGTAGTATATGTATGTATATATATATATATGTGTATATATATATATATATATATATATATATACACATACACACACACATTCATACATACACAGACAGACATTGCATACATTTATTTTATTTTTTTTTTTACTAGTGGTTTGAATTTTTTTTTTAGATCAAAACAGAAAAGTTTTCAATCTTAACTTT
The DNA here is from genome assembly GCA_016801845.1 of Polydactylus sextarius. Taxonomy (NCBI): domain Eukaryota; kingdom Metazoa; phylum Chordata; class Actinopteri; family Polynemidae; genus Polydactylus; species Polydactylus sextarius. Next base: position 3,772,665 of record CM028907.1, read on the forward strand.
AGTCAAACTGAAATTCCAATACAGCCACGGGCGTATAAACAAGTTTTGCTTTATTTTTCGCTACGTACTCGATGCTACAAGTTACAAATCAGCCACTCAGGACCGACTGTTGCTGCTGCTGTTGCTATAGCGAGCTCTCGCTTCCTGTCATCCCTCTCATGTCTCTCTGAATAAACTCAGTGATATTTAAGAGCCATGACGATAAGGGCACATGGGCAAATTGCTAATACCATGAAGCAGTTTACTGGCTGTTGGACCATGCTCTCTGGGAGCTTTGATGTTCCAACATACAAACCTTTATTGCTGCTGGTGGACACACCATCTTAGAGAACCCGTGCTTCAGGACCCTGTGCTGAACTGTTTGCGCTCTCGCTCGTAAATCGATGTGTGTAGCGAGGTTGACAATGAACCTGCTTTAGCCGAGCTGTCCGAGCTGTCTGTTCCATTCAAATCTGACAGATGAGGAGGTTGTAGAGCTGCAGCTCTGGCTCTCCTGCTCCTATACCTGTGTAGGAGAAGCCTCTCCCTCTGATGTCTGTCTGTAAATTGACTTGCCTTTTCAGGCTTTGACCCTGATGTCTGATGTAAGACCGAGACACCCACACATCAAAGAGAACTTGGGGGGGTGGGAGAATGGATTTATATTTTGGAAGAAATATTGACTTTAGGCACTGAAGTGATGAGGCATCTATCTTTTCGCATCCTATGTGATATTACAGAATCTAAAAATTGATTTTTTTTTCTTTAAATTAAACCATCATCAAGTATCAAGGAGTAGGTTCTGTGTTCTCAGTTGCCAAAACATGAACTGGATCTGTTATGTATTATTTATTCATTAATTGTCAGTGTGTCTTTGTTGGATAGAAGATCAAGTGAGAAAACAGGCTTATTACATCTTTATATGCTCTGAGGTTTATATGCTCTGGTCCACGGTGCCACGGGGAGACAGATAAGAAAGATGAGTTAAGATGTCTGAGTTTATATCAGGTTTTTAAATCAGCCTAAGACGTTGTCTTCACAATTAAAAGTGCTCAGCATGCACAGTGTGTTTTCCTTTATAATAATATGGTATAGTTTTGTTTGTTGATCTTAATGATGCATTCATATCTAAATATCATTGTAATGTAGCAGCTGGTTGTACAGGAGTTAATTTTATCAACTTTAATTACTTGTGATCATTTTAATATGTAATATTTCATCAGCTGAGCAAGTTTTATATGCAGCGTTGTATAGTAACGAAGTATCGATACATACATTTTCAATGTTCAGTGTCGTTGGAAATGTGGTGTTTTCTTTACTGTTCCAGTTCACTCTAAGTGACTGTGACTGTTTAGTCTGTAAAACCATGTGTGAGGGTTGATGTAGGCTCCGTCTTAAAGGCTGGATGGAGAAACTTTAAAGAATCAAGACATTGTCTATGAAGATTGTTGTAGCTCCATGTTTTAAAGTGCTGGATAAACTTCATAATATTCTTCTGTTTTTATTAACATGGACTTGTACTTTTACTTTCTACACTTAAGTACAATGTACTTATAGATTACTGTCATACTTAAGTACAGTAAATACTAGAGACTTTAAGACTTTTACTGGAGAATCATTCTAGTCGCTGACTTGAACTTCTACCAAAGTCATGTTTTGGTCGAGTATCTGTACTTCTACTCTAGTATCTGTATTTCTACTCTCGTGTCTCAACACTAAAGCTGTCAGAAAAGCAAAAAGTACAATACTTCCATGTACACACACACACACACACACACACACTCACACTCATTGGCTCTTTCTCTAAAATCCATTGTTAAATGTGAGGATTTGGAGTTTAAGAGGTCAAACTGAGAGTATCGAGTTTGAGCCGTCGTCTTCTCCTTCTGTATCCTACTGTCAACAAACAGGACCCAGCTGTAGTCAGAGGAGAGATGGAGGCCACCTGCTGCTGATCCTGCAGGTCCATTCTGCTGCACATTAAACATACCTGCACTGCTGAGGGACATCAGGGCACAGTGCGTGCGCGCACACACACACACACACACGCAGAACGCAGAACCATTTCATGACGCCTACAGGTGCTGATTTTAGTGATAGCTTACATCACAACAAGGACTGGCTTAGCTGGATACCAGTAAAGACTTTAGTTAGTTGTGGTGAGTCACAGTCACTGCCAGGAAAAGCTGAATGAAGGAGCCCAGTGCTTTATGTGTTTTTAATATGCAGTTAGTCATCACTTGATTTTTTAAGTTTAAGTCACTGTCATGAAATATTATGTCAACAGAACGACAACAATTAACATACAGTGGTTTTTACCAACAACAACAATTTCCTTACAGCAAAGGGTTTGGTTAGAATGCCTGATGAATTACCTGAAACTGGTTTATAGAGCAATTAAAAGAAGTGGTGAGACTGCAGCCGCCTCCACATCACCACCACTAGTAACACACACACACATACACACACAGTTAGACTTGTAGAGATACACACACGCCAACACACACACATCTAATAGCACTGCCAAAGCTCCTGATGATCTTTGTTGTGAAAAGTTAGCTGAGACTCTAGAGCCGTCTTCAAGGTTCAGTCGGCCGCTGTGCTCAGTGAGGAGTTTGCGGGATGGAAAAGCATTTAAGCTGGATTCACAGTGGGGATCTCCACAAAGCACGCTCAGAAGACAGCAAAACCAAGTATTATACAGCTTTCTTTGAAGAGTGGGAAATACCAGTTGTTATGTTTCCCCAAAATAAGCAGTGCGGCACACTGTGGGTTTGTACCTTCAATTTTTCTTCTTGTACAAATAAAACTAAACATGGGGGAAACGCAAACACACACACAGCCATGCATGAGCACACAGGAAAACTCTTTTAGATTCTGGGGCACGCTCTATACATGAAAAAAGCCTCAGTGATTTACTGTACTTGTACACACATACACACACTACACATGCATGGCAAACCGCTTCCTAACCCTTTACCACTAACTAGAGTGTAGCAGTCTGAGAGTTATGTCCCTCCTCCGACTGCTCTTCTCGTAATCGTTGGCTGGCTGCAGCCTCCGCCACGCCGCTGCCTTGCTCAGGAGCCTCGGGGAAAACAGTCCAGTCAGCCACCTGTGAGGTAGGCTGGCTGGCCACATGCCAAGGACAGAAAACAGATATGAAAACTAGTACCTGTGAAGGCATCACACTCTAGTGCAAACCATATACACACACACACACAAAAAAAAAAAAAAAGGAAAAAAAAGGAGGATAATTCCCTTGGCCACATGAAAGCAGGAGGCGGTGGGCAGGACGCCAGGCAGTGCTACCTGGAGACAAAGGAGCAGCACCTCTGGGGGGGTTTGATGTTCATCTGGGATTCAACATGCTGATGGATCCTGTCTGCGAGGGGGAGAGGGAGAGAAGTGTGTGTGTGTGTGTGTTTGTGTACGTGTGTGTGTCTGTAAGCAGATGAATATATTCGAGCCTGCAAGCAATGTGTGCTCCCAGCATGCTGCAGCTCCGTAGTCTGCAATTAATCTCTCCGACATCAGGCCTTCCCCCAGGGGGGGCAGATTTCTCTCTGCTGCTACTGATCTCCGCCGCACAGCGGGCCTGCGGGCGTGTGGGCGGTCTGAGAGCTCACCCAGTCGACTCCGGCAGGAGGGGATCCACCTGAACACCAGAGACGCATGAGCTAAGGCACAACTCACCTGCCTTGGCAGAGTAGATACTGTGATGTAAGATTAGTTTTGATTGTTGGTTAATTAAGTGTAAGGAAGCACTTTGAGTAATGTTAACATGTTTATTTTCCTCATTAGTGTCTACCCCTTATAGGGATGTTTGTCATTACAACTGACCTACTTGGTTTAATAAAAGTTTGATTTGAGAAGTACAAATAGAATAAGAAAAAAATAGCCGTCCTTTGAAAGTCTGTCACTTCAAAATCTGGTTTCTTTTTTTAGAATCTAAGTCTCGACTGCCCAGGTTTGACTTTGATGACAATTCATTTCGACATCACCCAGAGGGTTTTAAAAAGGCTTTGTCTCAACTCCTAGTCTCTTCTTCAAATCATATGACAACATGAGAATCACCAGGAGAGAAAACACAAAGTTTTAAGAGACAGAATATGTAAGTAAGAATCTGAATATAACTGTAATGTTATCTGTTGTATTTTAAACATCCAACATGATTACACAATGTGATGGGTTTTAAAAAAACAGACTTTTGAAATTAGATCAGTTAAACAGTTGAACAATCAGTTGACATTAATTTCTCAAAAAAGTGACAGAAAACATGTAGGTTGTGCTTGTTTTCAGCTGTAACTAATGACTCATGTATTAGCTGTTACACTGAACATAAAATCATTATTTTCACACAAATGTAAAGATGAAATGTTTAGATTTTGGTGGTAAAAGTTCAAGGTCGCAGTGAAATACCAAAATGTTGGATATCTTCCATACGACTGTGAGGTAAATTTAAGTAATGTTTTGTTGCAAGAATTTGATGAAAATGACAAAGATTAAATTATATTTCTATCATTTGATAAATCCTCATGCAGCTTGTATTTCTATGTGATGATACAGTTGACAGTTAACTAGTTAACTTTCCAGGTTAAAACACAAGTAAAGTGACCTTATTAACCCTTTCTGGAATAAGGGATGAGCTTTACGTAATATGAACAAAAGAAAGAGAAAATGATGATGTTGCTCCCTGAAACGATGCAAAACCTCATGGTTCTGTTTCCACACACGCTACATATGACTGATAGCGGTGATGGGAGCAGTGTTACTGCTGCTGCTTCTTCTGCTGGTGCCAGATAATCCGGTGTTTATGTTTGCATGTGTATACTGAAACATGCACAGTGTCACTCCACATCAGTACAAAGAACCTGTGATGTGAGGATTACCACATAGAAGCTACGCGCTGCTTTTGGTTTCATGTGGTGGGACGACGCTCGGCTGCTGCGCCTCCACCACCACCACCACCACCACCACCACCCTCTGTACTGTCCTAATGATGTTGTCTGAGCACAGAGGGGTGGGGATGTGGGGAGATGCAGAAAGGGGGGTGCAGGGGGAAAAGGGGGGAGGGGTTGGGGGTGTTACTTATCTCCACTGCTCTGCAGCATTTCTCTTAATTAAAACTCCTATCTGTGTCTTTGAAGTTCATAATGAGTCAGTTTGGTTACATGGAGGAACAGGGAGAAAATAAGGCCAGGATTCGTATTTATGCTGCTATTTCTCCACCTCTGGTTCCTCTTGGTATTTGACACCATATTGAATATATGTTACTGCATATTATGAGAAAGAACGAGCATTGTTGCGTTTGTTGTAGAGTCTCATGTTTAGTTATTTACATGAAAACAACCCGGAGAAGCGACGATGTAAGAAATGAGGCTGATAAAAAAGAAGCTGCTGCTGCTGCTGCTCATTTTTCATTATAGGATGTGAATGGGTTTAATCTTATCACCGGCTGCTCCTCACAGCTCCCATCTCTCTCTCTCACTCTCACTGCACACTCCTGCTTTCACAGGCCTTTCAGATTACAGTCAAATATTACAGTCCGTGACCAATCTCCAATTAACCAAATGTTGTAGGGGTATAGTATCACCCTTGGCTCCTTTCATGCTCCTTTAATGCCTTTTCAAGGGGCTAGAATATTTTTCACTTCTGTACTATGAAATATCATTCTGTTAAAGCCCTCTTACTCTTCCACACAACACCAATGGCAGCTTAACCTAAATAAATCAGTCTTCCTGTGATGTAGTCCAAATCAGCTTGGGAATTAATTGAACCCCAAAATTGTATTCCAATCAAGTAAATTACCACAGCAACCTGCTTTTGAAAGGCTGACCAAGGAATTTTAGTGTCTTTAATTTTCATCACAAACTACCAGGCATAATCGAGTGTCAAATGAGCCGATCTTTTGACAACGCAGTCTACATGTTTTTTTTTTTTTTTTTTGCTGGTTTACATGAATCTCCTTTGTGTGTGTGTGTATTTTGACTTGCTTCGGCTCATCGCCGTGACAGTTTTTATCATCTCCCCTTCCTCCTGTTTATGCCTCGGTATCGTGTCCATATGCTATCAGTGGCTCAAAGCACATAGGAAAATAATTAGAGGTTAAATCACTGAACATTATTGGTAAAATAAATAACAGAGAAACAGATGGATCCAATAAAGACAAGCGAGATGCAAACAGCTCTGCCAGTGTTGGCGTTTTACATTGATGCTCTCTCTCTCTTTGGCTGTGATTCATTTGTGCTCTGGTATTCTCTGACCTGCATCAACCTTCGCTCCCGAGCAGACAAACAACTTTTCTTTTCCAAGTTTCTCAGCCTCATTTTTACCTCAAATGTTTATGCTTTTTCACTTTTTTGTTCACTATGAGTAAGACTTAACCTGAAAACTTTCTTTACTTGTCTCCTAAACTCCAGTTGCTCCGAGCTCATATCTTCCCTGTTTTTTCCTCCAAGGAAAGAAATCCGACCCCTCGGTGCCCAGATTCACTGGATGTGAAACTCCAGATAGCGTCTTATTTATTTCTCCATCTTTTCCTTGAATCAAGGGAGCATCAAAGATAGTGTAAAGTACGTTTGATGTCACAGGGGACAAATATCACAGCTGAGACTGGTGTAAAGTTTTGGAGAAAGATAGGTGAAAAGATCAGTGTGGTATATATATATATATATATATATATATATATACACGTCATATACAGCAAGATTGTGTCTTTGTGGTTTGAAATGAGTTTGGATTCAATTTTCAAACATTTCTGAATTGATATTTCACCATGATGACTGCTGAGAACCACTGAAGTCAAAACTGAATGACATGGATATACAGTGTAAAGTGCCGACTGTGGGAAAGTGCCGTGTGATAGTTTGTGTTTGAACTAACATAAAATATGATTCTTGGACGTGTGGTTTTTAATTGCTGATCTAATTGTTTTCCAGGAGTTTTTCTCCTTGTGCTTCAAAGACATTTTTCATCTGCATTTGGATTTTCTCTTGTTAAATTCTTCAAATTAATTAAATGTGTTACACTGATGTAAATCTACAACAGCCTACAAACAACGTATGTGTGTGTAGTGACTGTAGACAGTGAACAATTGCAGCTTCCAAACAGTTGTTAGATTTCAGATCCTGCAGCGGTGCTATGGATGACTATTTTTTTCAGATCCTATAGTTTCAACCCCCGCAGCAAACAGAAATAAAATAATTAGACTTTACTCAAAATGCACTTTTCCAATTTATTCAATCAAATTAAAGGTTCACTGTGTAATTCTAGTCATTTTGTTTCTTTACAAACCTCCTCCTACAGTCTTGGAGTAAGGCCAAGTTCAAGATGAATGATACGTTTCATGCAGCAAAAACAGAGATGCTGAACGTCCTGTTGCATGACAGCAGCCTTATGACTACTATGTTGACGTTTTAAACGTTTAAACGCGGGTTAATATATACACATTGGCTCTGATTGGGTAACTCCTTGAACACGCCTAAAGGAAACTACCTTGAAAACATGTTGCACAACATAGTTCAGTTGAAATCGCTCTCTGTTAATGCAACATTTCCAGGTGTGTTTTTTTGTTAAAGTGGTACATTAACTTAAAAATCTACATAGTGCACCTTTAAACTCAATGTTAAAGGGAAAATGTTAATTACAAGTTAATAGCAAATAGATCAGCAAAACTTGCAAGGATGCAATTAAAATATTAAAGAGTCTTGGGCTTTGAATAATACATTAATATTTACATGATTTCAATAAATGCATCTCAACTGCAACTCCAGTATTAGCATTTTCTTGCTCCACCCGCCTGTGAAACCAAAATAAAAAGCTTAAAGTACTTAAAATCAGTACTTCAGTCCAGTGACGACTCTCTCTCTCTGTTGTTTTGTCACTAAATCTTTTGACATTGAACTTTTTTATTTAAACCATTAAGATAAAAAAAAATGTTAGTGCATCTCTGATATGATCAACATTAAGCTAAAAATGCAACATACAAATGAAGGAGCCAATGATGTTGACTTTGTTATCGTTGATATCTTAAAGGCCGGGGCTCCAGCTGATACCAGACTTTCCAGCGCTTCTATTACTGACACACACAGCCCAAGGCTTGGAAATTGGCTTTCTGTGTCCGGAGGCAGAATTCACGGCAACATCTTGAGAAAATGCATCTGCGAGGACACAGACGTCCTCTTCAGGTCTGAACCTTTGATCCTTAAGAGACCCCCACCTTCCTTTTACCCCTTAGGTACTGGCATCAGTGTAATTGAAGATCATTACCAAGCCACAATGCAACCCTCTCAGAGACTGTCTCCATAATGGAAATGAATTGTGTGGTACAGAGCAGCTCACAACAGCAGAAAATGGAAGCCAAGAGGTGGAAGGAGCGAGGGACATATTCCAAATTGAAATGAAGTGGAAATATCCAGTCCGTGGTGCCATTGGTTAGCCAAGGAGCCGAAACGAGGAAGATTACTGGCTTACATTTGTAGCTCCTCAGTGTTTTTGTTTTGTTTCGCTGAAGTGGGGTGGTATAGGGGGGTTGTGTGTGCACTTCAAAAGAATTTGTAACAAACCTAATTCATCTGAAGCGTAGGATGAGCTGGTAAGAAAGATGAAAGATGAAAGTGAGTTGGCATGGAAACAGAAAGCACATCAGTGCTCACTGGCACACAAAAGGGCTGCCTGTGTTGCATGTTGCATTTCTGCGGGAAGAGATCCAGAGAGGCTTTAAGTGCTATCATGACCTTACAAACAAAATTAGCCAATTATGACTAACTAGGGTGCTCAATTTCTACTTTTTTATGAGACCGTGCTTATCATGTTTTTCTCTATTTTTACACAGCCTTATAATCTGGAGCATAGAATCAACATTTTTGTTACACACCTTCGAGTATATTTGCTCCACGCTCCACATTGACTACGCTGATCAACATGAGAGTGAATCCAAGATTTTCCGAAACACTTTAAAAGCTCTTTCCGTGTCTGTTTTACACTTTCTTTCAACCTCTGGCTGGCCCCGTCTCCGCTGTTATCACTTTTCATCTTATCTCAGATGCAGGTGAAGTATTAATTGGAAAGCAGTGAGAAGCCATATATCTTTTTTTTTTTCCCCATTTGATCTCAGAGAGGGGAATTCCACAAGTTGCTACTGCACAGACCTCCAGTGCTGCTGCCGCTTCTGCCATTACTACACACACGCACACACACGCAGAGATGCATACATTGCACATGACAACACAAAAACACACTTCAGCAGAAAACAAAAAACAAGAGTGAACATCTCAGAGAGAAAGTTTTTCTGCACACAACAGCAAAAGCAGTCAAAGTCAGAAAAAAAAAACACATTAAAGTAGACAATCATTTCCAGAAAAGCAAACATTGTAGAAGAATGTTGCCCCCAAACATTTATGGTCAGAACATCTGAAACAAAGGGAGCTTCTAAACAGGTAAACCGCCAGGACACAGTGTTTACCTTTTCATGTTCTCTCGCCGCAGAGGAGTTTGATCTTTTTCTCCTGTATATCCCGCAGTGTCGCAAACACAATGCAGTGTCTCGCAGCTTCAAAGGCCCACCGGTGACAGGTTCAGGGGGAAAAGATCAAATATTCATTTTTAAGACACAGAATGGAAATTTAAATGAAATACACTGAAAATAGGAAAAAATAAATGCTTGTATCGCTGGTGACAGGGACTCACTGGAGGGGAGGAACCTTTGGGCTCTCCTTTCTGTCGTCTGTTTATTTTTATAACACTGTTCAATGTGGTGACAATCGCTGTTTTTTTTTTTTTTTTCTTAAAAGAGTTTCAACTTTAAAACAACTTCATTTGACAAACAGAGAAACACACAGACGGACGGACTGATTTTAATTATTGCTTCCATCTACAAGCTGTTTTCAACCCTCCACATAAACCGTAGGGTATCTCACTCGTCACTGGAGCCAATTTCATGTGTGAAAGATCAGCGACTTGTTTTACCCTTAATTATAACTTTTCAGTTTGTTGCTTGTTATGGCACCAAATGTTCTTATCATATAATCATATTAAGTAACGATCCTCTCGAGAATCAACAGTGCATCCCTCCAGGCCTCTATGGGCACGCCCAGCCGAGAGCTAATTGACTTAAACTGCATTAATATGACATAATGTTTGTCCTCCCAACCAAAGACGAGCATCACTCTCTAATGTTCTCATGTTTATGATTATATGGGATATTGATCTCATCGCTTAAAAGAGACGAACCAACAGCTCTCTCATGGTTACTTGTTTACAGCGAAACTCCTCGAAATCATAAAAATAGATCGCAAACATGTGCACAGAAAAATTCCCACAGCTATTTCAACATCAGTCCTCGTAGCAAACACCCTGAACTTCTCATCCTATACGCTCGCACAGGGAGCATCTCTTAATCTTTCTCCTCTCGGAGGTGAGCCGTGCTGTCAGCTGAAATATGGGCGGGCTGCGAACTGATGGCAGGCTGAGTGTTTCATCAATATGACAACGGAAACAACGGGCCTGACCTCGCCAAGCCTCCGGAGCAGAACTTCACAGAGGGAGGAGGAGCTCCCTCCACTTCTGTTAAGTGTGTGAAGAGGTGGAGGGCTTTAGTGGATTATTGTGATCCCTGCCTGGCTGGCACATGCAAGAGAGCGTCTGCTCTCAAAAGTCAGGATGTGAGGAAGGTCTGTCGCTGCCGTCATTGTTTTACTGGTGACATAACTTCATAGATCTATGAAGCTACATCACTGGTCACAGATATGCTGAAGACCAAAAACTAAACAAACCAAAAAACAGTTGAGATTTAATTTACTTACATATCTGTCATCTGCTCATCTTCCTGAACTGTGTCGTACAGTAATAATACTTCACTACTGTACTTCAGTATGTTTTTGGAAAATCTGTACTTCACTTAAGTGTTTTTTTTTTTTTTTAATTTTGTCAACTTTTACTTTTACTTCACTAAATTTCCTAAATTAATTACATACTTTTACTCTGATACATTTTCAGTGTTCAGTGTCACAGTCGACCTGTGACTGTTTAGACTATAAAACCATGTTTGAGGGTTGATGTAGGCTCCATCATCTCAGGGTGGATGGATGGAGAAACTTAAAAAAATATCAGTATCAAGCAGAAATTTGGGGGAAAAAAGAACAACGTTTGTATTTTAGTTCAGGCTCAAGTTACTTAACATCTACCAAAGTCATTTTTCGGTTGGGTATTTGTACTTCTACTCTAGTGACATTTTCCTGTACTTTATACAACACTGTTCCTAAAACTGCACTATACTATCCCCTTTGCATTTTGTGTATGCACAGATGTATCTGATGTGAACGACTGCTGCAGCAGTGGGGAAAGCGGAAGGGAGACCAGCCGGCACATGTTGAAAGGCATGACTGTTCTTTAATGTGGCTCCAGCTCGGGAGTCCTGGGTCTAATGAGGTGCTGTGGAGCTCTGCTGCACCATCTCCCATCGCCTACACACCAGCAGCCCACATATTGCCACCGCTTCACCATTCAGGATCATTAAGGAGACGCTCCCAAATTCCTCAAGGGATCCTGAAAGAAAAGAACCAAGGGAAAAACAGACGGCCCTTAAGATTGGCACATAAGAGTTTGGGTGAGAACTGATGCTGTGTTTGCCAGCAGCTGCACCGAACAGCCAACACACACACACTTTGACGCTAAGCAGACTTATCCTTGACCAAGACTCAGCAGCAACATGTACGTCTGCGTCAGAGAATCAGGTTAAACTTCTAGTAAATGAGCTTTAGTAAAATCAAAAGCAAAGAAAGATGCTGTGCTTCATTTAGCTTTCAAGCAAATCTGACTCTGTCTGATTCCTGGACTACTGTTTAAATAAAAAAAAAAAGAGGAAATAATACGTATGTTGGAAGACAAATTGAATCAACCACAGAGTATTTTGTCATGAATATCTAAATTCTGTGGTGACATGTTTGTTTAAAGAATAAAATACAAGAAAACATGAAACAATAATTATGTTTTTACACAAGTTTAACATTCTCATCCTAACGACATTTACCCCAAAAAATCCCCAAATTACTTGTTTTGTCCAACTGACTGGAAAAATTCACTTTACTTTTGTATCAGATGAAAAAAATGATGAAAAATGGAAGTTTAACAACTTAAACGGTTAAACAATTATAAAAAATAGTTACAGATTCATTTTTTCTGTCAGTCAAGTCAGTTTGGCTCTAATACCAGACGGATAAGTGATACTTCACTGAATGCAATTATTTTTGCCCATTAATTAAGTTTTTCTGTATCACTTTTCTCTTCTGTGAAGCTTCGAGCACAAGTTTCCATCTGCAAGAATATAAAATTACAAACTTCTGAACACGTTTATAAGCACTGATGTAGAGTAAAAATGCAGTAAACCACTTTTAGAAATCTGTAAACGTAATCACTCCTTTGAATACATTTGGAAACAAAACCAATTCAGAAACAATCAAACACACGTTCAGATTTCGTTTCTGAGAAACTGTTGCATCAGGATTTCAGCTCTTAAATCATCAACTGACTAAAGTCTATTAAAGTGAGGTCATCAAATACAGAGCTTGTGTCAGCTATGTATATGTATATATTTTAACAGTTTAACTGTTTTATATCTCAGTAATTATTCTTTTCACTTGAACATATATGACATTTGGAATGAGACAATGGAAAGAGAAGAGAACAAAAACAAAAAAATATGAAAACATTACAACCACAACATGTCTAACATGACTATATAGACAGTAGATAGACAGTAAGGTGTGAGCGTAACATCAGATACAATCAGTATAAACACTGAGTAAAAACATGAGGTATAGTGAGTGAACAGTAGCAGTGACAGATCAGTGATAACAAGAGCAGGATAATAAATTTACTCATTAATAACAGCACCAAGTTTGATATATGTTGAGTCATAGTGACAGAGAAGCTGCTTTGTTTTTTTCTACATTCTATGTGTAGTAGCACATTTAATCTAAATACATGAGGATGTAAATAAAGCTTGATGCTTCTCTTTAATTAATAAAGTTCATCTTATCTCATCATATAACGACTGCTGTTCCACATCAAAGTGTGATAATGGAGAAAAATTCCTGAGTAGGAAATATTGGTGTAGTTATTTTTCATGAGCGTGCCTTCATATGTGTGTGTGTGTGTGTGTGATGCTGTTGCTGCTGTGTGACAGTGGTGTACGGCCCAACGAACAGGATGAATAATCCCCAACATCATCAAAGGATCCCCAACTAGGGAGCTCAGGCCATGACAGCAGCACATACAGCCGGTCTCCTCGCTGGTCTCATACCCCCCGGGGGACAGCACAGGCTGAGGAGAAAGGGAAGAGACGGAGAGAAATGAGCAAAATGATGGGACAAGAGAAGGGGACGAGAGCCGAGAGGCAAAATTGGAAAGTGGATGGAGAGAAAAACATAGTTGGTGTTTGAGGGGAAGAGATAATGTGAGCTGCAGTAAGTTCAAGAGCATTTATGAGCGATTCCTTTGGGTGATGGAGACAAAGTGCAGTCGATATTGTCGTGTCTCAGTTCAGGGAGTCGATTCTCTCTGCTCGCTCCAAAGGATGACCGAGTTAAAACAAACCAAAAAAGTTCAAAGTTATATTTTTCTCAGGAAAATCATTAGATTCAGCAGTGTCAAAACAACAAACAAACAAAAAAAATCACTAAAACTGATTTAACAGAGGCCAAAAAGTCCCAAAACATACTATTTATATAAAAAGATAAAACAGAATATGAACTTTTATGCACAGGTTATAATCTTATACACACGGTATATAAGATAATAATAATTATAAATAACAATATTTGTTTGACAAAATGTGTAAACAAGATAGAAAACAATATTTTTGTTGACTAAAATGACCTACAATGACCAACAGTCATGAAACAAACTTTAGGAAATGATCAATTAAATGTTTTTTTAGTGCTTGCATACAAACATTAGTTATTTATTATAAACTAAATGCTCCACTTGTAACTAAACATACAGGATTATATAGATTAGAGCTTCTTGTAATCTCTGTTTTCAAAACTACACAACTGAAGCTGCTAAAACAACATACAAAACTCAATTCATTCATCTCATACTTTTACTGTATGTATCTATCAGCTCTAGCACCAGTCACAAGCTCAACCTTTTTGATATGTTGGGAGCAAAATAGTGTTTTTACACCACTGGTATCACTCTATGGATGTGCATCATGGTCAAACAGATAATAGGCCTCTTCAGTCCTGGTCCTTATATGTAAAATAAGTAATTATACCTGTTTTTTTTTTATCAATCCAATAAACACGTGAGCATCAGTTTACTTATGACCCATTCAACTTCAATGGGAAAATGATTGTGTTGTTTATTAGTTGTGATGCTTTTGAAACTTTCCAGGAGTTGATCATTGACCTGAATGAGGTCAGTTACATTAATGACACAGTTTGATTTGAGTTCAAAGCGATTACGGTTTTGTATTTATTTGTTGTGATACAGTTGTGCTCCTATATGTTCTGTCAGTTTAACCAAAAAACTCCCAGATGTCACTGTTTAGTTATGAGTTATAAATAACTGTATGTAGATGAACCGTGTGTAAATCTGATCCATCACAAAACAACAAAGAAATCATCATTTTTTTGAATAGTCCTTATTGTTCTGAAAAACTCCACTGTACAGTTTATGTTTCCTTTATGACCCCCCCTATCTCTGTAAGCTTCAAATACGCTCTCCTCTCCTCGTCTCTTGGCATCAGTGTGTTACTGGCCCGTCTGACAGGGAAATACAGTAGATCACAGCTGGCGCGATGCCCACAGATAGAGCGGCTCCCCAGTGTCCTCACACCACTGCCTCAGATCCTGGGCCAATTCTCCTGCCCCGCCTCGTAGGTCAACCTTGGCTGCTCTCTACACCCTCACACTCCGTCCCCTGAGCCGATGCCCATCCCATCAACCCTGGCACACACACTCCCGCTTTTAACTGCCAGCTTTTTACACAAACCAAAAGAGGATACAATGCAGTGTTTTTGTTAAGAGATGGACATGTAATTAACCTCGGACCATGGGTGTTTTTACTCATGTCAAGACTCGTGGAGAGGTACGGAAGGCAGGTTAGCAAAGAGTCAGAGATGTTAGCAGTGTGTGAGGAGGAGGAGGGGGAATGGGGGGCACCTAAATTAGTGAAAACACCATCCCTTAAGCTGTGAAGCTGCTCATTTAACCTGGACCGCACAGCAGTGTGAACTCCAGCGATAACAGACAGTTAATTCAACTATTATGTGGCAGTTGTTTTGACTAACAATTCATTATTTAAGTGGTTTTTCAAGTGAAAATCACCAAACATTTCTCTGTTTTTAGAATTACTCCATTCCTTTGTCTTGTGTGATCATATATCTACATTTCTTAGAGCTCAGGACTCTTCATGCTGTTACATTAGAATAAAAACACTTAGATCACACCTGCAGTTTACCTTTCCTCACCTAGACGCTCATGATCTGTCTGACATGTATTATAGTTAAATTTAGATTCGCTCAGTCATAAGGCTCCAACACTGCTTCCAGTATAAACATAGTTGTCGTCACATGACCTCTCTTAAGCCGTCCCTCCCCCAGTCTGCCGGTTCTGTGACATTGTTCATCAGCAATTACATAAAGCCCTTACTGCTGCTGCCGATGTTCGGCCGCGTCTATTCACATGCAGATGTTACTAAATCCTCTTCTTGTTTTGTTTCGGGGGGATAGCTCATTTTGTTTTAGCTCCCCCCGTCTCCCTCGTCTCCCTCTCCTTCTGTGTATGCGTCTCCTTATTTACATTTATAGCCAAAATGTAAAAAAAAAAAAAAAAAGGTTAAGCCCAAATATGGATGGCACAGAAATGTTAATTGGTAATCTACACCTCTGCACGCTGTGGGTGACTGTATAGATGATGACTGATAAATATTTCATTATAGACGCGAGCTGTACGATCAGCATCCCCCCATCCGTTCTGTGTCGTCTCCCCCTCTCTCTTTTTTTAATATAAATCAACCGAACAATAGGCCTGGTATCTTTCTCCCAGCTCATTCATTTCTCCTTCTTTTTTCTTCTCATTCTCTGCCATCCCGTCTTTAAAAAAGAGTCTCACAGCTGCCCCACCAGCAGGAGCTGTCTTTCATCATATGCTGAATCCGTTGCTCACGTTTTTTTTTTTTTTTTTTTTTTTTTTTTCCTTTTAGCTTTTCATCGCCCTCACAATAAGTCAGGAATCATGACATTACGCAACGCTCTGTAACACTATTACCTCATTGTCACATTTTAACGTCGTCGTGAAGGCGGGTACGGTGTCTTCCAACACCGTAATCCAACTAATTCAAATGTCCCCTCACGCCAGAGAAAGAGAGAGAGAGACAAGCTGTGACTTCCTTCCTCTGCCAGACAAAACCAAGTCACACTGTGGCTGGCTGGCCATCTCTAATTATTTCATGCCCCTTGGTTCTGCGTGTGCAGGATGACACGGCATAGTGTTGGAGAAGAATGAGGATGATTGACAGCCAGCCCCCATCCCACAGGAACTCATTAGGCTTCCTGACTAAAAGCTAGTGGGCACGCTCATGCTGCTCTTGCCTTCTTCTTCCTCTGGTCCTCCTTTTAGTCCTACATTCAGTAAGTTGGAAAAAGAAATGCCTGAACTCAGCTGCAAGCAGAGACTGAACTTACTGTGCTCTTATCTCATCTGATCTGAGGATCAGAATAAAAGTTTTTTCAGCCTCTGCGCTCTTTCATTTTGAGTTTCTTCTCTCTCTCTCTGAGAGCTTCTCTGCTCATCTCGGCCCCTATGACTCTTTTGCATTTTGGTTTTAGAGTGTTCTCCCTCTTGCTCGCTGTCTCTTGCGTTCTCTTTCTATTTCTCTTTGGCCCGCTTTTCCCTCCCTCTCCCGGGGTGATACAAGGCAGCGGTGCGGGTTCTAAGAAGCCCTTGAAGTGTTGGCTCCTCGGAGAGTACTTTAAAAGGCCATTTCATCATGTTCATGAAGCAGCACTTGAGACCGAGCTCAAATATGACTTATGTGAAACTAGTATAAACTCCCTGGAAAGTTTTGTTGCATCCTTTACTGTTATGTACCACTTTTCTGTGCCGTGGACGTCCGCCTCTGCTGCTTGTTTGTAGTCTTGCAGCTGGTTATCTTCAGATCTTCATGCATGTACATAATGTTTCCAGTTCAAGGAAAAAGGAAAAGTGAGTTACTGGATGCTGATGGGCATTAATTATGTTGAATTGTTACCCTGATTTAAGCTTTTCATTTTCCAGAACTATTGAATTGCAGGCCTCAAACACCACATTTCCTCACCAAAATTGCAGAGCGGAGAGCGTGGGGTGCAAAGACACCTACTTTTAGACATTCAGTGTCCAGACATCACTGGGCTTTGTGGAGTGGCAATTATGACATGCCAATTAGACAGAGATAGAAAGATGGATTTCAGCTCTCCGGTTTGTAATCCGCTCCCAAACTGGGAAATCTACAGACAGAGTGCATCAGATTTGGTTCAGTCACTGCCCTTCATTTAACACATCTGTCATCGCAAGTACCACTGAAAACACACACACACACACACAAGGATATAATATAATACGAGCGTAGAAGTCGTCTAATAAACTCATTCAAACAGAATGTCATCTAACCACATCTAAAGACAAAATACCTGAGATGTAGTAA
Organism: Polydactylus sextarius; assembly: GCA_016801845.1. Lineage (NCBI taxonomy): Eukaryota > Metazoa > Chordata > Actinopteri > Polynemidae > Polydactylus > Polydactylus sextarius. The sequence goes on from CM028907.1 coordinate 3,790,332, forward strand.
TTGCTAATTAGTTATCGGTATTTACCAATTTCTGAGAGAATGTAAGTCTGTGTAGCTGCTAAATTCAGCAGAATAACAGTTATTTTCGACAGTCGGCAGCCTGCTGCATCTGAAATGTGACAGTGATGAGTCTGAGTGAAGTTTTCAGCCGGCAAATTCAATTAGTTTTATTTAAAACAGTCTCAGAATTTAATATCTTCTGCCTCAATATCTAGTTTTAGAATAATAAAAAAGAAGACTGCTCTCTGAATTTAATTTAAATATAAAAGTTCTCCTTCCTGTCTGAGCAAAAATTCACTTTGTCTAGATTGTTTAAGTAATTTATTCATTCGCCACCACCATTGTTAACATATACGCACGTGCCATCTTGTCTCCCATATCACTTAAAGTGAATTTGTGTTGTTTGACTTTACATTGACCCGGCTCCCTTCACCAGAGCTGTTTGCTATTTCTTTTTTTTCCCAATTAGTTTCTAAACACATCGGAGCGAGTTCCTATTTGAGCTCATGCAAGTCAATGTAGACAATTACGTCGTCTACTTGCAGTGTAGTACCAAGACTTTAAGGCTCAACAGCTTGTTGTGGGAGCTGGGGTAAATACAGTGCTGTTTGAGGAAATGTTGATGGTGAAATCAGGCGGTTTCATCTGCGATTAACATTATTTACAACATTGTTTGACTTGGGTTTAGCAGTAAGAAATTAATGATGGATTTTCAGAGGTCATAAACACAATCTTTTTTGGTGCCAAGCCAACAGTTAAATATAAATTAAGAAGAAAGCGGAAGATCAATGAAGTTTCTATCATTCTCAAATCCCCGTTGCTTTGTGTTCTGTTTGATGTCTCAAGTGAAGAGCTCATTCACACTAAAATCAAAGAGCTGTCATCTCAGTTGCAGTAAGAGCAGATAATATCATGGTGTGGGACTCTGGGAGGTTTTTTAAGCCTTAAGGAAACTGTAGTTTCCACTGAGAGGTGTATTTAGGTGGTTTGACTTTAACATTAATGCCCATCACCTGCCTGACCAACAGCTTATTGATTATCAATAAGTACATAAACTAACTGGCAACTGTTTTGATTATAAATAAAACATGTTTTCATTTTATTTATTGAGAACACAGATAAATATCTTATCTGATGTCAGGTTTCTAATGTAAATTAAACAACAAACTAAAAGTGTGTCACGGTGGCTTTTTTGGAAACCCCCATGGGCATTTCACTTTTTTTTTATTTCCTGACATTTTATCGACCACAAATAATCTACAGATTCTGAGCTGCGTGTAAATGTTAACTGCACCACAATGATCCTTCCCTGTGTAATAATTACACCAAATATCAAATTAAAACTGTAAAATACTGTTTGATTGTTTTGATTTGTTTATCAATGTTTATCAATCTATGAATTACAATTATCTGTAACAACGGTGACATAATTAATAAAATATGCCAACAGGATTGTGACAAAATATTGTTTACTTACAATATTTTTCATATATACAAATGTGATGAATATAGAATGAACACAGGGTAAATAAATCCTTTAATTAAAGCTGAAGTCGTGGTGAATAGTGATGATACATGATAGTATAGGATAAGAACCTAATGTGACATGAGAGATACAGGACATGATCTCTCAGTGATTTCTTGTGACGTTGTGGAGCAGGATGTGGTCGTGACACGAGCGAAAAGTGTTACAGGACGTTGTTGTGCAAGTCTTCATTTATAGATTACGTACGTAAAAAGCCAATGGAGAAAACCCACACACCACATCGCCGAACATAACGAGATGAGACAAGCACCAACCACAAGCAGCGACAGAAAAACTTCCAGTCACTCAATGTAGATAAACATAGTAAAAAATGTGTGACAGAAAAGAATGAGGAAGACAGAGACAGAGTGTGTTTGTGTGTGTGTGTGTGTCTGTAGTTGTGTGCGACCGTGGATTTTAATTGTGCTGCGCCCAGAATGCCTCCGCCAATCAGAGGACTTACTCAGGCACGCTTCAGGGTGACCGCAAAGGAACAAAAAACAAATGCTGGGCAAACAAACCAGCCCTGATCCGAAGCCACTGAGCCCATCGTGTCTTAGCAGCAACAGAGCTGTCACGAGGCTCTCACCAACACACATCCACTCCTCCACGCTTTAGATTTTCCTCCTCAGGATTTTCCATTTCAGATCTATCCATCCTTTTCCTTTCACTTCCCTCTCTCTTCTCTTTTTGACTTTCTTATCCTCTCCCTCTCTCTCCCTATCTCAGCGCTCTCCATCTCCTTCCCCTCCTCCTCCTCCTCTTCCTCCGTGTCACTCGGCCCATCTGGGCTGCCTGGTGGAGTTGGGAACATCGGTCCCTGTCAGGGGAGCTCAGTGGGGCCCTGTTGAAGACACAAAGGACGGATTACTGCAGCTGCCAGTCACACTAAGACCCACACAGCAGCTCTTCGGAGTCTATACCAGTGTCCTCAACCCTCACACCCAGTCCTATCACAAAGGGACATCATTAGCTCTGGCACAAAGGAGCCCCCTGCTCACCCCGTCTTAAGCAACACTGCAATCAGGCCCACAAATAGCATGATTAGTGAAGATAATATGCATGTGTAATGTATGCTAAGGCAGTGTCATCTGCTCAAAATAGGAAGGGTTGAGGGGCTTTGTTTTTAAAGAGCATCTTTCACACAGTTTTTGTGTCGTGTGCTCCAATAATTGGATGCATTTTTAGAAGTTTTGTCTGTTTTTTAATGACATACATGTAAACATTTATTCACCTTTATGTGGATGAGTTTGGACCCGGTGATACCTTTTTAAAATCATATGATATAAAAGTTCATGAAGAAGGAATACAAACACTTTATGTTTACATTCAGACATCTCTGTTTCTTTAAAGTAATCTTAAACATTTTCTAGATGTCAGAAGATTAAACTTAGACTTCATCAAATTTTCATGCTCAACTGAAAGGTTATATTATATATTAACCAGGTTTAATTATACATCAAAAAGGTGTATTTTAATTGGATTCTCTAGGAGAATTTCACTCCTTGTCTTCATTATGGCAACTGTTTTTGTCGTAGACATCATTATATTAATCTTAATTGCAGGAATAAAGAATTCCCCGCACATCACCCTCTTATCATCAAACTGCCACAATACATATATTTCCCCCTTTTGTTTGTTCTTCCTAATTAATCAATACTTGCATCACAGAGATGAAACAGTTGTGTGACGTTGTTTTGGACCAAGATTAATTCCATTTTCACCCACGATGATCCAGCTCGATACCCTCTGACAGAACACGCTGAGCATCTGGCCGGATTTACTAATGCACCGAAGCCAAGCAGCACTCTGGGAGCCTCAAACACATATTCACTGCTTCTGATCACACGCTGGGCTGCCAACACTGTCCAGTATGTTCACAGTTTTGTCTGATGACTATAAGTAATAACATCTCCATTCAGGCAGTTTGATTAGTGACAACTTTGAATTCACTGAATAAAAGGAAATGTGTCATTTACTGATGAGCATGAAAATGTTTTGCTCCTCTTGTTGTGACGTTACTTCACTGACGCTCTGCATCCTGATGGTAAACAATGGGGATCGAGGGGTCAACAGCTCTGGTGCTTGTGGCTGTAATCTCGAAAGATTCGCCTTGAAATTTGGCCAAACATCTCTCTGACTAGGTGTCAGTTTTTTAGATGTCTCAAGAGTCCTGAAGGGAAACCTTTGACATTTTGGGAAATATGTTTAATTCTTGAGAGTAAGATAAGAAAATCAACACATTTCCTATCTGTTAGCTTATCCTAGTGCAAATACTACAGACTGCAGTAAACATTTAGCCTGGTTCTGTCAAGTTTTCTAATTACTAGGACATAACCTGTTTTTATACATAAAACAAGCATGTATGTATAACAAAATGTAAACACACAGACAACAACAAACACTAGGCAGTGCTGACAAAAGATGTGGCAAGAGATTTTGACGTCACTAATTGTATTAAAACATTTCTTTATGTTGCATTGCACACCTTCCTCTTTTTATAGCTTCACTAGAGGAGCTGGACTTTTCCATATCAATTGTTTTGTCATTGGTGCAGGCGATTCACAAAACACGAGAGTCTTTGAATTTGTTGGATTAAAGAAAGGAATAATAAAAAAAAAATGGGACTCAAAGGCTCGATAAAGAGGTTGGGAATGTCTTTTAAGTCTGAACCTGGCCCAGTGGCAGTCTGGAATGAGAGGAAACATCATATGTTTTATGTGCGGTGGGAGGGATCTCTGTCCATGGAAATGTGTGAACATTTTGAGTTTAATCTCTGGAGGATTGGCCTCTCTTAAATCATTATTAGAGTTTTTTTGTTTGTTTTTTGCCTCTTTGTCTTTGTGTCTGACAGTGTGGTGCCTCTAAAGGTGACCCCAACAGCAACTGGCATTCCCAGACATATCAGCAGCAAAAACTGGATGGAGATGAAAACAGAAATGCTCAAGGGAAGCTTGTTTATGAGCATTACTCCGAGTCAAAGCCAGGGCACGTAAAGTGAATCAGAAGAGGGCAAATGACATTAACAGCAGAAAGAAGACACAAACACTGGAAAAATCAACAAGGGCAGTAGGTCACCACACCCTGCATGAAATGCTTTCCCCATATCTATTTTAATTACAGGCAAAGAAATTTGGAAAAATAGTATGAATATTTACAGAATGTGGCTCTTCGTCCAGACTGTACTTGGTCAAATTTCTTGAAGGTGTGGTGGCACTAAATCTCTTGCACACAATCTCTCGCAGGCCCTTCGTGACTACACTTTATGAAGCAGATGGCAGGGCGAGGCAGGGCAACAAGGATTTTGGCACAGCTACTTTACTATACATCCTCTGGGATTTTACTGTTTCAAATTCGGCTCAAATTGGGCTGTGACTTGGGCGAGACTGAGGCCAAGAGTTCAAACGTTCTCCTGGCTACATATTTCTTTCTGTAATAAAATTAGCAACAAGACAAAACAGGCTGTAGCTTTACAGTAGACACTTTGTCTCGGGGCCCCCCATACTGTATGTATCGCACTTCAGAAATTACCTGCAACCACATGTTAGAGCTCAAAGAAACTGGGAGGGGAGGAAAATATGACTTTTTCAGTTTAGAGTCAACGCAGAAATGAAGGCCAGTTACTGAGAGACAAGGTCTGTCTTTGATATGCCGTCCCAGACCGACTAGAACAATAACACGCTCATTTACCAACACATGAAGTCATGCATGGTCACAAACATAAACCTCAAACACGCATTCTCCAAAATCTGTTCCTTTACACACAACCCAGAACTTGTAAATTGGTGACTTTCACGGACTTGATTTAAAGATATAGTTGAAAATAAACATCAAAATCACTAATCGCCAATTTTATCAGGAATAATCCAAGTAACGACAGGATGTATAAATCGCTTTCCTCTACAAGAACATGAACATTCCCTTTCCTTTCTTTCACCTGAGGCCTGCCAAGAAGAAATGACTCATTTGCAACAATTTCTTCATGTTGGGAGATGTGGGGGGAAAACCCTTAGACAAAGGAAAGAAATGAGTTGTTTCCCCACTCTGAAACAGAGTCACACAGAGTCTGCCCAAAGAGAAAAAAGAAAAAGACTCATCTGATGCTTTTTTAAATACAATGGAGCGGAGCCAAGGTGCCTAACTAAACCTGTCAAATTGGCACCATGTGCCTGTGTTTGGAAATGCTTTCCTCTCTAGTAACAACTCCCGGGAATTGTGGACACTCCCTTTGTGAGACGAGAAGAAATCAATCACCACGAGTAAGAATCACAGTCCAGTGATTTTAACAGTTAATATCCTGGTGGTGCTGGACGGCAAACACAGAAAAACAGACACCAAACTAGTTCAGTGTTGTTTTCTTGGGATCTTCACAGACGCTGTAAATACCAAACCATTTATGACTATTGGCAACTTAAAGTTGCTCTGATCAATTCTTTTCATATTAACAGTGACTGAAATGAGCGTGTTTGTAAACAGGTTCGCTCATTGTGACAAACTTACTAAAAACAATCATCTGATCATCTGATCCTGTGGTGCTTTTCTACTTTTTTTTAAGCTCAGTGTTTTGGTGATTTTGTTATGAATCGGTCTGAACTGCTCTTCATCCACAGTCGGCAGGAAAAGCACCACAGACAGACACTTCTCCTGGAGCCAAAGGGCAGTCAAACAAAGTTAGCAACCAACTGGCCGACACAGTGGAACATTTTGTAGCTTAGGCACCGAATATTTCCCTCAGGAGTTGGTAGAGACCAAAAACAGAGCTAAAAGGAAAAAAGACGAGTGAATGTTGGACTTTTTTTGGACTCAGATTTTTAACTGTCTCCTAAAAATTAAATTTACAACTGAACTGAAAATATATTTTATGAGAAACATAACTGATGCCTGGATTACATTCAGTTTTATTATTATTGACACTTTTGTTTGGTATCGATACATTAATATGCAAACCAGATGTGTTTTCTGTGAATATTTTACTAATATGTTCAGTATGAACATATCTGGATCTTGCCAGAAATGTAAATGAACATACTGTCATTATGGTAATAGAAACATGTTTCTAAGAAAATGTATATGTTGTTGCACATTTGAACTGTATTATATTTAAATATGTCAGTTTGAGTGTTTACATGTCGTGCAACAAAAAAAGCTTTCATCAAACGTTGCATGTTCAACATAAGTAGAATCTAAATCTAAATCTAAATGTGAATTGATAAAGTATAACCTTCATACTGATATGTATGTACACACACACACACACACACACACACACAGAGTGAGGCAAACCAGGCTGGCTGTGTTTACTGTTTAGCCCTGCGTGTTGATGTGATGAGACACCCAGGCTGATAACACGAGGCCAGAGGTAGTGGCGCTCTGTGTTTGATCTCAGGCGGCTGAGGCGGGCTGAGGCTGGGCGACGGGCTCAGGCGGAGGAGCGGGGTCAGTGAGGTGTGCTGTGTGCTTGATTACAGACTGGATGGGGGCCCCGTGACCTCTTAGCGGGTCAGCTGTGACCCCCTGACCCCGACACAGCGGGGTCTGACGCAGTGCTCAATGCTTTCTCCAATAACACAGTGGGATGAAAGGAGTAGCTATGTGCACTGAGAGGACCGGACCACTTCCCCTTTGGACCTGAAGAATGTAGCTCACAACACAGCAGCTCTCAGCGGAGGACGGCTGGTGGTGAAGCTCGAACAGCCTCTGGACATATGTCGTCCCTGTGCAATAAAAAGGGGCCTTGTCATGCCTCTCTAACTTGATCAATTACACCAGTGGAGACTTTGCTCTTTCCCACAGAGTAACTGAAAGGAAATGCCTCTAATTTTTCACTTAGAAGACAAAAACTACAGAAGAAGAAGAAGAAGAAGAGCTTTCTCTCATGATCTGTTAAATAGCGTTTGTCTCATCGTGTCATGTGGTAATTTCAAGTCATTTTCACAGCACACATAGAGTTAAGCAACCACCCCCATCAACAATAGAAAAACATGGTGCCAACAGTCAAGTTCAGCAAATTTCTATAAATTCTTATCCACTGTGGAAAAGATGGCCGACCCATCTGGGTGAAGTTTGTATGTAAACACCCTCACATTCAGTTTCCCTCAAGGCACGTAAGTCAGCCAAGTGTTAATCTGCCCATTAGTCTTCAGGAGTGACAGCAGGATCAGGCTGCACGTATACACACAAAGAAGAAACACTCTGTCATGTCACTGTATACGCTCCACAGGGGTTTTTTTCAGCACCTGAGCGTCAGTGTATGATATGGACTCACTATGTTGTTGAGACAGTGAAGAGATGGAGACACTGTCTGTGCATGTGTGTGTGTATGTTGTGAAGTGATGATGGCAGCATGTGAGCGTTCTGGTTTTTGAAGCTTGGAGAATGTAAGTTAATACCATCTCTCCTGTGAGTTTGAGCCAAGTCTCAGAGGAAAAGTGATCCCTAACTCTCTCTCTCTCTCTGTGCTTCTCTGAGTGTGTCTCTCTTCTGTCAGCATCACTAGGGTGGAGTCAGGTGCCATTTGGCATGAATCACTCATGAATCACTCTTTATCTCTATGCTGGGAAGACAATAGAGAAGTCTTCTGATTGGGTTTGGTAAACCGTGCAGTGGGTGGATGAGTGGATCCTCCTGAGAAAACTTGTTTTTCAAGTACATTGTTTTGATTTTAGAAATGCTGAGGTGTTTCATTTTTAAACCACGCCAGCGGCATGGTTCTGGAAATGGCAGCATTGGTCAGTTGTTTAGTCCACAACTTTAAATATCTCACTAACTATAAGAGGACGTTTGAAAGGAGAAGATGAACCCCAACAACATTTTCATCTAGCACCACACACTGATCAGGGTTTCTAATTATTAAGCAAAACATCTCAACATTTACTCAAAAACCTGGCGCACAAGACCATAGGCCCATAAATAGATTACAACAAGGAATGAGCTAAAAATACAAAACAATGATGATTAAGAAACTGAATTATTAAGAGGTGCAGTCAAAATAATGTGGAGATTGTTTGTTTTACTCATCAAAGGTCAAAATTTTAAATCCAGAAATGTTGTTTATGATACAAACAGTCGTATAAACAGCTGTATTTTGTGCTAAGAGACTAAACTTGAATGGTAAACTTATAACCAGCCATTAAACATCAGCATGTTATCATTTATCTCAAAGCTCAGCTGTTCAGCATCACAGCTGCTGTAGACTCTTAATGATGACTGATGTCTTTTCCTTTCCCAAATTGAACGCATCCAAAATATATACATAGCATGACAAATTCCCCATCTTTTCCATCAAGAAGATAATTTCATTTTAATGACAGTTTGTCTGAGACAGCCTCCTGACAGTGTTACCATAAATCAACAGATCACAGGTCTGCCCTTCTCTTCCTTCACCTTACCCTCAAGACATACCTCCCCTTTTCACGAAGGTGACTCATCCTTTACCAATCAAAGAGCAGCACAAATAATCACTCACCTCGGACCTCCCCCGTTTTTGATTTGCACCTTTGATAGATGGTGTCTTTTCTTGGCTTTAATTGCAAGCTCTTCCCTTCATAATTTGATGTTTGTTTCCTGTCGTTTTCTTGGAGATGGCTGCAGGCGCGAGGGCTATAATTTCTACATCAAGGAAGTTGTTATGAATGACTAGCAGGTGGAATAGAGACGGTGCAGCGTGCAGGGATTTCACCGCCGAACTCACCTGGCAAGTGAATTTAGGAACTGATATTGACAAATCATCACACGCCCAACAGACTGATATCGCACACGCAGACAGAAAAACGCACACATACACATACGCAGCAATGAACTGGAGATAATTAGGGTAATTTCTGTTTGAAGTATTATGCATTGCAATGAAAATAGAACAGATAAAAGATGAGACAATAATAGATCTAAAGAAGACCTTGACTGAATGTTGTTCCAACAAAAAGCATTTTGTTTGACACAATTCACATTGTCTGCTAAACTGAAATCATCCCCCAACTTTATAAGAGATTGAAGAAAAAAAAAGACCAATACAAAAACAAAATACGCTAAATACAATTATTTCCATCGACATTTTGTACCTCACCACATCGTGCAGACTATTTATGTTTTTATATTCAGATTCAGACTGACTTCTGGTCTTTAAGCAGGTAGATAAGGAACTGAAATGTGCCAGTGATAAATTATGCCCTGTGTATAGATATATTCCTTCCTTATACAACATGCAAAATGTAGTATCTAAAGTGAGAGACAACTGAATTCAGGTCACAGCGCAGCAGGAAATCTTCCTTTTCATGTGAGATCCAGAGGGGTCACTCTTATGAACTCATTAGGAGAGAAATGCTAATGTAGCTCTATTTTTTTTCCTCACGTCCTTTTCTTTCTTTTTTCTCCACACCAGCTTTCCTGGTTATTTTAACAACTGGGGCTGCAATACACACAAACCTCGCTGGAGACTATTATGTATTCTGATGTCAAGGGAAAATGTGTAAGGTGTTTCTGACAGTGGCTTCATTAGAAAGACGGTTGTTTGTTGCCTTGTCATCAAGTCACTAAACTGGATTCATTACACAGCAAACAAAAAACCTCGTCTTTATCTCTGCTCGCTCACTCGTGTTTGTTCTGCAGCGGTAAATATTATTCATTAAATAAATTAAAAAGATGGTGGAAAAATATGAAATTTGCACAGTCAAATCTGTAGACTACACCAGCGTAGTGTCCTGGTGAACAAATGACCCCCTCCTCTCAGGCCTTCTCATCTCTGCAGTGGTCTCTCACCAGGCAGCAGAGGATGTTCAATAATGGATTTCACACTTACCCTCAAACTTCCACTTTAAAGAAGATGATATTGCAGTCAACTCGTGGGTTATTTTTGAAAAATATCCACGAACAAAATAAACTATGTGTCATTATTTTCTTGACAAACACCTGCAATCTGCATTATATAAAATGTGCAAATAATGCACATATTTCCACATTTGTGCAAATACTTCACAAATGTGGACACAATAATATAGTACAAATTAAGTTCTTTTGACTTATTTAATAACGTAGTTCAAATGTCTTATATTATTTAATTTATCTTGGTCATATGTTATATTGTTTTCTATTTTTTCTAAATGATTTTCCAGTTATTTAATTATTATTTTCAATATTTCTTTGATCAGATGTGGTTCAATGTAACTCTGCTCTGCTAATGCTATAATCTGGGAAAAAAAAAGCAAAATAAAAAAATTTTCCTCACAAATTTTGTCTCATACAATCATTCTTAGCTTTCTAATTTTTCAACATATTGGGTTTAATATGGGAAGATTTAGGGATTTAATGAATGAAAATAACAATTATAAAAAAAAAAAATTGAAAAAATATTTTAGGGACAATAAAAGATCCAGATATCTTGTTATTGGTAGGTTAAATAAAAAAAAATAATAATAATAATAAAAATCAGAAAAATAGGAATATCTACTTGATTACAGACACAGCACATGTTTAAATCTGTTGTATTTACTTACATTTTCCAGTTGGGTTAACGAGAGGTAATGCAATAAAAAAATATACAAATCAGTTCGAAATCATGTTTATAATCAATTCTCATAAAAATAAAGGAAGTATCAAAGTGATGAAACAATGCTGAGTGTGTTGTGAGTTGTTATGAGGCCTGAGGTCACACAACATTAAGACTATTACCTCTAACAAAGTCTGGTGTGTTATATTTTAAAATATATCAACAGTGCCAATAAACCAGAACTGAATGTGAATCATTTAGCCCTGTGGTTTATTTGATCTGTTTTATTTGTCACAGTTTCGATCCCCTCACCTCTCACCCCAGGCCCCGCAGGCCTCACTCTCTCTCTTTTTAGCATCTTAACAGGCCCTAATGCCTCCCTGACTCCATTTTTTTTTTCTGCTAATTTCATGATTTAAAACCATATCCAAGGTGAATGATGGTAAAAAATGGAATAAAGAAAGTGAGGCAGGTCCTATTAGCGTGGTTTTAGGGGTGGTGTTTGGATGTAGGTAACGTTATTTCAAATTGTGCCAGAGAGAGAGGGAAAAAAAGTGGCGGCTAATTAAATTAAAGGAGCAATGTAATGAAGTAGAACCGTCACTTTCTACAGAGTGGGAAGGAAAACAGTCAGAGTTTATACCTTGTAGCTTATCACCTCTTTTTTTTTTGGCTGGAAACATGAAATATAATGTTGAAGGTTTTTATAAATGAAAGGTTTTGGTTGTTCGGTTTCTGCATGTGTGAAATCTTTTTAATTAACTCTCACTCTCTCTCTCTCACGAGCGCGCTGTTGTACTTAGGGGCGCGTGTTGCTGCCTGTATCTGGCGTCCGTGAGTGCGTGCGTGTGTTCGTGCGTAAAAGCGTCGTGTATGTGTGCGCGTGAAAGTTTGTGAGCGCGCGCGTGTGCTCCTTTTTCCGCTATACTCTGGAATGCAGCCAGTCTCGGCTCTTTTGAATCCACACTCCGCTTCCAAAACCCCAAAGCTTTTGATCTTTTTTTTTTTTTTTTTTCTCGCCGTCTCCTTACCCGGAAGAGAACCCCGTCTCTCTCTCTCTCTCTCTCTCTCTCTCTCTCTCTCTCTCGCTCTCTCTCAGCTGGGATGAACGCACACGTGGAAATGTTGGCCCGGCTCCACACTCGGACCAAATTTAGTCATACAAAGGCGAGGGAGAGCGAGGAGGAGGGAGGGAGTGAGTGAGGGAGGAAGGGAGGAGGTGGTGGTGGTGGTGCTGAGGGAGAAGGGGAGGAAGGGGGAGGTGAGGGGGGGGTTGGGGATGAAAGAGCCAGCCGCCGCCAGATCAAAGGCAGCCGCGGCTCCGCCCCGCTAACCCCACCTCCGCGCTTTATAAAGATCTGCCTCCCCATCCCAACTTTGATTCTCACGCAATCTCTCACAGCTCAGACAGACGCAGAAAACACGCCACTTCCACTATGTTTTTCTTCTTGTTTATTTTCCTTTTTCTTTCTTTTTTTTTTTCCTGGGTTTTCTCATGAAATGTTAGTCTGAATACCTGTTGTTCATTTCAGCTTGTTGCCTGCCCCTTTAACATTTAAAAAAATCTGTTCACCTAATTTATGTATTTTATTTTATTTTTTTTAAATATGCCTGTGTAAACCACCTTCAGTGACAATTCTGTCCAAATAATGAATTTGTACAGGTTAGTGTCTCCAGATGGCGTAATATTTTATAATTTGTAAGTTTATTGACCTTTTGGCCTTTTAATATCACCCCACAGTGACAAAGGGACATTTAAATACACTGTTTTGTTTATTAATAGTAACATAAATTTAATATTTGCTCATATTTTTAGCAGAAAATGTTGATTTGGTTCAAGTAGACGCCAACCTTTTTGCCTAAAATTTAGTAAAACAAGTAATCGACATATATGAGTGTATGTAGTTTTGGCGGGTGACATTAAAAATCGACCTTAGTGTTTTTATTTATTTATTTATTTGTTTGTTTTCAATCTGCGGCCTCAGCTTCTGTGTATTTCTACTGAAAAAAAACAAAAAAACAAAACAAGGTTGAAGTCATTTCTTTAGTCTTACCTCGAACCAAACAAGCCTGAGCTCGTCTTGTTCAGCTTCAATTTCTGGTAATTTTTTTTTTTTTTTATTTGCAGCGATTGTTTTAACCCAACACACACACACACACACACACACACACACACACAGAGAGAGAGAGAGGTAGAGAGAGATAGAGAGAAAGCGTGTTCTTGCCTCTTCTTCTTCCCTCCTGTCTGCCCATTTGTTGTGAGCTGAGTATAAATCTCTCAGGAGGAGTGTCAATCGGTGCGGTGTCAATCAGAGCCTCGGCTTCTCTTTCATCTCCTTCCTTCCAGTGACTGAGAGAGAGAGAGAGAGAGAGAGAGAGAGAGGAGGAGGGAGCTCGGCTACATTACCAACACACACATACACACACTGGTTACATTACACTGTGGAAGCGGTGCGGGAGCAGTGGGAAGTCGGTCCACGGCGTCTTTTTCCTCTTCTATCGTCCCTTTTTTTTTTGATTGTTTTATGACTTTTTTTCCACCTCATACGACCGACATCGAGGATGTATTTTGACGCATGAAAGCGACAAACCGCGTCGCTTCTCTTGTCTTTTTTTTTTTCGAAAAGTAAAAAAACTGTTTCCTCCACTTGCTCATCCATCACTTACCTTTCCACAACCTCCTGACGGTGTTTTTATATATATATATATATTTTTCCCTATTTTTTAATTATTTTATTTTATGAGAGCTGACTGTTTTTCTCTTCTCTCTACTTCTTCTCAAGGACGACCCAGCTTCTTCACTTGGACCACTGAGGAAATATTTTCTCTCATTTTTTCCCCCATTTGTGTTTTTTTTTTTTTTTTTTTTTACAAATGCACTTTTTTAATCTGGAGTCGCTCTTTTCTTCTTCATTTTTAACTGGACCACATCTGTCGTCAAGTTGTGTGTGACTGAAAAAAAAAAAAAAAACTAGTGATGAGATTTTAACTCGTGGTTTGTCTCCTTGTTGTTTGATTATTATTATTTTTTCCCTCATGACATTGAGGCGTGCTCCGGACTCTCATTCCGACCGTTTACACTTCAGGTTTTCCGGGTCTGAGTTTCAGTCTTTTTTAGTTTAATTAGTGGTGGTGAGACACACACACACACACACACATAGAGAGAGAAGAAAAAGTGTGGACGCCGACAGCAGCCACACTCATCCTGTTGCTTCAGTAAAAACACACCGGCAGCGTGTTTGCACGCCGCTTCCTCTCCGAGTGACTCACGGTAGACGCTCCGGTTAAAGAAGGGGACGCTTACTTTACTCACACGGTGACTGAGGGATTTTAGTGGGAGTTTTTACCCCACTCCCTCTTTAGTTTTGGACTGTTGTTATTGTCCTTAATTTTCTTGGTGAAAGAAACAGAGTAAGATAAAAAAAAAAAAAAAAAAACTTAAAAATGCCACAGTTATCAGGCGGCGGTGGCGACCCGGAGCTGTGCGCCACAGATGAAATGATCCCGTTCAAAGACGAAGGAGACCCGCAGAAGGAGCAGATCTTCGCCGAGCTCAGCCACTCGGAGGAAGAAGGAGACCTGGCGGACATCAAGTCATCTCTGGTCAACGAGTCGGAAAGCAGCCCCAACAGCAACAGCCACGATGTGAGTAATAATAATGTGAGAGGGGCTGGTGTTGTAGTTTCACTGATGTGGTGACTGATGAGGGAGAGAGAGAGGAAAAAGGTGAGTATCTCTCTGAACTGAGACAAGTTGTTTTAATCATCATAAAACTGGATCTGACTCCATTCATTTTGATATTAATGAGTTTACATGAATCATTTTGATTTAAAGAGATTTAAAAAAGATGCACAGGTAGAATAATATTTTATGAGGTTTGCTTAGTTTTATTGTTTTATTATCTAGATTTATCTCTAATTAGATGATGTACAAGCAGAGCTCAGGTGCATTTATGGGCTATTTTATTTTAATTTATTGACGATAAATAGCTCCAGTGACGCCACTGGCAGTGTGCACATCCAGGTGTAGCTCCACACATCACTGAGGATGCTCCTCTAAACACCACATCCTCAAATACTCATTCATCTCCTAACTGGAGACACCAGAGGCTTAAATGTTTTTCACCTGGTGAATTTGTTCATGATTTCATAGTGAAATCTTGATTTAAATAAATGTATAAAGCAAATGTGTATATATAGATATATATTGGATGTAAGAGTTGAGGCCTTGTGTTGTACCTGTGAGGAGCAGCTAGTAGCTGCAGCTGTAAACAGCAGCACATGAATCTGTTTAGCACTTACTGCTCAAAACCTCTTCACATACAAGATTATTAATTAACGTCGAAGCTTATAAAATGTAACCTGAACAATAGACACTGTCCAATTATTTTTGTTTTCAGGATGTGATCTTAGCTTCTTTTTTTGTTTGTTTGTTATTTCCTGCAAATTCCCAGTATTATTATTATTATTATTATTGTCTCCATATTCTGATATAAATTATTTTTAGGGTCGAGAAACATATCAAAGTGATTCACACTCACATTTGTTTTGACCTGTTCTCACTGATCAGATTAACAGAATATTAATAAGAGGGAAGGGTCTTTTTTTTGTGTTATTGTGGTGAAATCATTGTGCATATAAATACATTTATAATCTCAGTGGAGGAATTATTAATAATGAATTTTTAATGTTTCTAAAATTAACACATTCTGTATTTGTAATATGGCTTTTTATTATTATCGCACACAAAGACACAGAGTAGATGCAAAACATAACGGTTACATTTTGTATTTGATTTTTTTTTTTTTTTTCTTTTTCGTCTTAACGCGTGACCTCAGCATCCAGGCTGCAGCTTCCCCCACTACAAAGTTAGCAGCCTGTTTTGTCATTAACCGCAGTGTTAATGAAATTTCGGGAACATCCTGAATGAGACTGCGCACATTCACCATCAAATGTCCTAGAGACGCATGAGACAGAGGCTGAATGTTAATTAGGAATCCAGCAAAGTTCCCTCGCTCAGCTTGAAGCCATCCTGAGGGGTCTGAACTCCAAAAAAAGAGGTCCTCTTCTCAATTCTGACTGAAAAAGAGAAAGGAAATGGATCTGTGACGCACTGGGAAAACGTCTTTTATTGTTTAATTTTTATTTTTTATTTTATTTAAATTAAAAAACTGTCTGTGCTATTTTTATTTTTTTTATTAGAGGATTTTATTTAAGTTTCCACAGAGGCTTTTTAATTTATAACACAAATACAGTCTATTTATTTGAATTTAGAAGAAGGCTTAAAATGAAGGATGAAAATGAGAGTGGACCTATGGTATTGAAAACAAGTTAATTTGTAAGCTCCTTAAGGACATGAAGCTTAATTAAGTGGTTCTTTTGAAGCTTTGATGCAGACTGCTCCATCGCCCCTGTATAGATAGTGATGTGTGTGTGTGTGTGTGTATGTGTCTTTGTGGGTGTGTGTGTGTGTGTGCTTGTTCTGCTTTGGTGACGAGCAAAGAGACGACATTTGTCCCAAACACTGTTTCTGACCGTATCACTACGTCTGTGTGTGTGTGTGTGTGTGCCTTTGAAAGCCTCCTAATTGATTCAGCATCATTTCATTTCTGTTTTTTTTTTCCTCTCTCTCTCTCTTTCTCCTCACAGGCAGGTAGACAGTCTATACCGCAAGATTCATATCATGAAAAACACAGAGACCATTCGGAAGATGGTGAGTGACACAGCCTGAAGCTAGAGCTTGTTAAATCAGCGTGCTTTATAGAGCAGTCGGTGTGCCATTTAGTTTGCAATAAACCTCCCAGATTTTCAGAATAATTGTCTCTTGTAGCTGGAGAAACAGAGATGAGCATGAGGAAACACCACCTCAAGTGATCAGTCACAGTGTTGGGCTGTTGGTCCTTTTCTTATCAGTCCCCTGTTTCTGCTGCTTCCAGTCAGATAATCTCTGATCCAGGTCTAGTCAGGACATGCTGAACCTTCATGGACCCAGCTACCTGTTACCTACCTCACAGATGAGGGTGCCTGCAGAAATGAGAAAACAAAGAATACTTAAAGTGAAAGGGAGATAATTAGGGACTTTTTTTCCCCTCTTCATATTTTAATTTGGAAACTAACATCATGACAAATGTGGCGCAAGATTTAAAATGGTTTTTTCTTATAATGCAATAAATATTCAGCCAGTAAACAATTTCCCAACATAAATCAGCTTTATGGCTCATTTATTTAATGGAGACAGTGTATAGCTCAACAGTAAATGCCACCATTTGATGCATTGTACCAAATTACAGCTTCATGCTAATACTTGTACTATCACATGCAACATGTTGCTGCAGCTCGGGGCTCATTGCTCTCTGGCTATTGTATTGTGACCTCGCTGCTGCAGGTCATCATTACAGGGCTTTGAGGAAGAGTGTGTCTCCTCTTTGTTCCCCTTTCACTCCTGAATAGGATCCCCTCAAACCAAACACTGGCTTTCTTCACAGCAAGACCCATGTTTCCATCAGGCTGTATACCACAAACACTCCCAACCCCCTGGCCTTATTATTACACTGAACGCAGTTGAGTGGCGAGTGGCGTTGTATTGAGGCCTCTTGTATAAAGCTCCCCCTCTCATGTCAAAGGCATAGAGGAACAGTTGGGGCGTCTCCTGTTTTGACACAGTCTGTATGTTCTTCTAATTGGTGCTAATTGGCACAGAGGGGCTCCATTGTTCCTCTGTATAATGCGACCCTCCTCTCCAAGACGGGAAGAAAGGGCACAAACAAAAGGCTGAGGCAAAATAGGGCACGGGTTAAAGCGATCGTCAGTGATAACATTACAGCATCAAAACAGGCCGAGGCACACTTGTGTTCAGCTTCAGTATTATTATGAGCTTGATTTATTATGAAAAACTTTCGATTTTCTTTAATTTCTATGATTTGTGTTTAAAGTCTGACTCATTTTTCAGACTCGTATTCAAACTCACAGCAAACTTAACACATATTTTTTCCCACTTTTTTTTTCTTTAAACAGGAAAACATCAAGACATGTACAGCAAAGGCCATCCGTACCCAGGTTACCCAGGCTACATCATGATGAGTAATATGAGCAATGACTCCTACATGAACAATGGCTCCCTCTCGCCACCCATGCCCAGAACGGTCAGTACCAACTTTATTCGTTTACATGTTGATTTAGTCACATTAACTCATTTGACATCTGGATGTCAAATGTGTTTGTTGGTTTAAATGTGATCTCAGAACTCAAGAGTAAGAATACAAACAGAAACAAACTTTTTGCCCGAGTCAGATGAAACAAAAATCATTGAATCAGATTTATTTAAATTTATGTCCTTTTAAATTTCATTTAGATAGAAATTGAATCTTTTAAATTAAATTGCTGTTGACAAAAATGACGCGAATCGTAAATTGTAAACGTGTAAATATGTTCAAGACACGACATTGATTATTTTCTAGGGGGCGAAGTTAAATATTTTTATTTAACTAGAATAAGATGCGGGTCTGAAGCAACAAACACACTTTGTTTATTAACACAATCTTGTGGAGGAAAGAAAAACAAAAAACAAACATGAAGCGTGATGACAGACAGAAGAGTTAATTTCATGTCACACCTGCTCAGGTTAAGAAGACAGATGACAAAAAAAAAGTTACTCGGAAACACTGACGTTTTTTCGTACAACTTCTTTATTTACCTGCACGCAGATGATTTACCTCTAACAATCATGACTGTTTGAAGTCTCGTGACTTTTATGACTTTATCTATGATATTAAATGTCACCAGAGAATATGGTAAAAAGGTTGGACACGCACCGACAACAAACACGCAAATGTTTCGACCTTTAGAATAAAATTATATGATATGAAAAATACCTGTCAAAGATCAAACAGATATTAAGTGTTAATGTTATCAGGTTTTTTCAGTCTATATCTGTATCACTGTCTATATCGATGAAGTGCAAAATAAAATAAAAATTCATTAGAATTATAGTAAAAAAGAAAACAGCAGCAATACAACGATACAAGGAATTTCTGTAGATTATTTTGCGACTAATTCAGTAAAAATCTTCCTGTTTTGGCAATTTTGGTCATTTGTAATTTGAATATTTTTGGATCATTGATTGGTTTCAGTTGTGGGTTAGAGAAAATAAACACTTCATTTTTTTTTTTTTTTTACCTTTAAGAGACTAAAAATGAACTGACCGGTTGTTTATCAACACAATTAATAATTTCAATTAATTTGACTGGTAAATGGAAAAATAAGACTAAACTTCTGTAAAATTTACAAATAACAAACTTGAACATTATCATATAATATAAACGAAATTGCCTCCGTATTTAACATTTGTGTTGTTTTTGTATCGGATCTCTCTCGCTCAAGTGTTGTTCTCTTGGCAAACATCATATGTGACACTTGGAAGCCGAATAGCTGCCATATTTTCCAGCAGATTAGCATGAGATATAAAGTATTTCTCATCTTGTTAAAATCTTTGGTGATGCATGTCTACATGACCCAAGTAAGCCCTCTAATTAGCCCAGCATGACTGAGGAGGCCTGAAGGCAGCAGCACGTCTTTGTTGCAGCCTCGTGGATGAGTTTACAGTACTGTCCAGGGGTGGCGTGTGTTGTGGGAGAAATCATCCCTGTAACGGTATTAATTTCAGGCCAGCTGCAGGTCTCTCACTGGCGGCTTCCTGTGTCTGTCCCGTTTGCAAATTTCTCCTCTCAAGACAGACATAAAATGCAGCAGCTGTCCACTCTAATCCTGTTTTGTCCACGTCTCTGTGTCACAGTCGAGAGGACGAGCGGCCTCGGTTTTGACCACAGCTCGGTGCTTATATACAGGAAAAACGCACATACATGGTGCAGAAGAAGCAAAAAGCCTCAGGTTGTTTATATGTTTACAGTGCTTATGAATTGGTTTCATCAGGGTAAAGTTTTGAAATGTGCTGCTGTAAGAATCATCTTTCAGACGCAGATGTGATTGTCGGGGGCAGATGCCACATGCTGTGTGTAAAGGATCCTCATTCATACGCAACTCTATCACGGAATGATGTTAAAATTGCATTGCTTCCCCCTTCTGACGAAGTTGCAGAGGGTGGAAGTATGTGAAATTGTGGAGTAAATGTGATACTGATTACCTCATGATTCACCCTCTTCAGCTTACAAATAGAATAGTTTATGAAATGCGGGGTATGATGCTTTGCAAATTCTTTTTTTATGGCTTGTTTTCTGGTCAATTTTATCAATTCCATCGTACGCAGTAAAAAAACGGGCAGAGGTCTGTATGGAGACCAGCTGACTGTATGAGAGGAAATTACCCCTCACTGCAGATGAATTAGGCCAGGCAGTTAGGCGGTGTACTCGCTGCCAAAACTTTTAAAGCCCTGCTTTCATTTCATTTACCATGGCTGCTTTTTTTTTTTTTTTTTTTTTTTCCCTGCGCCCAATTCTCCTCCTCCTCCTCCCCCTTTCACCCTGTCTTCAATAAAACGGTAGTCATTTTATATACGTTTCTCTCACTTATCCAATAAAAAAGAGCCAAGGCTCGGTGGAAGGATCACGGAACACGAGTCCTCTGGCTTTTTCACTGATGTCAGATTGCTGCCATCGCAGCCACAGTATCTGCAGGCCTGGGATCGGTTTTCACTGAGATCAAAGGCACATTCTCTCTTTCATTCTCTTCCATCCCTAGCCCCACCGCCGCCCCCAATCCCAGTAGTTTAGATTGATTTCCATTGACCATGACATTCCTGCACATGCCGTCCAGTCATGATGGAGCTGCTGGGAGTTGCTGATTGTCAGCAGATTTTAGGGTTTTCTAGCTTGATAGGTCGCCTCCGCCACAATAGTGAGAGATTTTGGTGTTGGGATGTCCCTAATGGTGTTGGGTTTCATGTACTGTATGGTTAATGTGGCTTTAAAACAACGTTGACCACTTCAAAGAGTCAGCGGCGTGTTATAAATACGCTGATGTTTGTGTAAACCTATAGCTGTTTTCAGATGCAGCGTCTGCAGGCTAAAAGTTCAATGAGAGTGAAAACCATTTCATCATAATGTGATGGGCCTCTTTCCTTGAAGGAGCAAAAGAACATTGTGTTTGTTGGCTCTAGCGCCTAATTATATGTAATTTCAAGCGATTATCATGTTTGCTTGTATGAGACTGACATTATTCATCGCCCTGTTTGTATTTTACACATGAAAACAGGTTATTGAAGGAAAAAAAATGCATTAAAGCAGGAAATAGGCTGATGTGTACATATGTATATTATTGATAAATATGACTCCTCAGCTTGTTGAGACTTATTTTGGTCGGGGCATTTGGACTGATGACACAGTGACAGGACTGTACTGCACTGAGGCAGCGCAGATCTTTCTGTGCTCTACAAATATGTATAAAATTTATAAATGACCTTCTGTTTGGCTGCGGAAATGAAATAAACTTATTTATTTCAATTTTAGTCCAACGTAGAATATCAGCGTTACAGCTTTTTCAAATGATCTTTGATAGAAAATCAGGTTTAGCATATACTTGATCAAAAAGATAAAGGAGAAGCAAAGCTTTCTTTTCATTTCTGTTATAGATAAAAAGACACATTGTCTAGTTTAAATCAGAAAACCAGACAACGACAATGAACCGTCTTCTATCAGGGTTAGTGTTCCTCTTTTTCACTTCTATACTGAACTATTTTAAAATGTATCAGCTATCGTGAAGAGACGTCATCCCTCCTGCTGTTATTAAACATCGTTTTACAAATATTTGATCATGATTTGTCCTGTAGTGGTTTGTCAATTCTTTCAAAGCATTTAGTTTGTCACTAGCGCAGGATTGATGTGCAAAAGATCACAAAGTTCAGTGCTTTGATGGGCTTTGTCTTATCTTTCAACCAGCGAGCTTCCTTCAGCCTCCTAAACTCAAGTCAGGATTTGGAAACGACAGTTTCTAAATAAAGATCAACATGTGATAGGCAGAACATATTTTTAAATGACCTGAAATCCATTCTCAGAGCATGTTGCTGTTGTCACATAAACACCCTCCTCCTCCTCCTTTTTTTTTTTTTTTTTTTTTAGTAAAAACCACAAAACTTCACTGAATAAACTCATAAATGTGTTGTTGACGAGATAAAAACACGTCTGACGGAGATGTAGTGCATTCATTCTCACCTGATTGTGATGATATGTTGGTGATCTTAAGTCTCGAGAGAAAACCAGATAGAAATGCTGATTTGTTTTTTTTTTTTTTTTTTTTTTGTTAAAGCTGAGTTTTGCTGCTGTGGTAGGGGGAGTTTAGAGAGCTCTCTCTCCTTTGCCTTGCATCCCTTTTCCCTTTGGACCCTCAATTGCAGATCCTCATGGCGAGAGAGTGTGTGTGTATGTATGTGTGTGTATGTGTGGAGGAGTGGGAGGGAGCACTTTCCTTTGATGTAGTGGGAACGTGACGGATCTTCTAGCCAGTGTCTCGCAGCGTGGAATCACTAACCCAGGCTTACCTAACGGGATTTGGTAGGACCGCTCTGGTGTCCCTCAGTGCCATGTGTGTCCTTAGCTCATGCCCCCAGCGATACCGTGGAGGATCCCTGTTAAAGAGAACACTACATTTACCAGCAGTCCTCCATGTACACACATAATGTTCTAGATGGCAGCTTATGGCATCTTGTGTAGTTCACTCACTACAGGGTGAACGTGCTGTGTGAAGTTTACTCAATGTAGCGTTTTGCCTTTAAGCAGCTGGACTCCATATGATCATTCCACTCTCAGCTCATTTAATTTGCTGTAAGTTGTCTTTGGTACAGTACGATCCATGAGTGTATTTTAGTTTGAAGGCACATTTATAGAAAATATAATAACTGTCAAAATCCAGACCTATAAAGGCCTCATTGTATCCTGTATATATCACTGTTAGTAATACTCCTCATTTGGGCATCAGTGTATCAAAGAGTCACGCTGACACTGATGTCATCTGCTCTGCAGCTCTATCAAAACGGTGAAATATGTGTGTACACATCAAGGACAGCAGCAGAGACCTCACACAGAAGAAAAACTTGGCGCCTCCTGCTCTTTGTAGTGCCGCCGGGGTCTCGTTGTTTTATAAACAGCACCATTAACGCCAAGATTTCTTCTCGTCCTCCACTGTATGGTGATGCTGGTTGACACATTTACTCCATATGCATGGTGCTAATGACGCCATGTGGTAGCAATCACCTTATCAGTGTGTTTCATGTTGTTTAATGGAGCTGAGCAGAGGGATTCTCTAGCAGCGCCTACAGATACGCTTGGTTGAACCCAAAATAAGACCATCACAATTAAAGTTGGAAGTGCATGCTGATTGATTTGTGATTTGATTAAAGTGTAAAAAGGTTTTTTTATGTGTTTAATCTTTATTTAAAATGCTGCGACAGTTTTAAGTCAAATTTAAGTTAAAATCATTAAGTGCTGTAAAGAGAGTAATCGGGATTGTCATGGTTGACAGCGTGACCTGCAGGCACACACTTAACCCCTGTTGATGCTTATTTTTGGGCATGTGTTACTGCTCAAAGCTCAGCACTCACAGATGATGACACTTTCTTCGCTCCACCATCCTCCCACTGAATTGGATGGAGCTTAACCAATCAAGCAGTGCTGCCTGGAGCCAACCAGTCAGGCTTTGCTTCCACGGACACAGACCTCTGCTCGAGTCCACAACACCTGCTCGCCGGGTCTCACTCTTCACCAGCAGCCTGCCACTGATCTCCAGGGGTCAGTGAAGGGCCTGGCCAAGGTTGTCCCTTATGCCCAAATCTGTTTCAATGGCCTGGGTGTGGACTTCCTGTAAGGGTGGATCAGAAATGAAGACTAGAGGGCGGTGTGTATGAGTGGAGTGTTTTTGTCAATTTGTTGTGTAACTGTCGTCACTCTTGGCGTTGTTATGACTGTGCACAGTTAGAAGAAACTGTGGGCGAGGTGGTTGTCATTTGGCAAAGATATTTTTGTTGTGTAGAGTTGAGGAAGCTGGACTGAATAAGCTCTGAAATTAATACGTTTTGAAATGAGGTGTTTTATAGTTGTTTGTTATGCTACATAAAACTACACACACACACACACACACACACAGCACAGCACGTGTCTCACTTAATTGATCTGATTCAGGCTTTGAGCCATGGTTGAATCTTGACAGTAGTGCATAAAAGCGTGATCACAGTCCCTCACTGTTTCCGATTCAGCCATAAAAAGGGTAAAAAACATGAATAGCTTTATTGACTTCATCCTGACAGCTCGTAGGTCTATATAGAGACGAGCAGTGTTCCAGCTAGTAAACTGCAGAAAGGGGGAACAATAGGACCACAGGAGTGAAACATGGGTGCAAATCCTGCCGGCTGTGTCCAGACTTCAGAGGAGCTCAAACAGCCCTCACTTTGTCCGGCTAAGAAACGGAGCTATGATCAATAGCTGCTCTGTTGTATGAAGTTGGTCAGTCTCTGGCGCTCTCTCGCCCTCCTCCCTCCTTCTCTTTGCTGTTTCATATTTTTCAGAAGCTCATTATTTCTTTCTGCTGTGGGTGTGAGTGCTAAAGAGGCTCACATGCAATGTGTATCTGACAGCGCTGAAATATTAATGGTCCCCAGTGTAGGAGGTTGGTATAGGGCCTGCATAGTTACAGTACAAAGGGTGCCTTCTCGCCACCAGGCTTTATTAGCCAAGCTGTTAAATGAATAGATGGATATAGCCTGCACTCTTTCTTCATGCCTCCTTTTTGTGTTTTCATGCTAAACATCAAACCACTTTCTCTTCATCTAACCATTTCCAACACGATATTTGACGCAGGCTTTCACGTGCACGCTCACACACACATGGACATGCGTAAAAGCCATGCTACACTGTTGAATTTTCTGTGGGAGGACAAGGAGGAGGGCTTTGCTATCAGTTCGTTTTGTGTGGTCTTGGCCATAAAAACACCCTGTTCTTTGACTGTGAAAAAAGCTGCCTGTCTTTAATTTTTGGGAAACCCATAAAAGTTTGTCGCTCCTTTCATATCGGCTGCAGAATTGAAAACAAATGCTACATTCTCTCCTCCTCTCCTTTGAACTGGCCAATTATGGAGTTGTGAAAATAAAAATCAGTCTGTAGATCTCTTTACCCCCTCTCTTTTCTTTCCTTCCTTCTCTTTTCCCCTTCTCTCTCTCTCTCTCTCTCTTCCTCGTTCACTTTTTTTTTTTTTTTATCCTCCCCCTTGTTTTTGAAGAAACCGAGGGGGGATCACTGATGTCAAAGTCAAAACCAAGAGCATTAAGAAAACTGGCGAAATGCAATACAGCTGCAATCCGACATGACGCTAGAAAATAGGGCTGAGGAGCAGAAAGCCTCTCTCCCGTATTCCCAGGGCGCGCAACTGCTCCCGGCCTTGGCTTTGATCTCTTCAAAGCCTCCTGCCTCCTACTAGATGGAGAGTCTTGGCTGCCGCTCGTGAGCGCTGGAGAGAGGCAGAGAGGGAGGTGGAGGGGTGAGGGTGGGGGTGTTTTGAGGGGGAGCCGTCGTCTTTTCCTTTCCAGGGCTGAAATCAATCACGGTGCCGAGGCAATTATGTGTAATTCAACCCCAGCCAGATTAGTGACTCTTGTTACCTGAGCGACCGGAGCTCTGTAATCTGTGAGACACACCGGCCTCACCAGCAAAAGGAGTAGCCAGGAACAGGCGAGGGCATTTGAGGGAAAGGAGGGGATTGAGGGGGAGAGGTGCTGAAAAGCAGGCTGCCATGCTGCTGTCCAGCAGAGCAAAAAATCAGAGTACAATGGAGTGATTACAATTGCAGATGTAGCCATATTTATTACAAAGTGGATTGAGAGAACAGAAAGAATGAAGTGCGCTGATTGCCATGGAGCTCGCTACTCGGTGTGCTAACGAGCCAGGTTCCTTTTGTGTTAAAACATGTGCGTAATGTCACCTCTACTGCGCTTCCAGTCCTCCGCCCTGTCCCCCCACCTCCCTCCAGTGCCATATCTCTATCCCTCATGCCCTCCACAGTCGGCTCCGAAATGCAGCAAGCTTGGCCAAGGCTCCTGCCCCAGGCGCCCAATTTACTATGGCTGGAGAAAAACTCAGTGGCCCCAAGTCACAGAGGAAAACAGCAGAACTGAATGCTGCTCTTTTTCTGCTGCTGTAGCTCGTCTGATCTGTGCAACTGTTTCAGTGTCTTAACACACAGCAGTGTAACAATTTACACCCCTCTTGTTTTTTATGTGGCTTACTGAGGAGATGTATCCCAATTATGTTTGCTCCTAGTTTAAATCTAGAACGTGGTAGGAGTTTGATGCTCATGACTAATGCTGCCTAGCGTACATTATGAGATTATTTATTTGTATGCCCCCCTTTTTTTTTTTTTTTTTTTTTTTTTTTTTTTTTTTTTAAAGCCTGTGATATTTTCGTGTTGGATCTTAGAAACAATTAATTGGAGGTTGGTTGGAGGGCAGAGGGAAATTTGCAGATTCACATTATTGTAACAGTTAATTGGAAATATATGATCGCCCAGTCTTTGATTCTTCCTCTGCACCGTCTGTATGCAATGATGTCATAGGAATGAGAACAAGGCTTTGTTTTTTTTTTCCTCAGCAGTCACTTGATGCAGGATGATGAAACCCACAAAGATATCTAGCAAGAATGTGTTTGTTCATCTGATGAGCTCGCCTTGTGCTCCATGTTTCTTTTGATCATCTTATAGCAGCTCGGTTGGTGAAGGGGAGGTGCCTGTTTTTCTCGTGAGATGTACACATTAAATAAATTAGATATACCGTCCAGTTACAACAGAATGTAGTTGATCATCAGGACCTTGATGTCTGTGAGTTTTAATAAGACATGCGGACAGGGAAGTGGAGCTGACTCTAAAAATATAAAGGTCACGCTGAATGGATTATGTGGCATCAATGGAGCCACCGTCCAGCTCAGTAGGAGCCCTTAAATCCACTAGCAGCCATAACCCTCAGCTCAGGGGCCAGGTGACGCTTTTCATGTCCTCCAGTGGAGAGACATCACAGAGGCATCCTCAACTTTGAGCTGCCCGTCATCAAACAATGCATCAAAACATCAAATCAGTCCACCCCCACTGTACCCCTATCTTTTGATATGAAAGATGGGGAAATGTAAGTGCCCACCACCCACCAACACCAGCCCTCAAATCTCACCTCAATCAAATTTAAATTTCACTTCTATTCTTTTACTTTTGTTTGTATCTGTAATCTGACCTGGTCTCACAAATCTTCTTAGGTTCATTTCACGTGCCTGACTTTGTTGAGAAAGTGTGAAAACAGGTTATTAAGACTCCAAATTACAGCCTAGAGTTTCGATAGCCGTCCTGCAATGATAAACATTGACACTTCAAACCATTTTCACCATGAATTCTGCAGCCTGCAGTTGCAAAGACGTGCAGTCACGCTTGCACACAACCAAAACACAAACAACAGGAGGAGATGATTGTTCTTGTCCATCTTAGTCACCCTTCTATTTATCTATTTATTTATGATATTGTTCTGTTTTTACTTTAAACTACTGTCATCACTCATCATCCCATCACAACTCATTTATTCTTTTTTTTTTTAACTCTGACAGAAACTGTTGTTTTTGTTTTGTGTTAATTGTTGTGTGGTCTGTGTTGTATGTCTTCCATGTGGTGTATTACTGTTGCACACAAATTGCCCTTTTGGGACAAAGAAGGAATTGAATCGAACTGAATTAAATACAACTTCACATCAGCATAAAGGTAAAGGAACAGAAAAATTTATGAAATTTTAAATTTTACCATATCTTGGTTTGGTTAGTCAGGATTTCAAGCTCCAGCTTCAATGGCTGCGTCATGTAATGAAGCATAGAAACTTTGCATTTATTCAATCTAACACTGCTGCTTGTTTTGGATATAGAAGAGTAAGAAATACACCATGATTAAATCCAGCTAAGGGTAAGAGTTTCAACTGTAACATGTTCATTATGCAGCTTATCATTCAGATTTGTGTCATCAGGTGCATAAGGGTGTCTTATAATGTTGCTGTAGCCATATGCCCTGAACCTAAGGAGTTCCTTTTGTGCTCTAGAAATTCCCTATTACCATTTCTTTAGAGGTATCAAGGGATAAGCAGACGTTGTCCGTTGCCATGTTGTACATGGTCATTGTTTTGTTTGTATTAAAGCCCACAAAACCCTGCCACAAAGCTAATTGACGGGGAGGAGTTTTCATGTGACCGTTCAGATCCTTGGAGAGGTTCTTGAAGTGTTCCCTGCTTCTGTGGAGATGGAGAATAGCCATTTGTTCAGAGGGGATCAGATTTGAATAGCTTTGTGCTTTTCATTCAGATCTTAGCAGGGGCGTGTGGGGCTGGCTAGAAAGAAACCCTAAAATGTGTGGTTTGATTAATGACTAATTCCAGCCTGAAAGGCAGTTGTTGGTAGTCTTAACCAGTTAATCCCTTAAAACATGGAATCACACCCAAACAGTGGGCTGCTGGTATTGTTGCACAGTCCATAATGTGAATGAGCCGAAAGGTTTGCAATGTGATCCACAGCCATGAATCCCTCTTAGTACTGTGACATCAACCTTGACAGATTATAACCAGGATGAACAAAATGTGTAGTGTAATGAAAAACACAGCTTTGTACTGGTCTAATTATGTTTTTTTTTTTTTTTTAAATGATGGAGGTAAAAGAAGGGAGAAAGCGCAGATCATCAAGAGGAGAAAAGAGCATTGATCATGTGACTACAGGGTCAAAAGTTCACATGACTGCCCAGGACACAGGTGTCATAGCACCTGAGGCAAAAGGGCCTTTTATGACCTGCAAGTGTTACATAACCTACATACTTAACCCCGTCGCAAGAAATGTCATTTAATTCCCACGTTTGTTTGGTTTTTTTTTTCTGTGAATTTAATTTTATGTTCCATTAAGTCGTCAATGGCACAAGCTCACAAACCTATCAATATTTTTATTCTTTCTATTCTTACTCGTTATGTGGGTGGGTGCGCATCTGTCTGAGTGAAATACAGAAGGAAAACTAGGTCAGTACTCTCTACAGCTCAAGCAGAAGCAGCTCTCATTCAAATCACCTCCCCATCCACATTTTCCTGGTGTGTGCCACTGAAAACCTTCCCTGCAAACATGGCAGCGCCTCTACAGCCTGCTGCTGCTGCTGCTGCTGTTGGTGCTGCTGCTGCTGCTGCTGCTGCTGCTGGTGGTGGTGGTGGTGCTGCTGCTGCTGCTGCTGCTGCTGGTGGTGGTGGTGGTGGTGTCTACCTTCATTCAGCTGTCTTTGGCTAGCTTGCAGTGCTAATATTTACTCCGTCCTGTTTCCATCGACGTAATGTGCAGTGTTGCAACGGAGCTAGTTGGGGCTTAGCAAGAAGAGTAGTCTCTAGCGCTCATCTCATCTCCACAGGTAGAGTGACAAAGACCCCCACCAGACTCTATTTTCCCCCCTCAACGCTGAGCTCCCAAATCCAAACTGACAGCCATTCATACCCAGAATACCTGGGCCAAAGCTGAGGGGGGGAAACACTATCTAGGTGTAGCAGGCATATCCGCTCTTGTTCGACGGATCTATGAAGCTCCTGCATAAGGCAACTCATCAGCACTTTTCCCTCCATTCTGTGCTGCATTTTCTCACCCTCTTTCTCCCTGTGTCTCGTATTGTACAGGGGCTAAGGTTTTAGCGCACTAGCCAGACAAAGTTAGCTTGTGCTGCAGTTTTATTTGTGTACATCTCTCAGGGCCTTGGTGTGTTGTGTTGTTGTTGTTGAATGTGGATGTTGGCATCGCCGCGCTGCCTGGCATGAATGTAGCTACTCAGCAGACCAGAGCTGGCTTCTAATGATAAATCATGCAGTGTGTTAATGCAGCAGTGGGTTCGCTATAAATAGCTGCTAGAAAGGGATGTTGATTGATTCAGGAAGGAAAATAAGTGCACGCCAAACATTTTCTGCTCGTGGTCAGTTTTAAAAGCCCCAAGATTAACATTCCCTTTGATTTGAAACGCACAGCTGATCAGGTGAATGAGGCAATGATGCAGCTAAAGGGTTTTTGGTTCAGATTTTAATACAGTCAGACACACTGATATTGTCCAGATATACCAGTTTGTTTTGTATAACCTCATATGTCTCAATAGATCCAGGCTGAGTGATGGCAGTACAGAGAGCAGCCATGTTCTGTGTGGCAGTATAGATGCCTAGTGGGTGCTCCAGTGTGTGTGCGGTCTGTCTTTTGTGTATGTGTTTGCGTGTGCGCTCGCAGGCCTGCTGACAGTGGCACTTCAGCAGAATGTTTGCCCTTTCCTCAGTCCTTTGATGTGACCAGGTCCTGCTGTGATAATGAGCCCTGTGCCCCGCCACAAGGTGAACATCCTGCAGTTCGCCCAGGGCGCTGCCAGAGAGGAGGCCCAACCCCCACCACACCTTCACAACTTTCAGACACACACACACACACACACACACACATACACACACATAACAGTGGAGGAGCCAACCTCTATTCAGAGCTGATCAACTCCCACACAGTACTTGAATAATATGAGCATGATGGCGGTCGTTTGTCGGGAACGGAAACATCTCGGTCCGGAAATCAGTGTGTATATGGTGCTGAGTATTGACAGTATAGACCACATGATAATGTGACTGGACAGCATCAAAGGTTTTTTTTTTTCCAGCAAGTTAGAAATATTATATGTTACTATTGTCTATTTTTATTATGACAAATCAGTCATTAACCATCAGTTAATTGATTCCACTTACAAATATTTCTCCCCGAAACAAATATCTTAATTTAAAAAGAAAAAAAATGTAGCTTTTATTTAAAGATTGACATGTGCAGTAGAAATGACAAGACTTGAGAGATACACCGAGCACACTTCAATAAAGTCCCTCATAATAATTTATTCTTTCCTTTAGTTTTAATTTGCATAACAATGTTGGCCACAAACCATTAACTCCATATGATTAGATGGAAATAACATAATTACACCAGGAAATGCACAATGATATTGAATACCACTTCTAAACTGCCTCTCATTCAACACCTTCCTGACCTCCTGCGTGACCTTTTGAGGTCACCATCATCCTGCTTCTTTACAGTTTCTACAGTCACAGGAAAGAAAAGATAACAGCTGGATCGTTTCTAATGTTCTGTTGATCTTTCCTCAGTTTTTTAATAGCTCTGCGACATATAGAAATCAAGAGTTGAACACTTTAAAAGGCGCATAAAGTCTTTTCATCTCAGGAAGGCACATTTCACACAAATTATCCTCTTTGCATGTTCAGAATGTCAGAATGAGAGCTAACGTGATTGGTTTGCTTGGAGCACACGCTCTTCATGCCAACTGAAGGATGATGGGTAATCCACCTCGTCCTAGTCAGTTGTGTTTGGTTGTGGTAGTTGTGGGAAAGAAGACACTTGGCTGTTAATAGCTGCCTTTGTGTTCATGTGTAGCATGTATGTGTTAAATTCATTAAACGCAGGGTTATTACAGTCTCTGATCCCTTCGCCATGACTGTGTTTTACAACACGTTTGTGTTTTTGTGTGCGAGTTTGTGAATTCCTGTTTATACAGCAGCATTTGTTGGTCATGTATGTTAATGTGAAGTGTTTGACATAACTCTTGTGTAACAGCATCACAAGTTTTCTTACATGATAAATTTGTGCTGCTACTTAGACACTAAAACCATAACATATTAAACAGGAGTCGCAGTTATTTTTTGGTTATTTCCACTTCAAGTTCGTCTTATCCTCCACACCTTTTGTGTTTTTTACTATTTTATCTCTCAGTGCCACTGCTGTACTTCAACTTTTGGACTCTGAGTAGCATGCAGCATTTATGATTTAAATGAAAAGAGGAGGGAGAAAGTGAGATTTTGGAGAAGAGAGGGTGGAGGGCTTCACAGATGTTAATTTTTCTCCAGGGCAGGCTTTTCCTCTTATTCGTAGCCTCCTCCACTCCCGTCCCTGTGGTTCGCTTCACTTGTTCGTCTCATTACCCCAGGCGCGTGGAGCTTCTTCGCTTGCTGGCGGCCTGGCTTTCTTCTCCATTAATTGGGTTTCGTTACATTAAGCCCCCTGGCCAAGGGGCCATCCTGCCAATAAAACATTCCATTTTTAGCACTCCACTCGAAGCTGCTGGGGTTCAACCTGCTCTGCGAATGGTAATTGGTTATTTATTTAAGCTTCCTCAGGTTGGTCTCTACTGGTTTTTGGTAAAGAGGGAGGGGAAGGAGAGAGGTATAGTCCCCTTTTCTTTGCTGTGCTGTAAATGTTACGAGACTATGGCAGAATGTTTGCTCACTTTTGTTGGGAAAAGGTTGGACAACTTGCACACAAACACACCTGAGAGTGAACACCTGGTCTGAGGGCGACTGTTGGATTTCAGCGACGGGCACACCCTTACTTCATACTCAAACTTTCAGGGTTTACAGCGGCTTTCTGTGTGTAATCTCGTCTTCTTTATGAGCCATATTGTTAGTGTAATCAGTGGCCAAAGATTGCATTTCAACAATCACAAGAGGGTGTGTTCTCTTAGCCATTTAGACTATTGATGATACTATTTGTTCTGTTTCTTGCCTCATCTTTTTTCTTTTATTTTCCCTGTGGATATCCTTGGCCTTTATATATATATATATATATATATATATATATATATATATATTTTTTTTGGTGCATCTTTTTTCTCCTGTGTGTAGAAAATCTCCAAAGTAGGTGAGAGTTGGGTTTTGGGGTGAGAAGGGCATCTTAGTGAAAAGATTTCACAGCGAGGGGAATCCACAGCCACCAACACTTGAGCTGCCATTTTCCCAGCTGTTTGTGAAACACCTCACATGGTTTCTACACTTGATTGTAGCTGCAGGCACGAAGAGTCCTCATTGCATATAAATTACAGAAGTGGGAAGTGATTATTATAAAATTCTCGCTTTCCCTTTTTTCCACTCCACTCTGCAGAAGTGGTATAATTGAGTGGAGTACAAAAGGCGTGCAGTGAGAGGGGGCAGGGGGGGTAGAGCGAGGAAGAGAGATGCTAAAAAGGCAGCATTTGGATGAAGAGTTATTTCATATACCACAAAGAGACATATCACAACATACACTCATGCTTAGCAACCATGGCAGGATGTTGGTGGGAGCTGACAGATACAAGCTTGGAGACACCGACATCCCGTCAGGGAAAAAAAAAAAAACAGAAACAAAAACGAAATGTCCCGTTTCTCTTCCCCACCCCCAATTTCAAACAGTATGCCAAGTCACTGACTCCTCGTGCTGAAACACACTGGAGTGTCTCCTCCATGGAGGGATTCCTGCCAGCTCCAGTTCCGCACAATGAATTTCTCTTAAAACCACATCTGAGGGGTTCTTTAAAAGGGCCGGCCAAGCCTGGATATGAAATTCCAAATGGAACGTTTTCTTTCAATCTTTGCCGCCTCTCCTCTTTTCGTTCTCCTTGAAAAAAAAAATGAATAGAAAGATCCTAAGCCTATTATTTGTCCTATATAATAAAATGGACCTCCAATATGGCTGCCCTCCATCACAACGCGGCTGCTACTGCTGCTTTTAGAGTCATGATGGGGATGAGAGAGGATCAAATCACTGCTATGTGGCGTGACCCTCACGTTCGCGGTCAGTTGAGTGTCTCAAACTACTTCCTCCAGGAAGTGGACGGGCCAGGACGTGCAAACTGGTCACACAAACCCAACAAGTCTCCAGTTGGGAGCACTAAAATGGTTTCTCCATGCTGGATGTTGGTTAATGATCAATGTAACTTTAAAGAGACAAAACATGTAGCGCTAAGACAGTTTTCACAATCACATACATGTTAAAATATACCAGGATGTACGATGTTCGTCTAAATCACAGTTCACTGCTCTTGTTTTCTTTCCCAGGTAAACTATGGTTTGTTTGGGGCATGCAGTTTGTCTAAATGTGCACCCAAATAGCCATAAAGACTGTATTGGTCACAGAGGGCTGCAGATTTTACCCTGGTGGATTTTGCCACAATGGATGCAGTTTATTAAGAAGTTGAGAAAAATAGGATTTGACAGCTGTAGCTGTGAAAAGCACAAAAGAGGGTTTCTCCTCTGTGGAAGAACCAAGAACCCTCTGGCTTTTTTTAAGTGCTAAGAAGTCATTCACCTTTTTATTTCTTTTTTTGTTTTTTTTTTTTTTTTTTTTTGCAGCATCATAGTGTGTGTGTGTGATTAACTTTAGTTTCCACTGTTGCTTTGCTGCAAGTTAAAGACGACTTCCAGCTAAAATGATAATCCCTCAGGTTCTTATCTCATTCCCAAAGGATAACAAATGGGACTGGAGAGGCGTAAAATAATATGGGCGAGAATGCTATCATTTAGCCCCTGGTGGAGGCAAGTCCGAGCCGCCCTCAGTCCTAGTTTAGGCCCTCCTCTAGGGTTATTAATAAGCCCCCTCTCCTCTGTGGAATGAGGTCTGACACTCCCACTCCTGCAGATTATCCCGTCACCTTTGACTCTTGATAAGTGGGGGTCAAAGAACCTGACTCACCTGCACTAGTGTGAAAAGTGCTACATCATGGTTTCATTAGATTTCAGGTAGATTTCAGTGAAGGAAACAGCGTGGACTGTGTTAGATGATGGAGTTTGATGCTTGTATCGAATATGAAAGTGAGAGAGGGGAAAAAAAAATTGGCCTTGGGAGATGAGATTCATGAGCCTGATTAAGAGTCTGATGTGGATGACGCTTTATGTGGTTGGGGACACTGAGCTCTTTTTGGACACAGACATCACACATGCTGCCCTTTGGGTTCCTGGTTAGGACGTTCCCAGAAGGTGGAGAGAGGGAGGGAGGGAGAGTGGTGGTCTTAAGTAGAGAGCGGTGCCAGTCTGCGAGAGGTTCAGGGAAACTCAGACATTCCTGTGCTCCCATGGCATTTTGTGTGGCCCTGTGTGTGTGTGTGTGTGTGTGTGTGTGTGCCGCGATGTGCACCGATCTCCAGTTAACGCAGCAGGAATGTCACTGGCGCAAACTGTCAATAAGACAATGAAGTGAGAACTTATAAAGAATGTGATTGATCTCGATTTTTATTCTCCTACTAAATTTAGACGAGTGTCTTCAGCAACATCATTAATCAGGTGACTGTTCCCATGGGAGCATCTGATTACCATTTCATGAAGTGTTTCTCTTTGATTCAAAGCTAGCGGGTGCCGTTAGCTGTAAGACGTGTCTCACCCAGCAGTGAACTGATGTCTCTCCGATTAGCCATATATCCTGTGGAGGTGATATTTTGACTCCAGCTCAGCTCTGGGCTCAGATTGTAAATAGTAGATTTAGCATGGCTAAGCATTACCATGTGTTCAGTGCTGCTGAAGCATGTAAGCGCAGTTGTCTGGGGGTTGGGGCTGGGGTTTTTTGGGCCTGGCTCGGTCTATTTTAGTTGTCAGGAGGCAGGTCTCTGTGAGTCAGCCGGGGATGGGGGGGCTTGTGGCCAGGCCACTGTTGACGTGATTACCCCTGCATTAAGTACCGCTGCAGACATCTGTCTCACTAGCTCTCTCTCTCTATAGCCAACCCCCCCTTTCTCCTCCTCCTCCATCCCTCATCTCTCCTTCCCCGGGCTCTTGCTCTGTAATGAACTCCCCTTATTCACCAGCTAATGACTGCCTTTGATCTCCCGCCTAAGACCTCTGCTCTAACTCTACCCTGCGAGTCTCTTTCCTCTCCCCTCTCTTTGCTCTATTGCTCGTGCTCTCCTATTTGCTCCAGTTCTTCTTGCATCTTTCTCTCTTTTCGCTGTCTCAAACACACTCCTGCACCTCTCTGATTTGTTTTTCTTTTCCTCCTTAAGGGAGTAAGGTTTTCGATCCTGCTGACCTAGGCTAAACAAACTTTTGAGGTGCTGGGCTAAGGCTACTGAAAGAAAAGAAATTCAAGAAATATGTTTTTGTATTTTTTTCCTCTTGACCACATTAATAATTTTCACACACATGTATAAGGACGCCGAGTGCCGCGCGTAGACCACCCGCACTGTCACATGATGGTGCCGTACCAGTCCCCGAATCATGTGACGGAGGGAACGGAGCCATATTGAGCAAGGAATAATGCATTTGAAGCTTATGTATAATGTCATCACTCTTTCATGTTGATTATAAATCTCCTTGTATTTTTTTTTTTTTCCTCCACAGTCCAACAAAGTCCCCGTGGTGCAGCCGTCCCATGCAGTCCACCCACTCACACCGCTGATCACGTACAGCGATGAACACTTTGCTCCAGGATCTCATTCAGGCCATCACCCCCAGGATGGCGGAAACAAACAAGGTAGAAACCACATCATCATAACAATCTGTTCCCAAAAATGGATGATCTTGACATCTGACGGAGGATGAAACTTTATATAATGTGAATTATATAATATCTGATACCTTGTTAGTGTATTAGTATCAGTACAGGTGCTGAAATGAATACATTGTATTGGATCAGTGTTATTCTTCTATTAATTCCTCCTGTCTTACATTTTGAATCAGCGGGAACCACAGTAATAAGTTGATTTGATTGGCAAGTTCACTGAAAAACACAAACGAACAACATTCAGTGACCCTGCTGGATGCCATTAACAGTAGTAAAGTTATATTGATAATGTAATGTGCTGGATTGTGTGTTACTCCCCCGTAGAGCTTTAATGAAGAAGCTTTACAGTACCAAACTTTGTCAGTATGCACTGTTAAATTTTATTTGAACTGGCAATCGAAGGGCCTTAAAGTTTTTATCACCCTTAAATAAACGTGGCTAAAAACAGGCTCGGAAATAAAATGGGATTTTGTTCAAAAATGATGCAGTGATGCTGAGTGGTGAACTCAGTTCGCACTAAGCCGAAAAAGCAGCTACTTTTTTGGAGTTTTTTTTTTTTACATCCCTATCTGCCAACACTGTCAGGAATCAAAAGAGACACACAAACGAAAAATGTGTCACAGCAAAGTCATCCCTCCGATCGGCTCTAAGCATGAACTAATTTGAAGCAGCCTGTGGGATGGCGCGCTGAGCTCTGCTGCCCTCTCCCTCTGCACTCTTTACCTCTCTCTAACAACATCAAGCTACAGCTCTGACAGCTGCAGACGAGCTCCTCTGCAATTTGGACGAGCTCCTCAGCCCCGCGCAGCTGGAGACTTTGGCAGCTTCTCATGAATGTGAGCAGACGTGGGCCCTCCATAGTTTTGTCCCGCACCTTTTCTCTTCAAACGCCTTTCTTCTGCCGCTGCTCTGAGTTGAAAAGGAGGTGGAGGAATCAGACAGGATGTAGGCGATGATGAAGATGACGATGATGATGAAGCTTGGGAGGTTCTGAGGGACCAGTTATAAATAACAAAATAGAGCTGAGGATAAGAGTACACAGTGAAACGAGATGAAGGGAGTGAGACATAAAGAAACTGTGCTCCACATATGTCAGACGAATCATGCACCACACACATTTTGTTGAATATTTTTTCCTAATAAAAGCAGGAAAGAATTGTGTTGACACGCGACACGAGCAATAAATACACCATGTGCACATGAACGCCATAGATTTTTTTAGAAACTCGCTGTCATGTAATACAGTTTATGAGGTACTACTCTTTCATTTAGTGTTCATGTTGGTCGTCTAAGGTCCACTAAGTTTCTGACAAACGCAGAGGAGAAGACAGGACCCCTGGAGGTCTGTTTCTTACTATATTTGATCTTTGCACTGGAGCTTAACAGAAATCCATGTCCAAGCGATGCCGTTGCAGAATTAGCAGCAAATGATTTCCCAAGGCATATTTTTGTGTGTATACCAGCAGAGCTGAAAATGCTTAAAACGAATCCTCTCATTCTCTTTCTTGCTGTCCTCTCTCTCTCTCTCTTTCTCTCCCTCTTCCTCTTCCTCTCTCTATCATATCGACCAGTTGATGCTCTGCCTTCCTCAGTGGGCTCAGACTTTGATCTGCTTGTTAATTATGAAAAACAATCATGGATTTTCTCATTATGAGCGCTAATATGCACAGGGCCGTCATGTAAGATGGAAGGTCGATCGTTGGGGCCTTTGAACATTTTTTTATACTGTTAAACCTTTACATTGTATTTTTTTTTTTTGATGTAAAAAAGGATGGGGAAAAAAAAAGTATTTATTAAAAAATAATATTATTTCCATGGTTTTACAGTGAGAAACTGTGTTGGTGTTGCTAGTTTTAAGGGAAATGCGAGTGTGAATCACTGTTGGGTGTCAACAGAACGTGTGAATAGGGGAGTGAGTAATTAGGCACCTCAGGGGTGTGAGTGACAAGGTTAACACGCTGGGGCTCTCTTCTCCTCCCTTGCTGCCTCACCCCCTCGTCTCCTTTCCTTCTGCCCTCAGGAGGGCCCTAAGGATTGTTCAGTAGTGGATTAGTGGGCAGGGGGTAGCGCTGTGCGCGCTATGAATCCAGCGTTGCAACATTGGCTTTGGAGATATAAGCCCCCCCGCTCGCCCTGCCTCTCAGAGGAGGGAGGCCCCTTCAGACCACAGCCTGGAGAGGGAAAGAGGACGGGAAAGGATAGAAGCAGGGAGAAAAGGCTGGCTCCAGCAGGGATTAGAAGATGGTGCTAATCTGGAGGCATTTGCCCTCTTTTCTTTGTGTGTGTGTGTGTCTGTATTTGAGCACACGTGTTTGCACATTCCACTTGTCTGTGTATGAACAGCATTTTTTGATATCTACAGACTTTCATGCTCATGCTCTACAGTCCAAAACAAATAAGTGTTACACAAGCAGACATGAGCCGATGGATATTTTACACTTTCAGTCATTCTCATTAAGTCTTCTTTCACAAAAAAAAAAGACCCTCGACCTTGAAACCCAGCAGGAGCAGGCAAGCTGGAGATGGAGAGGAGCTTAGTCCTGAAGATCCACTGACAGTTAGTCCAAGTCAATCCCTTGTCTACAGGGAGAGCTGCAGCCTCCGCCACAAAGAGGAAGCTTCAATTAACCAGCTTAAACACACTGGAAGAGCGCGAGCTAAGCGGACAAAATATGATCCTTTTCTACTGGATGATAATGTGAGGTCAAGAGACATGATGAAGCACCAACATGTGCACCGTCCTTGACGTACGGTAGAAGAGCAAGATGAGAAAAACATGAACGATGAGTGGGTCTTAAATGGCAAATGAATGTTCAGAAACTGCATGAATCCAACTTTCTTGTCTCTCTAAATAGATTCCAGTGCCTAAACTCAAGGTATCTTCAAACATAGCGGTGTTAAATAATGTATTATCAGAGGCAGCTGCAGAAGGGTTTTACTAAAAATACAGTTATATACAGTCATGTAATTGAAATCAGATCACGTCTGGCTGAAGAATATTGAAAACATTTGATGCCCA
The DNA here is from genome assembly GCA_016801845.1 of Polydactylus sextarius. Lineage (NCBI taxonomy): Eukaryota > Metazoa > Chordata > Actinopteri > Polynemidae > Polydactylus > Polydactylus sextarius. The sequence goes on from CM028907.1 coordinate 3,829,651, forward strand.
GTGTTGATGCACACAGTTTGAAAATCAGTGCAAAACGCACATGAAGGCTTGTGTTCAAACCTTCCCATCATGCCACCCATGCTGCCCTGCTCTGTGATTGACTTATATCTGCACTGGTTTAACAGTCATGTACCTTTTTTTTTTTTTTTAAGGAATGCCGAGGCATCACCCTGGACCAGACATGACCAACTTCTACTCCCTGTCTCCTGGTGGAGTGGGACAGATCACGCCACCGCTGGGATGGTGAGTCACAGACAGACAAAAGCAAAAACATGCACAGTTGATTCATGTAAAAAGGGAGCAATTACTATCCTGTCTCTTCACATCAAATGCTCACTGATACTGCGTTGACTGTGTGGAGTAAAGCTGGCCAGCAGCAGCAGCAGCAGCAGCAGCAGCAGCAGCAGCAGCAGCAGCAGCAGCAGCAGCAGCAGCGGCGGCGGCAGCAGCAGTGTTCGCAGGGAGGTCTGCCTCTGGCTGTTCCTGCTGCGCTGCTGCGGCTTCAGCCACACCGCTCCTCTGTGTGCCCAGCACATGTCAAACACATCACCGCATACGTGCCCCTGCATAACCATATGGCTGTTTAACCCCCATCAAAGCTTTCTGGAAGCACTTCTCTCTCTCGCTCTCTGAGCCCCACTGCATGTTTGTAAAAGTATCTCTTACCTCTTTTTCTCTTTACTTTTTTTTTTTTAATTTCACTCTTGTCACTTCCATTTCCTGTTTTTTTTTTTTTTACTCCCTCAACATATCTTACCTTCTTTCTTTCTTCTTCCCAACTATCTCTTTTTCTGTCAGTGTGATGTTTGCAATGACTTCAGGGGCTTCAGGCATACATTGAGTGATGCCAGATGTAAGGTGCAGGATCAGCCAACAGTTGAAACCCAGGCGGCCTCCTGCTTTCCACCTTAAATCTGAATATCTACAACATATAAACCATTTTTGATTTGGCAACTTTTGCCAAAATCAGATCTTATTTGGGACTTTGCTGCTTGTCTTCATGAGGATCTTTATTCTCATTTTTGGAGCCTCGGCTATAGTTTGTTCTGTAATCTTTTTTTAATATAACAAACATTTTGAAAACACAGCACCAGTTGATGGAAACTTGGCCCCAACATGATGAAACGAGCACTGAAACAAATACTAGAAATGGAACAAAAATCGAAAACTGAGATACAGACTTGTACCCACTGAAGATCTGATGACAAGACGAGATTAAAATGTGACAAGGGATGAAAAGCACATCTAAAGATTCCCTCATGTGCAGTAGATCGATATATGAAAAAGTAATTTAGACAAAAAGTCAAAATAATTCAAAGTGAACTTAAAACGTCTAAGGTTTCCCGTCGCTTCCTCCTATTCTGCCTGATCGTCATTGTTCTTGAGGTTCAGTGAGAAGTTAAACACAAGCACAACTCATGGAAACTTATGTCCCTGGTCTCATTAGTTATGATTATTCCCTTGGATCTTTGGATACTTTAGATTTCCAATAGCATGGAGCACAAAACACATAAAACTCTCCTTAATTTAAATGTGATTCCTTCATATGAAGCTCCACACCGCTCATTACAGGTTGCATGACCCTTAAGTTGTCAGCTAATTTAAGAAAAAACAAATGAACAAATAAAGGCAAATGCTTCATTAAATCATGTCACAACCCAGTGAATTTATCTTTTTGGCTTCATGAGCTTCAGGTTGGAAGTTACTGATCTAATGAATCAACATTTGGAATTTATTTTAGGATGTTTATGGTGATAATCCTTCCCCAGCATATGATTATTTTAATTAATATTGACTGTTGTCTGTAAGCCAGACCGGCCCTCAAGGATATTAAAGCTTTACTCCACTACTCTTCACTAATATTGAAAAAAGAGCTTTAATGAACCACACACACGCAAAACCTCCAATCTGTCTGTTCTCGTCACCGTCTTCCATCTAAAACGTCAACAAATAAACGTGTTGGTTAGTTTTTTTTTTTTTTTTTTGAAGCCCTTGTTTTCCTACTGTCACTGTAGGTGACATACAGGAGATTGTTTCCGTGTCACTGAGCTTCTTCCACCTCTCTGGTTAATTAAAGTACATGTTGTGTGCTGTTATTTGTAGGTTTTCACACCACATGGTGCCCGGCCCCCCAGGTCCCCATGCCACAGGGATCCCCCACCCGGCCATCGTCAACCCACAGGTCAAACACGAGCCGCCGCATGAAACAGACATCATGCACATGTGAGTCCTTAAAACATGAATTAACCTCCATCGAACGCTTTCATACTCTCCTCATCTCCCCTCGCCCTCTCTATCAGCAGCTTTCTGAGACGACATACTTCCAGGTATTTGTGCACTCCACCACTATAGTAGGCCATTGCTGAACAAACCCTCTGTCAGAGCCTTGTTCTCACTCCCTTGATGTGAGCAGATAAGCAGCGAGGGCCCGTGCTCTACTGATAACAGGCCTATGCTTCATTTGGCCTCAGGGATAACAACACACTTAGCCAGCAACAGATACAGGTCCTAGATTAGTGCTCAGATGAACTGAATTCACATCCCCAGTGTGTGCAGTGGGAAGTGCTGTGAGCGCCCTGAAGTGGTTATCACTGATATTTCCATTATTCATGGCCATCCTCATACCAAGACTGTATTAGTATCTAAAAGGTTGTTAGAAAGTAAGTCAGGAGTGGGAGTAGAGTCTTTGAGTGTGTGTGAGTGTGAGCATTTGGTTTTAAGCGATTGGCAATGTGCTGTGGACGAGGAGGGTTTGGTTGCCATTACTGGTGAAGTAATCTCTCCGCATGAAGGGCTGCAACTGTACAACTGCTCATGATTAAAGAGGCAGGGGCCCATGGCGTGGCAGCCCCTCTCACGCTGCCCCTCCATTGGCTGCGAGCAACTTAGACCTTCGCTGGTTTTGTCGCCATCGCGGCACCACAGTTTCCTTACGCTCTATCTTTCTTTTTTTTTTTTTTTTCAAAAATTTCTAACTGTATGTTTCTTCCTCTTCTTTACCTCCATCCCTGTTGTTGTTGTTGTGTTTTGGTTCGGCAGGAAACCCCACCATGAACAGAGAAAGGAGCAAGAGCCCAAAAAACCACACATCAAGAAGCCGCTAAACGCCTTCATGCTCTACATGAAAGAGATGCGTGCGAACGTGGTCGCTGAGTGCACGCTGAAGGAGAGCGCTGCCATCAATCAGATCCTGGGACGAAGGGTAGGTCACATACTAGTTGTAGCCTGATACAACGGTCTCATTCTCTCTTTTACTCTAATTTATCTTTGTTGATTGGGTTAAATCACCAAGAGATCACACTTGCATTAGTTTAAAAAGCACAAAGGTTCCTCTCTCTATTAACATACAGTCTTTTATGAACTAGTTGTGATTATTGTCATAATGATTGCCCCAGCCAATTACTTCCCTCTCAGCAGCACAGATGCAAACTGCTTATCAAACTGACATTTAATCAAATTGGCTTTAATAAAATATGCCCGGATAATGGCACGGTTGGAAATGACAAAATTTGTTCCTTTTGAGGATTGGGAAAAGAGTGGAACCACAGAGCCATGTTAAAAGCCTTAACGAATAGGCCTAGTGGTTGAGGCAGCCAGCCACAGCAAAGCCTAGTTTGTGGCCTGCATAGGGTAATTGCTCGCTGACATAGTTTGAATAAAAAGAGCTGCTAAATTGGAACCAGTGTTTTGATATGAAATCAAAGTTTTTCCCCTTCTCTTCCCTCCCTCTCTGACTCTTGTGCATGTTAATCTCTTCATCATGTTTCCCCTTCTTCTTTGTCTCTTTTATCCCATGTTTTTTCTACACCAAACGTTTGGAAGTTGAAAAGGATTTTTTTTTTTTTTTTGTTGCTTTTTACCAAAACATCAGCACACTTTTCTATGTGTGGAACATGCAAGTGCATGCCAGTAATTGACTGTTTGCTATTTCCCCCTAATCTCCTTTGTACTGAAACAGTGGCATGCTTTATCTCGGGAAGAGCAAGCTAAGTATTATGAGTTAGCCCGCAAGGAACGGCAGCTCCACATGCAGCTCTACCCAGGCTGGTCCGCTCGAGACAATTATGTAAGTATCAACAGAACAGATTGGCAGAGGTGCGCCTGCGTGTGTGTTTGTTGCTTTGTGTTGTTTGTGTCAGTATTTTCATGATGTGCTCTTTAAATGGCATACAGTAATCACACACACACACACACACACACACACACACACGCTAATTCACACTAGTTCGGCTCGATGCTAATAGGGTCCATTTGTGGATCCTTTTGTTTCAGCCTTATGTGTAATTCATAACACTGTGATTCACTGTTATATTACCATCCACACTAAAATGGATTGTAGTATCATGGACATTATTATTGCCACAGTGAGTGAAAATTGCCTGGTAATGGTTATGCTAGTCTTTGATGTTCCGTATCAGCGTAGACCTTTGGATGTAAAAAGCAACTGTTAGACTGAGCTGTGGAGGCTGGATGGTACATACACCGTTCAGCAGCAGCAGCCTTTGCTCCTCTAGCTGTCGTTTTTGTTTGTGAATGTGGGAAGTTCATCTGGATTTAAGATGCAGTCTGTTTTTGATGTGTATCTCAGTTTGTGTGTGTGTGTGGTTGGAAGTTGTCAATATCTTGTCCTTGAGTATGTGGTGTGTATGAATTTGTGAGAGAGAGAGCACCAGCCTTTATTAAAAGTGTGGCTCCGGCACTCACATTCACTCCACCACCAAAGTGCTTTGTGGTGTTTATCTGCCTCCCCTCGGACACCGGCAGCATCCCTCCTCCTTCTGCCTCCGATGCTCCGCTGCCAAAATGCCTCGCTGAGTGGGGGAGACACTTTCACAGCTTTGCTCTCACTGAAGCACAGCACAGTTAAAGATGCGCAACATCAGATAGTGACAGCAAGCTCGATTCCCTTTTAATTTCCAGCTTTGTTAGTACAAACATATTTGACGAGTAAAGGGGAAAAAAAAACACTAGGAATGGCTTTCTACTTGACGTATTGCAAAGATAAAGGGATATTATATGTTTAACGCAAATGAAATTTGTATCCATGCGAGCTCTACTCCATGACCCCTCCCACAAACAAAATCTTCAGCTGTACACAGGCAGCACATCACGCCTGGAGACACTCGAAATAGGTAACACACTGGCATTGAGAGTGTGTAGCATTCATAGTTTTGCTGTGTACCCCCTCTCTCATCTTTTCCTTCTCCCACTCTGACTTAGTCTCTCTTCTTCGCTGTCTGCCGCAGCAGTAGAAGGCAGATTAGCTCATGAATAAGTGGATTAACAGACTTTGCAGCAGGAAACCAAAGTGCTGCTCATATTTGACTAGAACGACTCTATGCTGCTATCTATACCTATAGTCTTCCCCCCCGGGGGATTTAGCATAAGCTATAAATCCTTCCACACTCCCACCACCTTGCTGGAAGAAGAGTGGTGCTCTTCACAGTCATTGAGCCAGACCAGCCTAATTACAGTGAGAATTTTTAATTACACGTCATGTTAATGTTTGTCATTAGAGGGACTTCAAAAGGTTGGTGAAAAATCTGACACAGACCGGTCACAACAGTAGTCGCTCAGATGGTCACAACTCAAAACAAAAGCCTGAAATGATAGAAGCCAAGTCATTTAAAAACCCACTCGAGAGCAGGTAGAGCACACTCATCATATCAAATCATTAAATATCAAATCCAACTCTTTGGTTGATCCAGCCTCTCTCAGTGCGGACGTTTTGCGGTGGAGATCGGAGTCTGGGGGATGCTGGTTGGGTGCCCAGCAGGGGATGAGTGAACATGGCAGTCAGCAGCAGGATATCAGAGTGGTCTAGTGAGCGTGAGTGCTGGAGCCACACTTTATGCGTTCCTCTGTATATTTTTTAGGGAAAGAAGAAGAAGCGGAAGAGGGAGAAGATGCAGGAAACGGCCACGGGTAAGGAACCAATCCAACGTTTTCTCTCTTTCTTTTTTTTTTTTTTTTTTTTGTCTCTTGCATCTTGAGATTGTGAGTTACACCATCTTCTCATAAAAGATACATAATCTTTTACTATATATTGCTGCATTTTTACTAATAAATGCTGTAAAATTTGATTTATTCATTAACTACACTGATGTCAGTAGACTGTCCTGACTGGCAGTTTTGATAAACATCCCTTCATGTGTTTGTCCTTTACCTCCTTCATCCCTGTCTCCACATATTTACACCTACTTTGGGATTAGTCTGTCCATTCTATACAACTACTGACTTACTTACCGATTCTGGGCTTTTTTGCATTATTTGTTTGTTTGCTGCACTACAGTATGTCTTTCTGCTGACCTTGTTTAGCTGCGCTTTAGAGCTCCTTTCAGCACTTGCAAGTGTAATCCATTGAGAATTACATCTTAAGTAAAAATGTCAGTTTTTTTTCCATTTTCCAAATGGACGGTAAAGATCTATGGTGTCCAGATACATCAAAAATTCATTTTTTTTTTTTTAAAAAAGATGCAATTTATCTGCAGGTACAGGCCAGAGAATGAAAACGGCGTACATCTGAGAAAAATGGTAAGACAACTACAACTCTATCCCCTTCATGTCTGGTGCAGTTCAGTATCTGTCAAGTCTTTTTCTTTTTAAAACTGCTAAACTCTTGATTTGAGAACATGTACTCACAGACTAATCCTAAAAAGGTCCACCCTAACCTCACCATGGTCATTGTGTCAGTGGTGTTAAGGCCTAAAGAGGGATGGTGCTTTGTGATGAGTTGGCTCATTGGCCTCAGCACACAATAGGCACTGTGGATTTTCTGTGTGTGTGTGTGTTTGTATGAAAACGTGCATGTTTGTATATGTGTGTGTGTGTGTGTGTGTGTGTGTGTGTGTGTTGAACTGCTTAATTCATTGTTATTGTGTTCAACACTGGTTGGATGAAAGGTCAGATGTTGTGTCAGCATTTTATGGCTTATTTTTTTTCTTCCATCATATGTTAGAAAAATGTCCAAACAAATAAAAAGAGGTTTGAAAAAAAAAAAAAAATATCGCTCAATAAATCAGACGGCTCATTCACTTCACTCAGTGTTTTCTAAATAATACATCTGAAAACAGTTTTGCAAGCACAGAACTTTTTTTTTTTCTGCGGAGGCTAAGATGTCAGCTCAGACTCATATGGAGTACATGTGTTGTCTCTCGCTGCATCTTTGTGAAACAGAACAGGACTCGGCAGCTTGTTTGGCAGGAACTTAATGAGATGCTATACCTTAATAAGATTTCATGGTTTCTGGGGTTTCAGGGTGTACATAATGCTTTCATAACAAAAGCACTCCTGTAGTCATTTTTTTTTTTTCCAACATATGAAAGATATATGGTGATATGTTGACTCATGTGACATGTCAACCCCCCTCCAAACTGTCACCTGGCCCCATTTTTTTTTTTTTTTTTTTGTTGTTGTTGAAAGGATTAGCTTTCCCAATATGTGGCATAGGCAAGTCTATTTTCTCTCTTTCAATCTTCCTTACTCTCTCTCTCTCTCTCTCTCTGGATCTTTTTCCTTCCATCTATCTCCTTCCCTCTCCCTCCCAGTGAGTCTGGTAGCATCCTGTTATTCCGCTTCCCTTTCGGCAGCAGAAAAAGCCGGGCAGATGTGACAAATCTGGTCTTACGTCGAAATCACCCCAACCAGACAAAGGTTTTCCACTTGATCGATTCCTGACCCAGTGGCTCTTTCTGAACCCAAAATTGGGCTGCTTTTCTTTTTTTTTCTCTCTCTTTTTTTTTTTTTTTTTACCACTGCCAGTTTTCAAAGCACAGAGTGAGCGAGCGCTAAAAAGCACTTTATCTCTGATCCAATAATTAGCAGCGCCTAGCCGCAGTGGGATGGACACCCTTGCTGATTCTCAGTGACAGCCTTAAACTAATATGCATAATACCAAGGATACTGCCACAACTCCCCAAGCCCTCAATTTATGCAGATCCCAAAGAGCTGGATTGAGGTTAGCTTGGTGTAGACGCCAAAAAACATCTTTAAATGAACTCGTTTGTCTGTTTCTTTTCATGTGGCCCAGCCCTCTACCCCGTCTGTCTTCTCCTCCTATATGAAACATTTGTGAGGAAATTTGTTAATGAGTTAATTCTGATTTTTTTTTTTTTTTTTTGTGGAGTGGTTCAAACGCAGTGAACATTTGCTCTTGTTAGATTTTATTTTTAGAACTCATGCAGTCATAATGAAGGATATTCAGCATAACAAAGTGAAGCGTTTCAGTCTAGGTAGATTTCATGAAGGGAAAATTGACTTAATACATTTTCATAATAACATATTTTATGGTTTCTGCTGAGTTTTTCTGCCTGTGAGGCAAACCAGGAGTTGAGGAGTTTTATGGCTTGACATTGGTTCTCTTTGTTATCTTTAGCATGTCAAACACTGGGCCCGCCACACAGCTGGCTCTCACCACAGTGGAACAGCGCTTTGAGAAGCTTTTTACTCTGACATTGTAAAATTAGGGTTTCCGTCTCTTCCCCTCATCACTCTGTGCCCCAGCTTTTCCTCCTCCTCTCCTTCCCTTTCACTCGTTCTGCACCCTTCTTTATTTTTGCTTCTCCCTTTCTTGCTTCCTCTCACACTGTTAGCCTTTTGTCTGACTAAGCCCACTGATTCACAGCCTTTTGAGATAGTTATCTGGCCGAGACACATACATACCCTCGAGGCTTTCTTCAGTTTCAGCCACTGCACATTTTTTTCACCGGGGGGAGACACTCCTAACAAAGGTGGCTTTTTAATTTTTGCCAGAGAGGGTCACAGTGTTGCAAATACTTGCAAACTGCCATAAAAAGCTGCATGTGAGTCATCTTTGCTCAGACTCACTCATGTGCTTGTGTAAGAGGTTGTATTTTGTCTTTTAGTCACATGATTTGGGATATCTTGACTTGAAATGATACTTCATCATTATTAAAGTCTGGTAAGTGCATCAAGGGTTGTTTCTAACCACATGTCTTGGTCCAGAAACATGAAAGACTTGAGTTGTTGAGGCAGGAGCTTTGGTGACTGCTCTCTCTCCTCTTCGCTGTGTCGGAGTTGTGCCCCGGCCCTGCTCCCTCTGATGTGAGCAGCCAGAAGTCAGCTGTCAGATGAGACTTTGATGAGCAAGAACGGAGGACGGAAGAGGGAGCGAGAAGAAAATCCTTCGTTCTCAGGAGTTCTGAGTTTACCCAATCTCACTCAACTGCCACTCAGTCTCCAGCCGCCATCCCTCATTTTCTATATTCTGCTATTTGTTGCCTCTCGTCATCACTCCGTGCACATTTCTCTCTCTTTCACACCCATCTGAGCAGCCAGCCGCACACACACATACAACAGCCGCAATTAGGCGAGATTCAGCGTCTGCCTCTATTTCCCGAGTCGTTTCAATTTGGCACCGAGCCTCTAGGCCACAGTGGCACAGCCCAGTGGCTCCACACCCCGCCTTATTAGTGACCTGGGATAATTGGGAAAGGAATCCGGATCACGAAACTGACTCTGGGTCTCGCTTTGAGCAGTGCACGGCACATGAGAGGATGTTTTTAAAAGTGTATTCTTCACAAAAAAAAAATAGGGAAAAATGAGTTGAGTAGGAGGTGGAGGAGTGAGAGAGATTTGGGTTTAAATCAGAGCAACGCTCTGGTTAATGCTACTGTTGGGGAGGATGTCAACTTGAAAATGTTCCACCCACAATCCTCCTCGTTCTACCTCTCACCTGACCGCCACAAAGCTCCACTCTGTGAGGAAATATAACCCTCAGCATTTTAGCATATGGACTTCCAGGGGGAGGCAGTATGTCAAACCTATGTCATTTTTAAAGCTTGTGTGGTTTCAATTTTAAACGTACAAATCTGTCACACTTATCGTCCTGCTTCATCCCGGCTTGACAACCTTAATTGACACTTTGGAGAGAGGAGAAAACACATAGGATATAAGGACGAGGATAGGATATAACCCTCTTAAAAGTCTGTTTACATGTGAGAAAATGCAGCTTAAGTGCTCCTATTGTTTAGACTGGGGCTTGAAATTTGTTTTGATTGAGTCACGGGCCTATTGTGTTGTGGTTTGGCCAGCTGCAGTAACAGTATGAGGGTCCAGTCTCTTAGCTTTGTTGTAATGTCTTCTTCACTTCCTCCCTTTCTCTCTCTCTCTCTCTCTCCCCCTCTGTCTGTCGTCCTCCCTCCTCCTCTCCCCCTTCCATCCTCAACCTCACCCATGTGGCTCCTTGAGGCATTGCAGCCTTTTTTGGAAGAGGCGGAGATATGTGGCCTTACGAAACACTCTCCCCTCGTGAGATGCTTATCCCTGAATGAACAGCCCCCCAGGTAACATGGGGGCACAGACAGGAAGAGAGAACAGTGGGGCTGAAGGAAGCGTTGTTTATTTTTATTTTTACACTAGTCAGTCTGGCCATTGTTAAAGGAGGCAAAACCTCAACCCGGGCTCTTTTTTTTTTTTTTTATCTTTCTCTCATTTTCTGGCTCTTTACTCTCGTCTTTCTTTGCTCCTCCTTTTCCTGCTCCTCTCTCCTCTGTCCTGATGGTGAATATGAGCAGCGGTGGAGGCCTTTGAAGCGAGACCACAGCAGAGGGAGCAGTCATTGTGCAGACTCTTTGAATGTGCCGCAGCCTCCCCCCACCCCTCCACCCCCAGCCTGCAGCGGCTCAGACTGAGCTGTGCGGGGGCACACGGCCAGACTTCAGCTGCCCGGGCCCCCAGCGATGCCGCCTCAGATGTGGGCAACGCCTCCCCCCAACCCCCCCTGCCTCCCCCTCCACCTCCCACACCCTCCTGTGCTCCCCTATTCTCACCCACACATGCCTGAGGTTTGGGGTTTTTGGTGACTCCCCCCTCCCCTTTCCCCTTTTGACCACAACCAGTCCCCACCCTTCCCTTCCCTTCTCTCCGATATTAACAGTCTTTTCCTCCTCTTTTCTCTTCAGCCTCTCAGTTTCAGCCCCTCCTGACTGACTTGTTAGTTTCTGATATCCCCTGTGGAAAACATACAACACCCTCTGAGCCCGACTTTTTATTGGAGGTTAAAAGATTTCAAAGCTTTTTTTTTCTTTTTAAAGCGGCAATTTCTTTTATGTTGAATGTCTCAGAGCTAAAAAAAAAAAAAAAAGGTGCTGACAGTGCAGAGCATTTTGTTTAAGACGTCGCCTTTTTCTTCCAGGTGCTTTTTTTTATTGCCCTGCCTGTTTTATTTTTCCCTTGTGTCTTTAAGAGCGGCACTGCCACTACTTTATAGAGGAGTTCGCTTTGAAAAGGTGTCACCAAAGCCAGCTGCGTGATCCAGTCCCAGGTCACTGCCAAGACGCGTCACCACACCAGACTCTCAGCTAAACATGTGATGATTTACTTACTACGGCTCATGATCTGTTAGTTTGACCTCAGGGAACGATTCAGCAAACACCAGTTTCACCATCCGTCCTCGTTAGATCGGGTCGTGTGTGGTGGTCTCTTTGTGTTTGTTGAATTACTCACAATTCTTGTAACTTGTACTGATTGTACGTCATGAATCATCTGGTCGGTGGTCAGAAAATTAATCACCAACAATTTTGGTCATTTATTCACTGAGTCATTTAAGCATAAATGCCAAACATTCAGTGGATTCAGCTGCTTTTCTGTTTTTGAACTTTTATTTTCTTTCTTTTTCATTGACAAAACAAGCCTTTTCTTAATTTAAGCTTTTTTAGAAATTTGTGATGCACGATGATGTTAAATCCAGAACATAATTAACTTTTGTGTCCTGACTTTGACCTAACAGTTAAACATTACTTCTCCTTTAATCAAATTCAGATCTTACTTTGTCAGTTTTGGCTCATCAACTTACTTAAATTGCAGAGATCTGATAACACGACAGTGTCATGACGCTCAACATGGTCACTAGTCTGGTCATAAGTGATTAAAACAATGGTCGAAACGAATGAAAATAAGACCCAAGTTGTAATAAACAGAAATCATCAAAACAGATGTTTTTTTTTTTTTTCACTTGCGTTGCTCTCCATGATCCATCAGTCTTTCCTCGTCCTCTCGCCTCCAAATCTCCCATCTTTTCTCTGCCATGGTAAAGTCTACAACTCAGCCTGCGCTGGAGACGCCTCTCTCCACTTGGCTTATTTTTAGAGTAATTTGTCGGCGGTGTTTTCCTTTTTAATGGCACCAAAAGAAACCCCAGAGCTCCGTGTAGGGAGTGAGGGAGGGAGGCAGCTGAGGAGGTGGGTGGGTGGGTGGGTTTGGAGGTTAAGGGGGCTATAAGGCGGGCGGGCCCCAGCTGCGGGCGCTTTGATTTGTCCAGGGAGGTGAAAGCGGCGATTGAGACGCGAGGCTGTGCCAGTTATCTTAACCTCCCACACTTCAAAAGCTGGGCGAGAGCTTGTCCGACTCCTTCTCCCCCCACCTCCCTTCCTCCCTCTCCGTCCTGTAGGGGGAAAGGAATTGGGGGAGAGAGAGAGAGAGTGTGAGAGAGAGAGAGAGAAGGGGGAAGACTAAACCTTCGCTAGCCGTCTGAACAGAGGAGCGTTTCATTTCCTGCAAAAAAAAAAGAAAAAAAAAAAAAAACTGCAGCCGGCATTCCTGAGCACTAATGTAGAGGGAGGAGGAGATGGAGGGGGGAGGTAAGGGGGGAGGAGGGGTCAAGTTGCTCCTGAATCCCAGTGTTTGTGTCGGCTGGACCTTGTGAAGCGTTGGCCTGCTGCCCCCTACAAGTAACCACCACGCAAGCACACATCCCTGCTGTTACACCAAACCTTTTTTTTTTCAACTCATGCGTGCACACGTACACGCGCGCACATGCTCACACACTTCTTGCCCGCAGCCCCTCAAGCCTCTTCCCCAGGCAGGAAGGCCAACGCTTTTCATGTCTGTGGTGGGGGGAAGGAAAAATGCTCCCCAGGAAACAGGGTGCAGTACCGGGCGTGCGGGCCCGCTTTGAGATCCTGGGATGAAAAGAGGGAGGGCGGCGGAGGTAAATAAAAGCGACAGGGGCTCTCTCTCTTTCTCTCAGAGCGCTGTGTTCCTTTCAGTTTCTGCTCTGTGCAGCTCAGGGTCAGCTCTCCTCGGGAAAGGTGGCCTCTGTCCTGTTCCCTTTTATCCACATGTGGTAAAGCAGTCTGCTGTGTGTGTGTGTGTGTGTGTACGTTTGTGTGTGTGTGTGTGTGTGTGTGTGTGTGTGTGTGTATGCACACTAAGACTTTTTTAGTGTTAAGATGCAGCGAGCAGCAGGGCTCAGCTGACTTCTCTCCTACAAAAACACACTCTTGGCTTTGCCACAAGGGAGAGGCAAACTAATACCGTTTCTTTTCCTTTTTTCGTCTTCACAAAACATCCATCTTTTTATTCGCAGGAGGCATCCATCTACCTCTGTCTCTGCCTCTCCACTTTGATCACAGATTCTATTTGATGCCGCTCTGGTCTAAAATAACTCTCTTTGGCTTGTCAATAACTGAAGCTAACTCTGTTATGTTAGCTTGAGCCCAGATCACGGGAGGGAAAAGAACACTTTTGCAGCTTGACAAACAATTTCCCTGTCAGGAAAGGGGCCGATTTCATGAGAGTCCTGTGAAGTCGATTGAGTCGTCAGGTAATGCTTTTTTTTTTTTTTTTTTTTTTTTCAACACGACATCGTTTACGTGTATCTGAACTGTTTTAGTTCAGATAAATACCAACTACAGTCCTGTGAATTCTGCTACTTTTAACCGTCCGGGTCAGCGTGGTGATCCTCCTGCGCTGCGAGTGTTTCCGTGTCTTGTTTTCCCATCGCCCACCTGCAGAGACGCCTAAATGTCAACCAGAAGCTACACAATCGGGTGCTCTCCTTGAAGAGAGTGAGAGGAGGAATGAGTCAGTAAGGGGAGGGCAAAGAAGAGCGTAGCATTGCCAGCTGGGTCACGGCAACCCCCATGTTAGAGCAGATCAAAGGCAGACCGGCCCACATCCTGTCACTGACCTATAACCCGTCTGTAGTTCAGCGCTCGGCTCAACACTATGGCTTTCATTCAATCAGCTGTAACACTTTGAACAAAACTAAAAAAAAGGAAAAAAGAATGATTGATTACATTGATGGTAATGATTGTAATTTGTCCCTCCCTGAAGTGAGGAGGCATGTTTGCATGGTGAGGCACTTTTTGAGTCACTGTGACTCATCTTGATTTGTCTGGTTTTGGTTAACGTGACGTTGAATGTGACCCGTGTTTTGGTGTGGGTTGTTGACGTGTTTCAAATGGCTTTTTTTTTTTTTTTCTCTGATGAAGAAAATTACCAGACTTTCCTTTGTTTACAGATGCAGTTACTTCATAGTTAGTGCATTTGATTAATCTGTCCTTTCTTTTGTTCTTGTCTTGTTGTTGTTTTTTTTCTCTTCAGGAGGAAAACGAAACAATTTCTCCACATGCAAAGCGAAGGCAGCAGCTACGGGCCCTCTGCTAGAGATGGAGGCCTGTTAGATTCCATGAAGACCCTTAAATGTCCAAACTGAAGCCTCCAGTTCTCAGAGGACCCCATTTCCTTCCCCATTCCCTCCTTTATCCTACCCCACCTTAACCCTACTACACTTTCCTCCAACACAGTCACATGCCACCACCTCCACCTCCAGAAACACTTCACTGTTTGACTCTCCTCTCCTCCTGAAGGCGCCTGCTGCGGAGACACTGAACTGAACTGAACTGAACAAGACAATCATGATAAAGTGGAGCACCCTCACAAAAACCCAACGTCCTCGCAACAACAAAAAAAAAAAACCCCAGAAAGCATCAAATTTGACGTCCTGTGTTTTGTCGAGTTTCCGTTACAAACCAGCTTTACTGCGAATCTGAGGCACTGCACTGAACAAACAGCAGCACAAACTTCTCCCCCCAGCACCGCCCAAGTGTCCCAAACACCTGTTTCTAAGTTATTGTAAGTTATTTGTCACCTCTGTTCCTTTTGTATAGTTTATTAGGCCGACATACACTCCCCTGAACCCCGCCCAGCACCAACCCACCTCCCCTCTTCTTTCTCTCACGCTCACTGGATTTTTTTTTTTTTTTTTTGGAGACCATTTGGGGTTTTGCCCGACTGACCAAACACCTCTTTTTAGACTGCACTAAGGAAGATGGAGGGATCTCATCTTGTCAAGAAAAAAAAAAAAAAACGTCCTCAAGACACCATTTTAGTTCGTTGCTGACCAGTTGGTGCAAAAAAGGATCAACAATTTGATTTGCTTTTTCATTTTAGACTGAATTTTATTTTGAATGCTTTTTTTTTTTTTTTGTATCTTGAACCCTTGTTTCAATTTCTCGGTGTATATTTTAGTGATTTTTTTTTTTTTTTTTTTTTTTTAAATATTGTTTTTTTTATATAGTGGTATATATGAAAATAAGCTTTGGACACAGGAAAGCCATTTTTCTTGTTGAAGCGTCTTGCAGAAAATTGAAACTAAAGGCTTCTTTTGATAACTATTTGTAACAAATAGTGACCTCGAGTCTTGCTCAGATGTAAAATAATGCTCAGTATGTGTACTTTTTAAAACTGTCAGGATATGTCAATTTTCTTGGTATTTTTGCAGGCAACATTAGGACAAAGGCGAGAGTGATAGCTCAGAGGCCTATATTTTATTGTTCTAAAACACGACAAATGAAGCAGATATATATATTTACCCCAGCACTTGGCAGTCTTTCTTTTATTGCAATGGACCTTTGTCTTTTCTCTCTGGTAGCTAATAGTGTGGTTTTAGCCATGATGTTTATTCCATGCAAGCATCTCTGTACCATTTTTGATTAATGCTCTATTTTAGTATTACTTGATGAATTCCTTTTTTTTTTAATTATCATATTTTGGGTCACTGTCATCTTGGTGAAGCATTTTGCTACACTAAGTGGTCATATTTGAACTGTTTCAACATGTTTTTTTTTTGTTTGTTTGTTTTGTTTTTTTTTTTTTTAAGAAAAATAAAAAGGCACCATTGGCTCATGTGTTCACTTGTGTGGTGGAAAAACCTGAGCTAGAAGTGCCACATGTTATAGTCTGTGTGTCGTCATTGGACGTTAGAACGATCCAGAGGGAAAAACGTTTGACTAATCGACGCTGTAACGTAGATAAAGCACATTTAATATAATAACATATAAGTCAATAAAAATAAAAACACATAATGCTGCATTTTATCCAGTGCAAAAGGTAAAAGAAAAGCCTGTTTTATCTAAACTTTACACTGGATAAAGAGGTGATGTCGTTTTTATAAATAATATAAAAACTTGAGGTGACGAGTTATTGAAGTAAACATTTTTGAAGATAAAGCTGAGATGAAGGGAGAATTTAATCTCATCAAATCTCAACTGTGCTGCTCCAATATATGTTCATTTCTAGTAAAACAGCGCCACCTTGTGTTCACGTCGGGATAACAGGACAGTCACAGACTAAATATGATGCTTCATTATGATTCCAGACAAATGACTTTCGACATCCTCAGACGTTGGTTTTAAATCATTTTGCTGAAAACAGTTTTTTATTTTTTGCCCAAAAACACTGGAAAAAAAAAGTTGCATCCTGGACAATTAGATGATAAACTGAAAGAAGCTGCAAACATTGTGACCTTTTTCACAAAACATGTCCAAAGTGTAAAGTTACTTTTAATTAAATATAAACATTCAATTTAGACTAAAGGAGATGCTTCGGGTCATACAACTAAAATGAAAGTTTTATTTTCATAATTGTCTTTTAAAGTGATTCATGTGATATTAAACAGGAACATTCTGCTGATCTTGATGTACGTTTGCAGAACAATCAACACCTTTTATTCTTACAAAGTAAACACACCCAAGTATTTGAAAAATCTATTTTATTTAATTAGATTTAATCCAGTCACACACGTAGAGACGTCATTCAGCAGGTGTGTAGAAGAAAACAGGCTGAATGAAGAAGGCACAAGTAGTTTTTTTTTTTGCTTCTGTATCTCATTAGTCTCCTGGATGTTTATTGTTGTGAGTTCATTCTAGTTTCACACATGGTTCATTCCTCCACACAAAACTAGAAACACTACAAAACCTTATTACTTGTACTTGTAGAATCCTTCTCCTGTTTTTTTGCCATATTTTCCTTCAGCAACCAACTTGTTGAGCAGTTCACTTTGAGCAAACAGCGGGTTGTCGGGCTCCATCGCGCTCCAACCTGTTACACAGCAGCAGAGCGGAAGGAAAGAGGTTTCACACCAAATAAATCAGCTCATTTAAATTTGCTTTGTTTCTGCTTCCTCGCAGCGATTTTAAATTACTTTTAAATTAAACTCATATCCACACATATATTTCCCACATAGTTAAACTCACCGTCCATGATGAATTTGATGGTGTCCAGTCCGACGTAGTCGCAGAGTTCAAACGGACCCATAGGATAACCAGCGCCGAGCTTCATGGCAACATCAATGTCCTCTTTAGATCCATGACCTGGGGACAAAAAAAACAAATCGATCCATACGTCGTCTGTACACAAACTATGGCAGATTTACTGCTGCTGGTCCTGCAGATATACACACACACACACACACACACACACCTCTCTCATACAGCCGGATGGCCTCCAGTGTGTAGGGAACGAGCAGGCGGTTTACGATGAACCCTGGTGTGTCCTGAGTGGAGAAGATGTTGGAAACAGCTGAGTTGACGGTTTAATATGTTCTGTAAAAAAAAAAAAAAAAAAACCTGCAGCTGTGTTGATGTCTGTTGTAACTCACCTTACAGGACACGGGGGTTTTACCGAGAACTTTACTGAAGTTCAGGAGGGAATCAAACGTCTCCTGACTTGTTGATGAAGTCGCAATGACCTGAGGAAGATTGAAACTTAATCATCAGACAGACTCGTACTTAAATGATTAAGAATCCTACTGTCTACATCTCTCCTGGCTGTGACTCTTATAGCAGCTTATCATGGGGCATATTTCATTTTTAAATGAAATATGCTTCACAACTTTCACACTTTTCAGTTTGATCAGGACTTCAACACTATTTATTTTCTTTCCCAAAAGCTGCATAACCAATAGTCATATAATATGTACTAATTCATGACTGATCTTGATCTTATGAAAGTAAATGGTGCAAAAAAACAGTGGCCCATAAAAAGCAATAGTATTCATGAGTGTTTGACTGAGCAACCAGTCCTGTCAAGTCCTCACACAATTAAAGCTAAAACTGTTTGTTTTCCCTGTGATGACAGTAATTGTTGCCTCAATTTAATATCTGTAACTTTTGGCACAAACACCAGCTCTACTTGTTTTTTGTTATTTTTGGGGCTTTACCTCTACAAGCTTCATCATGGGAACCGGGTTGAAGAAGTGAAGGCCACCGAATCTGTCCAACCTGTTGGTGGAGCTGGCGATGTCAGTGATGGGCAGAGAGGACGTGTTGCTGGCGAAGATGGTGTGTCTGTGATGGAAAATGTACCAGAACATCAACAATAATTTAGACATCAGTTCATTTATTTAAAAAAAAATCAGTAGACATTTTGCTGAAGACAAAACGGTGCTAAACGGGACGTTTCTTACGCTGGTGCGATCTTGTCGAGTCGTCCAAACAGATCCTGTTTGATTTTCAGATTTTCTATGATGGCTTCCAACACGAGATCTGAGCTCTGAGCTGCAGCTCCAGCGTCTGTGGAGATCGACACGTTCTTCAGGACTTTCTGGATGAACTCTTCACCTGCCTGAAACAAAACATCAACAAACGTAACGTTTCGCTCCATCGTTCATTTCATCTGTTATCTGTCCATCTACTGCCTCTCACCTCTGGTTTATCAGCAAACTTCTTCTTGACGACTCTCTTGAGGCTTCCTTCGATTCCTTTGACAGACTTTTTCAGGATGTCGTCAGATGTGTCCACCAGTGTCACCGTGTGGCCTGTTGATGCTGCCACCTACCAGACGGAAATGAGTCCATCACAACTTTAGCAGTTTAACAGGAAGAAACCAGAACAGTTTCTTGATTCTATACAAAAACAACATAAATTGTATTTAACTGTATGTAACTGGATCAGTTCATATTCTCTGGTGGAAAGTAACTGATGATTAAATACTGAGAGTGACACCTTGTGGTGAAAAGTGGTGAAACTCCTGCAGTAGATCTGAACTGATCCAGATGATTAATGTGAATCTCATTGTTACATTTCACCACAAGGAAACAAACGTGTTTAATGAACGAAGACAACAAATGTTTCACAGCTTCCTTGATGTGACAATAGACGATTGTGCTGTGACACAAATGATCGTATTTCTAAACTGGTCCATCATGAAGACGTCTGACTGGTTCTACATTTATTCTGCAACAAGACATCAAGTATAATAAAGTAAATATCCTCACACTTCACATTCAACCTGCAAGATTTTCACACTTTCACACAAATTAAGTTTTTTCAAAGCTGTAAAATAAATAAATCAATAAACTGCACGATCATAAACTTTATTTATTTTAAGTATTAAGAAAGATGTCAGAAAAATCTAAAACAATAATTCTTTAATTTTCCATAAGTAAAACTTCTCTATCTTCTCTGTTCCTACTTCTCAAACTTAACTTTGATTTCATGACAAATTAAAATAAAAACCTAAAGTAGATGATAAAATCCTAACAAATGAACACGTCTCACTGAATGACTGAAGTCTGTCTATAAATAGTGATGTTAACTGTGTGTAGAAACAAAGCAGCACTTTCCTTTTGCAAACATTATGATTTAAAATATTAATTTTCATTGGTTAATTTATGGAGCCTGTGTGTGTGTGTGTGTGTGTGTGTGTGTGTGTGTGTGTGTGTGTGTGTGTGTGTGTGTGTATCAATGATAAGAAGTAGTGGAGCTGTTTTTAAAGGATCAGTGTGAAACACTTCACTTAAACACTTTATAGGAGATATTTTTAACCTAATACACGTCTAAAGTGAGTATAAGTTGTTTCTATTTCAGTGTCATTCATTGATTATTTAAGTAGATTAATAGTTGAACATCAGTTCACACAGATGATGACTCCGGTTGAGACACTTTAATATTTATTGATCTTAACTTTAAAATAACATAACATAATAAAACACTGACCCAACTTCATGCACATTGGTCTGACTGAAGGCATGTTAGCTGTGAAGCTAACAGTTAGCTCCGTGGCTAAAACAAAACCAGCTGAGCTGCAGACTCGTACCTGAGCGATCCCTGCTCCCATCTGTCCTCCTCCGATGATCGTCACATGTTTGATAACGACGTTTCTGACGGCGGAGGAACAGAAACCTCTGCGGATTTGGTGCGTAAAGAAAGACATGATGTGTTGATCTGCAGCTCCGGGACACAAACACCGACACACTAGAGAGACCGAGACACCGGGAAGTGGGAGGAAGGTCGGTGGTCACGTGATCACACAGACACTTCCATGACCTTTCACACACATTCCCAGGAGTTACATATCACACATTAACAGCAAGTATTTAAATATTACCTCATTAAAACTATCTGTGTTTATAAAATCACATTTACAGAGTTCTGATAACACATATAATTATCAGTATATTGGATATTAAAATAAATAAAGTACATAGTAAAAAATATAAAAAATGATGAATAATAAAAAATATTGTAATAAATAAAGTAAATATTAAAAACATAATAAATATGAATAAAATAATTATAATAAATAAAATAATTATGATAAATAAATAATAAAATAGAATTTAATCTGTAACAAACATCATATTTAAAAGCTGAGGATGTTGTATCTGTATCTTAAAACTACTAATTATACAGTATTATATATTATCAGTGTGTGATATTAAAAGCTGTGGAGCTCAAGTCAAATTATAACAGTTTTAATATTCTGTTTAATATCATATTATTATATAATCATCACAATGTGGTCGTATGTCTCTACCAACCAGTCCAGTTGTAGTTGATTAGTGTGTAAATTATTTAAGTATTGACCAAATATATTTTCGACCATTGACCTCTGACTATGAAACTGATCAGTTCATGTTAATGTTTGTGTTAAATCTGAATAAAGTCCCTTCACATGTTGTGTAAGTGAGCTGCTCCAGATATTTCCACTTCACTGTCAGTCTCTTTTCCAGCTTTAAGATTTTTTTTTTTTTTTTTTTTTTTAATTTACTGACTATGTTTCTACTTGACTGGTCCCTCCACTGCACAGTATGAGTGGTTGCTACATATAGATGAGACATAGATACATAATCAATAATCAATAACAACAACTCTGTTGGTCAGATGTTTATTTGGGATCAGTTTGCTCTTTGGGAATTTATAAAGTGAGTTAAGTTCTGATATTTACAGCAGTGATTTGACTTCACCAGCATCTCTGTTCTGAACCTTAAACTCAACAATTCAGTCATTGATTTGAAACAAAAACATAGAAAAGTTAAAGAATAAAACAAAACAATACGTTTGTCAACCAGGATAATAAACTCAATCTGTAAAGAAAATATATATCTTTTTTTTTCTTTTGAGGACAAAACTTTTTTTCTTTTTTTTAATGCCCTAATAAAAAACAATACATGAACAGATACGAGTAGTATTTTCCACAAATTTGTTATGTTTGTTATGTATCTTTGTTATGTACTATAAAATAATAATGAATTAATACAATATTAAAGCAAATATTAAGGAGGTACAGTATCTTTCATTTCTTCCATTGTCACATAACTACACAAAACTTCACTGATTCCATCTTTTTCACTAAGAACTGAATCATATCATTGATTAAAAATTAGATTGTGGTTATTCTTAGTAAATAATTATATTTTGAAATATTATGGCTTAGCAGCTTAAAATCTAATGATTATGAAACAACAATTAAATAGTTATACATATGTAGAGGATCTTCACTCTGGTCAAAAAATATCATAATTCTTTCCAAATCTCTTCCTCTTCTTCCTCTTTTTTTTGAAGGTCCATGAGATCAGAGAAATGTTCTTCCCCTTCATCAGCTGCGTGCGCTGACACACACGCTGTACGGACACGGTGCCAGCGTCAGGCCGAAGCGTCCCTGCAGGGACGGAGGTGGCGTTCCCTCCGGGAGTCTGAATGTGAACGTCTGCAGTAAACTGGTAACGGTCAGAAACAGCTCCATCTTCGCCAGTTGTTCACCCATACACACCCTACGACCTGACGGACACGTGAGATAAATTATTACATCCTGGTTTCACACACACACACACACACACACTATCACAACTGAATTAAAGTTTAATGGTTCAGTCATTTAGCACATATGAGCAGGTAATGTCGTACCAATCCCAAACGGTATGAAGCACTCTTTCCTCAGCAACTTCCCATTTTCATCCAAGAAGCGTTCCGGGTTGAAGCTGTCTGGGTCGTCCCACAGAGTGGGGTCTCTGTGGACAGACCACAGATTGGGCAGAATAACTGTTCCTTTGGGGATCGTATAACTTCTGAACTCTGAAAAAGTCAAATAAAACAAAGTAAAATACAATCAACTCAGTGACTCAGTTCAGAAAATTATGAGAAATCTTCATTATCTTTATAATACCTCAGAGACAATTACAGGTTACAGGTACAAGACTCAGAGATCTGACTGGTTGATCATTAACAAAGAATATAATGAAAAGTGAGGAGTCATATGTGTTTTCCAAGTTCACCTGTTGTCTTGGAGACCATGTGTGGGATCGCCAGAGGAACCACTACAGTTAATCTCTGCACCTCCATGATGGTGGCTTCAGTAAAAGGCAAACGTCCTTTATCAGTGAGAGACGGGACCTGATGTCTCCCCAACACTTCATCAATCTCGGCCTGGACTTTGTCTAAAATCAAAACAGGACAAGAGAGAAGCAAAACAACATTAAATACAGTAATCACAAGCAAATCTATTTTTCTTTTTTTCTGTGGTCTATAAACTCTCACTATAGCAAAGGATGAGTTGAAGAGAATGTTGCCACTTTAACCTTGGATATCAGGGTATAAAACCATGTAGAGAAGAATCCACAAGACTGAGTTAGTGGTGGTGTCAGTTCCAGCGATGAACAGATCTCCTACTATATAAAACAGATAATCTTCAGTGAAGCTACTGTTCTCTTCTCCTGCAGCTTGATGAGCCAACATCTCCATCAAGTACATGTCTACAAGATCCCGAGGATTCTCAGGGTCTAATGTTTCTCTATGTTTTGCAATAATCCTCTTCAGAAATACTGTGATGTCTCCTTCCACCTGCCTCAGCTCTTTGAAGACCCCTACAGGAAGGTAGTAGAGCAGAGGGAAGACGTTGATGAGGACCGCAGGGCTGTTGACACAGATCTCCAGCCCGCGCTCCATCAGACCCAGTAATGTACGAAACTCATTGTCGTCATGATGGAAACGCTGACCCAGGATCATCGAGCAGATGACGTTGGACACGGCGTTGCTGATCAGTGGAGCGAGGTCAATGCCGGCGCCGCCTCGCTCCTCGTTCAGTCGCAGTAGCTCTGATTTGATGGTGGTCAGACCCTGGAGGATACAAGGCTCAAAGCTCAACTTCCCCAGGCCAAAGTTTCGGAGGATAATGTGGCAAAACTTGCGTTGCTTCCTCCATATTGGTCCATAAGGTGCGAAAACTATTCCTACAGTTTAATTCAACAAGAAAAAACACAGGTTATGCTTTGGGTTATTAACCATGACAAAGAAAACATTTAGGTCAGGGTCAGTCCAGTCACTTTTTATTTGTTTCTAGTTGGATTGTTTCTGACTCAAACCTGATCTACATACTGTCTTTGATTGTACAGGTTTTACAATACGAAAACAGCTGTTTTACTACACTACAGATATGTCAAGACAGGCAGACTTTGAAACCATGTCACATATATTTTTCGCTGAAGATTGTTAATGGAGCTACAAGATAAAGTGTCAAATACAACAGCCTACATAATGGAAAAGATATATTAGATTATAAAACACAATATAACAACAATAACAATCAGGATGGTTGATATCTCCAAAACCAAAATTACTCATTAAAGAACCAATTCAATATATTATACATGGACAGTTCAACCACAAACTAAAGAGGCTCAAAACCACCACTTCCTAGCACTTTAGTAACAAAATACTAATGAAATTATGTGACTGTGGGAAACATAAAGATGCTTTTTAAGCATTATGTCTGATGGGAACTGAGAGCTGCCCACATCTCCATTTCACACTGACACATTTGACCACAGCTCCACATTTTTCAAGTGTGTGTTCAAACAAAATGCTTTTTCTTATTTGCTGTGAGTCTGTTTTTTTTTTTTTTTTTGCAATCAGATCAGTGCTGTATTGAGTAACACCTGAGAAAAGATGCACCTTGTTGTAGTAACAATCACAGGTGTTTCTAATAAGTTGTTATCCACATTTATATTAATTATAAGATCAAAACACATCCTTACCTTTGCGTTTAGTCATGATAGTAACAGTGGGTATGTCAGGTCTGTCTGAAAACACCTCAGGATGGTTTGATAGAGCATCTTTAACAGCTTCATAGCCATTTAACACAACTATCAGCTGACTGCCAACGAAAAGGCTGTAAACGTTTCCATAGAGTTTAGCTTGTTCTGTTAAAACAACTAACGTAACGTTGCTGTTATCGGAGCGTTGTTGTCTTCGTGATCTTTTCTGGATGAAAGAAGGGACGAGAAAACCCCCGAAGTTTCCAACTATCGGCCAAGGTTTCGGTCCTGGAGGAATATTTACAAGTCGCCGCTGGTTCTGATAAAAACGAACTAAATAAAACACGAGTAGAAACAGTAACAAATTCACCGTGTTTACATACGACAGGGCCGAGCTGCTCACATGTTCCAGCCATGACAATGGAAACATGGTGTTTGAAATTAAATTAAACTACATTCGGTGAGTTTAAGAAACCGTCCCATAGCAGCAGTTTTCATAGTTGCCCTTTGTTTATGTGACAACAGGACAAAAGTGGTGTTTGCCCGAGAGCAGCACGCTCTTCCTGTGTTGATGCCCGTCACTGGTTTCTGATTGGCTGACAGAGTTGTGGTCTGCGCTGATTGGTGGGTTGTGATGATGACGACACAGCAGTCCTCAACATTCTACAGGGATTCAGATTCAGTCATGGGAAATAAATTAATGAATAAATATATAAATTCAAGCCCAGATATATAAAAATTGAATTAATATTAAAAATATATAAATATTTCTTAATTTATTTTTAATGAGTCCCATTGATTTGTTCTTTTTTAAAAACAAAATTCCCCCTTTTTAAAAAAAAATAAAAAAATAAAAATCTATAATGTGCAGAGGTAGAGAAATGTTTGAAGATTACTTCTGTGTTAAGAGGTATGCTACATATATGCTACATATATACATATATGTGGCTGACAAAAAAAAAAAAGGAACAAGTCTGGGCAAATATGTGGTTGTCTGCATTTTCCCGTATGTTTCTAATGTTTGTGAATTTTGTAGAAAACATTCAGGAACTGAAACAAAGAGTCTCAGTAATTGCTTCTTTTCAGTAGCCTATGTCTAACAAAGAGACTATATAAAACCTCTGCTCACTGCAGTTACCTCTGTATGAGTAAATGAAAGTAAGTTTACCGCCTGTATTTTATTAGTCTTCTATTCAGTAATGAGACAAAGGAACACAATTAGATGTATGATGAGTATGAAGAATGTTACAGACACAAATAAAAAATATGACAAAATATGTATCTAACATTGATGTTTTTTTATTGTCAGAGTCACTTTTGGGCCTCTATACACAACATCCCAACAAAATCAAATGGACTGAATGAAAACTCTCAAGTCAAAACTGATTTTGGCAGAATAGTCTTCACTTTGTAAAAGTGTGGAGATTGTGTTAAGTAAACTAAACCTGTGTCTGGATTTGTTCACATGTTTTAAATTATCCTTAAATCTCAGGTGTTCTGTTCATTATTTATACTCAAATACAGAACAACAATGTACATAAAACTGAATAATTTTTTTATTTATTTCAAATGATTGTTGTGCTTTTTCATTGAAAGCATATGCATGCCTGTAAATCCATGTCAATATTAATAAAGGGCTTCAAGGGGTTAAACTAAAAAGCTGTTGCATAGAAAATAAGCAAAGTACTTGATGTTTCGCAGCCTCCTGGGGAGCGAGAGGCAAACATAAAGTCACATTTCAGGGATTAAAATGTCCATGATCATCATGGTGGACACAGCAAACATTTATAGGCGATAATTTGAACGATCTCATTAGTATAATCAGTTTTGCTTTTTTTTTATACATAGAGTTGGTTGGGGGGGATGTTCATTTACTGTTTGTAGATTTGCAGATTTGTTTGTAACATAGATAATGTGTAAACTTTGAAGACAGACAATATTAAATATTCAATCCAAACAGCAACACATTTTATATTTAATTCGATAATAACTTGTAATATATAGGATAAAAAGTTGGGAGTTAAACTGTTCAGATGCAATATTATACACCTCATTAATTGTATGCACTCATTACTACTGAAGAAGTATGTGACTTGGACTTCTGTTTTCATTTACCACAGGAATAATTTCAGAAAATATATCGCTACTTTTTTGGTGATAAATATAAATTCTAAATGGTTAAATAAAATAAAATAAAATATGAATACTTGTGATATATATACGTATATAGCATGATAATTATTCATTAAATCAGAAAATAAGAATGCAGCCTTAATATGGTTACACTTTAATACAATAGTACAATGTTGAGACTACAGCTAGGATCTGCACACTCAATGCTAGTAAAATTAATAAAAAAAATAATAGCAATAACAATAATAATAATAAAAACATAGAAGAAAAAACAAACACACTACGACTCATAATGGCAGTTTTTTGGTACACCTACCGATGTTGAACACACACTAAGGCACCTTGTGACTTCAGCACACTGATATCATATTGAGGTAAACTCCATCAATAGGTACAGTATGAAAGAGTTAAAGTAGCTGAACAAAAATCCAAGTCCTGCTAATACTGCAACAAACCTGCACGTCTACAGTCTGAAATTTACCAGGAGCTGCTGCAAGTATCATTTACAACAAAGAAAACAATTAGAACTTTGCTTATCACACAAATAAATTACAGTGGCGAAAGACACATGGACAATATGATTATACTTCTAGGCACAGTTTTGTTTCTTTCATAACTATGCATTTGGTATCATTATGTTCCTGTCCAGTAGACTAGACTGAATGAATGAATACCACTTCAGTGGATTATCAGGCAACACTGCTGGGTTATCAGGGTCACGGTCACTCCTCTCGTGTGCTTTGTACCATGGAGTACTTCTTGCAGGGGTTCTTAAGGCAGGCAGGAGGCCAAGTGATGGGCCAGCTGTACGAGCACGGCACCGAGGTTTGAACATTTCTCTCCATGAAGTTGAACAGTGGGTTCCACCAGGTGTTGGTGAGGTAGTTGTTGGGTGAGCATTTCAGGGTCTGTCAAGAAAGAAAAGTTATTTTCTACAATTAGATGCAGCTAAAAGTGATGCTCCTGCACAAGCAAAGGAAACAATCTCTTCTTCTTGTAAGATTACACACAGGCAGCTTCTGTGGACTTATTTCTAGTAGCCACATCACATCGCTAAAACACGTGGACCCATTGTTCTTTCTACTTGTGTCCAGTGGTCTGGTTGGACGAAGGCAAGTGGCAGATAAACTGTCTGAGACTGATGAGATACAACATGTAACTGCTGCGCAGACTTGATACATTTTTTTTGCTTGTCCTCTTCATACTGGCTATTAAAAGCCTCTTTTCTAATGTGTTTCCAGTAGAGAAAATGTAGGACAAAATCCTCACTCCTCCTTCAAAACTAAAATAGATTTCCAAAGTTGATGTTGATCTGGTTCATATGTTAATTGGGGGTTTTAGCAGCCACATAGCTTCTTCCAAAATTATAGTCTTTATAGCACTGAAGTCTCTGTGTTTGTTTACCTGGTGTTTCTAGGTTGGGTTGCAATGGAAAGAGAGAGTGACACTATGAAATCATTTTATACTAAATATACAAAAACTTTAGACGGTTACAGCAAAAGAAGGCCTGTTGACTTTGTTGTCCCATCTTGTTTTCTGGAAGTTCTTTAGGAACATAATGGGAACGACAAAACCTGTTTCAGTCTACTTATGGTGGATTTAAAAGTTGTAAAAAAAAGTCTTTAAGACACTCTCCTGAAACAGAAAATGATTTATAAACAATACAATTCATTTACAAATCGTATTTGTACTGAAATCAGTGGCTAATGATGTTTTTCCTTTGGATTTATGCAAAATTGCGGTGAATGTGATGATCATATTTATAAATAATGATTAAATGAAAGTTAATTAAGTATTTGTACAACTCCATATCAAATGTATGCTCACCATTTGGCCAGCAGAGGGGGGAATTTAGCATTTTAATTCTCAGGAATATTAACTGTTTCGGAGAAATGACATCACAACACACCACAGTCTAAAAATATATGAACTTTCTCAAACCTTATAAGAATATGTGATGAAAATAAACATGAACAGTAATAAATAACATAGTTTAGTAACTTTTACAGCCACCAAGAGATGGTAAAGTCCTCCTAGCTTAATGATTCATGTGTGACAATGATAAATGAGAGGGAAGCCGTTAAGCTTTGAAAGCATTCATTTACTGTCTTTGACTCCAACACACACACATACGCAGACACAAACATACATAAGCATCCACTTTTAGTACAGACCTGTAAATTGGCCATGGTGTGGTACCACCAGAACAGACGGGAGGTGATAAAATAGGCCACGACCACATCCACGCTGTAGTGCTCATGTGCCACCAAGATGCACACCACACCCACAGCACTCAGCAGCCAGCACATCAGATGGTACCACCAGAACGACCGCGGCGAGTCTGGAGAGAGAGTGTTGGCAATATTTATGATAACATCTATTGGTCTGTTCTTCCACGTCTGCAGCTTCTGCTTGTAAACATCAACCGAGAAACTTCTTTTTGGGTTTTCAGAAACCTTTTTTATATGATATGTATCCAGTTATAGCAGAAAAAGTCACTCTCAGCATTTATTAGATACACCTGACTGAACCTAATACAGAAAAAGAAAAACACTTTAAAGAGGATTATAATGTTCAGAGAGGTGTTGAGTAAACTTAATTCTCCTGTTTCTTTCCAGTCTTATCATAGTGTTTATATTTCATCTTGTTGAATATTACTTATAGATGTCACCACAACTTAAGTTACCATTTCCTCTCGTCATATTAAACACCTAGATAGATTATGTGTACCTAATAAACAGACAACCAAGTGTGTAGCTTACTGTATACAGCTTTCCACATAATTGTACTTGCAACAAACTTTTGAATTGTATCCTAATAGTCCCTAGAAAGTCCATGTACAGCTATAAAATAAAATACTACGAGCCATAAGGAATGAGAATGGAAACAGACATTATCTTTCATGTATTATTCATCAGAAAAGCCACTAAATTATTCCATATAGGCAAAAAAACAAAAGCTACTTTGAGTACTCACACTCCTTTATGAATAGGTAGGTGAGAGTGAGCATCACAGTGTGTCCGCTGTAGAGGAAGTCTCCACACAGCAGATGGGAGTTTGTAATGGAAAGGCCGCCACCGGAAATCAGACGCAGAATGCGCTGGAATTTTGCCTGGGAGTCTCCATGGAGCTAATGGAGAACAGAAAGTGGATGTTAGTATCATTACTGGAGCATTACTGCATGTTTTCAAGCTATTGTGCTTGTGTGAAGCACTTTTTTACATAGGTGTAGAAAAGTGCTTTATAATCAATTTATTATCTATATTATTGTCATTGGTTTGACCACAGTTAAATAATAATAATAATGATGATAATAAAAGTTCAATTTGAACCCAGGCTAGCTCTGTGTGAAGCTGCCTGTAGCATCACAGAGAAGATGACAAGAGAGCAAATACATATATTTTCTAAAAATGGCTCCGTTGATCTTTTTAACTTTATAGCCAGAAGAAATGGACATGGAGTTTTACAGCAACAGAAAACAAACAGACAAAATGAAGAAATATTGAAAGAAGAAAAAGAAAAATGATGCCATCACCTAAACAAAGCTAAATCTCTTGCATCTGCTGTTAAAACTGCTGACAATAACTTACTTCTTAGTGGCTACAGTCTTTCATACGCTGCCCAGAATATATCAAAAATAAATACTCAACTGTCCAGCCTCTGAACCTTTTGCATTACACAATCTCTCAAACTGCTGGAAGCACATATTTTTCACATAACACTGATGCACCTCAATATTGTTGGTATCTCCCGGCAGTAAAAAGTCAAAATGGGTTTTTTTATAGCTGCCTATGCAAAATGAGTCCCAGAGGATGAACAAGAGCACATCACCGACTGATGAGAATTGATCATTGTTCTGATGTGTGCATACTGCTCACCTTAGGTGCACAAGTCATATGCATCCCAGGGACAGGCAGGGTAGTGATGTACATAGTAACACAGCGGTACAGGTACAAGGTGCCAATGAGGAAGAAGAACCGCCGGCTCGCTATTGACCTGCAAAAGGACAACGTAAAAAGCAGGAGGGTTGGGATTACGATATGGAAAATGCCACTTTTATGTCATTTTTTCAACACTGACCACAATAAATAAAAACTCACAAAATCAAAACTGTGTAAACAACAGGTCGCAACAAAGGTTCTTACCTGTATCTAAAGAAGAACAACTGAATTATCCAAATGGCCAACAACACCATGCCGTTGATCTCTGTCACTGTAAAAGCCCATTTAACTCTGTCAATATAGTCAAAAAATTTATCAGGAAGGGGCGGGCTGCTTTCTTTGGGTGGGACCCTCTCGTGGACGACAGTGATGACGACTGTGGTGAGGACCAAGTTGAAGACGGCGTAAAAGAAGGCGATGAATGTTTTCCACCACTCCATGGGCAGACGGTTGCCTTTGGTATCTGGCACAGAGATCTTCACGTAGTCATTATGCCTCCCGATGCCTTTCCGAAAACCCCTTTTACTATCCTCGCCACCTGGGGTGTGGACTGGACAAGTTTTACCGTTGCTGGTTACAGCACCGCCCTCCATTCCTGGTTTGAGATTATTAGTGGTCGAGTCTCTCGAATCCACAGTCTCCTTGGATGCCATGGGTGCCTGCGCTGTCCATCCACAGGCACACTGCTCCTCTGGGTTGTAGCTTTTCAGCTGCTGTGAGAAGAAAATGAACTCTTCAGTTTGGGAAGCACTTACAGAAGTTATTTGTACAACATCAAACAGAAGAAGAGTAAACGAAGAAATCATGACAATGAAGGACAGTTTACTTATTCTATTGGCTGAAACATACATTTGAGAAAAGTTGTTTTTCTTAGTATACCACACCTTGCTATTCTAGCTGTAGTTGTAAGAGTTAACACTCAGAGTTATATTTTCTTTTCTCTGCATGTTTACCAGAACCACTCAGACAGTTTTCTGCTTGCATGCTCAGTCAGACTTTATTTTGGGCTTTCCAAAGTTTTTGCGCCACGCTGCTTTGGTTTTTTTTTTTTCTTTGACTTTGTCCTCAAACAGCAGTTGCTCTGGTTGGTTCAGTTTTATGATCAACTATTATGAGTTGCAGCAGAGTGATTTACATGCTTGTCATAAAGGTTTGGAGATGAATACATGCAAATGTAACTTAAGAAAAGTCAACTAAACTAAACAAAATTAAACTAACCTAATTTAACTAGAAAAATAAAACAAAAATGGGATGAACTAATGTAATGTTTGTTGTTTGGCTCTTTTCAGTTATTGACTTGAGAGAAAGAGAGGCACTATAGTGACGACCTTTTCCATTCTTTCACATCTAAAAGGCTTCTAGTCCCTTTAACAGCTCCATTAATGGCTTTGAGGATATTACTATCAGCCCTGAAATACATCACAATAAATGTCATCTGTGATGCATACGGTATGGTATGTTTACTTAGAGAAAAGGCTGGCACTTGGACAGCAGAAGGCTAGAAATAGAGTACGGCTGGATTCAAAGCTGCTGAAAGCATCAGATTCCTCAAAATCAATTTTTGGGAAAACATTATTACAGTGGATAAAGGCTTATAGCTGAATGTCCTCTGTCTAACCCAAAGCAAACTTTAGTCTCTGTGATTCATCTGATGAATGACTCCACGACACGAAGTCTAACAGACCTTAAGGGTTCATAAGGTATATTAAGACCAAGCAAGATGGTAAATAAGATCAACAAAAGCAGACAAACAATATAAACTGATTACAGTGTCATGCCCTGATGTTGTTAGCGGGATTGTGTTGCATCTCTGAGGTTAGTTAAACTGCTTTAGTTTTATGTTAACATACAAGGTGAATTCACTCTGCTGCTGCTGGTGTAACATGCTGAAAATGCTCTTTTGATTCTGTAGAATAAAACATAATTATGTTTTTTTTTTTTTTTACTTTTCTAACAGTGTACAGTAATGTTGCTGTTCTTGTAAACTTGTGAAGATAAGCTGCTGTGAGAAAGTCTGTGGTGATGAGAAACATCCTGCTGCTAAATAGATTGTAAATAACAAGCCATGATGGCGACATCATTGGTCATTTCACTGGGATATTAAAGGTACATTTTTTTCTGTTTCACAGTCCCTCAGTTCATTCAAATACAGCTCCTTATTAAGTAAAAGTGCATCTGATGGTCCGACAAATCCAAAACAACACTAACTGTTTTTCCCTTTTAAACTCATATCAGTATTATTCCCTCATGTGGCTCCATTATGAGTCACATTATATTGTGTCACTGTCTTCTCAAATAGATACTAACTAATTATAAGCGACATTATGTGAACATTTGTTTCAGCTCTATTCAGTTCATCTGAAGAAATAAAGTTATATTGTTTTATTGGGAAAGATCATGGTCATAGAATAAATACTCAAGGTCAAGGTCTGTTGCTGATGATTAAATCACAAACAAAATCAGTTTTAGGGCTTCTAACTAATATTGGCTAATATTTGAAGCCAATAAACACAAAGAACAATTACTAAACATGAGAAAAAAGATAATATGTGAAGCCTGAATTGATTGGTTTTGCTACACATTCAAATGTTAAGAATAAACTTTCCTGTTCCAGTTGCTGCTGTTTAACAGAAATCAACTTTGACTATTTATAGGAGATGGAATACAAAATTGTCTGTGGTGTCATTTTACATTGATCGAAGCACCTGAGCAAATCACAGTGTTGTTCCTCCTGTGACGATAGTCTGTCTCTAAGTCCTAATATTCTGATGTTATTATGGAGTCTTTATGCTCTGTAGTTTCACTTTTCTGTCTTATATTTGTTTAATAATCAGAACAAAGAAGACGATAAGTACAAAGTCATGTTAATAACATGACTTTGGTGGTGGTTTTATCAATTTATTTAAGTTTTAAAAGTTATTTTGTAGTTTCTTTTTGCCTTAAGCCACAGTGACTAAAAGCAGTTACCTGTTTGTGTTGTACCATGTTGTGACTGGATCAGGGTATTTTCTCGTGTACTCTGTGAGACTCTACGTGCACTGTACACGGAGGGTCAACAGAGTGTCTCCATTAGACCAGTTTTCCACCAGTCCCCTCCTCCCTAGTGTACACAGCACAGTGTTTCCCACCAGTCAGAGCACCCAGTGCTCTAGAGAGATGGGTGGTGATGGAAAACTGGCAGAAAAACCCCAATCCACATGGTCACAGGCTGTAATGGATAACTTGGCTGCCTCCACTCACCCTAAGCTATTTCAAGAAAAGCCACCCAGTTGCCTTGAAGGTTGTATTTTACTCCAGGGGAACCAGGACTTTGACTCCAGTTTGGGGCCTTCATAATAACATGCTACTATTGCTGTCCACTCATTTTCTCCCTCACATCATGTGGACTATCTGCATGAAAGGGAGGGTTTTAAAATAAATCATGCCAGAGGCCCATCCCCCTACGAACTGGTGACAGTACAGAGAGGACTTGAGTGTATGCTATTACATGTACACGCTGTAAATCCAATGTTGATGCTGCATGTTTAGCTAAACACCACTCTCAGGTCATAGTTTAACTACAGAAAACTTTTAACTTTTCAACTACAGAATATATTAAATGTAGAGTTCAGAAGTTTTGCTTTGTTAAGTTTGTAAAGCACTTTGGCACAATGCAACTATGTGTGCTATGTTTGTAAAAACATAGTATTTAGATATAACAGCAAAATTTACTTAAAGCAACTCAAGTAAAAAACAATGTTGTATTATATCAAATCATTGGATTGTTGGAAAAATACATTAATCTGTAAGTAAGATTTCAGTGTTTTAACTGTTCAGGTGAAGCTACTTTTAAGTATTAAAATGTTTCAACGATCTTATATAATAACATAAGATAGTTGTTATCTATGCTACCTATTTTACCATAATGTGTTTGTTTCTGTCAGCTGATTAAAGTGTAATGAAAAGAACAGTGTTTGCTGGTAAAATGTAATAGAGTAGTAGCAAAAAGTAGCTTGAGTTAGAAGTAAGAACTTAGTGTCCTTCAGTAAGTAGTTTCTTTATACTGTTGATGTCATTGTAGCAATAACGTTACTGCAGTTTGTAATTAGTAACAGTGGTATTAGTAATGATGCTGTATATCTGTGTTCCAGTATAACCATGATTTAAATGACACAAGACAAATGTTTGAATCTTTGGTGACTTTCACTTCCACTTCTGAATCCGCAGCCACAGTTTAACACTCATTCACTCCCCAAAGCTGTTCATCAAAACACACAATTACTTATTCTTTGTTGACAGAACAAATAAACTTTGCTGTATTTGTGAAAAGATACTTTATAGCATACAAGCAAAAATGGTCAGAGAGTGCATGAAGCCACCCCTACATTTAGAAGCCACAACCACATGTGGGGTGGATACTGGCAGTAATGTCAGGTTCAGGACTGGGTGTCTCCCATGTGTCTCATATATT
This sequence comes from Polydactylus sextarius, assembly GCA_016801845.1. NCBI lineage: Eukaryota > Metazoa > Chordata > Actinopteri > Polynemidae > Polydactylus > Polydactylus sextarius. The sequence goes on from CM028907.1 coordinate 3,864,512, forward strand.
ACAGGGCTGCAGTCTGTCACATGGGATACGAGCGGCAAGGCGAAAGGTTTTGAAGTTTACATTTGGGGTGTAGCACAGTGGCCCCACACATGGTGTTAACCACTATGTTCCATATGAAGCTACTGGGTGGGGCAACAGGTTAGTGCATGGCCTGTAATTAGATCCTCTCGTTTTCAGCCAAAATTGGGACCTGATGACTAAATTATTAAAATGGGATTAAAGCAAAACAAACTCGATCATAAACCTCCACAGCCTGTCTGCTATGTGTATGTATGATAAACCATGAATACTGTTTATTATTAGCATATATATATAACAATTTCTCTCTTTATCTCTGTAGGTTACATCAACTGAAGCTGCTGAGAAATACTCCGAGATATTGCTGTGTATAACTGACGTCATCAGCCCATGAACACGCACTCTATCATCTTAATGATAGATGATCTGATCAGCCAAATAAAACTTTTTGCATCTATTTATGCGAATACATTAACTCTAAAGAGCGACTACAACAGCAAATCAAAATATGTTTATGTCAAATATGATTCATATCTACAGTGAAGGATGATTCTGTATCTGTAACACTGATATATAAAAAGTTGAATGTCATCAGGAGAATAAAATCCAATCCGGCTGTATAATCCTATCAAAGATCATATATTAATATCTTCATGAAACGTATTTCTATTAAATACATATAACACAACACATATCGAAGATAAGACGAGGCTCTGTACTTATATTCACATGTTGCACAGTTTATAGCATCCTTCCTACCTGCTTTTCTCGGGCCTCCTAGCGCCTCTTCCTGTAGTTGCAGTTCCTTGAATCCCTGATGCTGCGCACTGTTTGGTGGCTGCTCTGCTCTGAATCAGTGCACGACGCTGCCGCTGCTTTTTTAGAGGGAGCGCTCCTCCCCACACAGCAGCACATATCCTCACATCCATCCATCCTTCCTTCCTGCTATATCCAGCCTCCACGCCGCCGAGCAACCCTCTCTAATTCAACAGCCTGTCCTGTAATCAGCACGAAACATCGCCCTGTAACACAGTGTATTTAAAATAGTTAAGGTGGATCTGTAGAAGATGCGCATCATTTACCAATTAGATGGAGGAGCGTGTTTTTTGTGGGCAATTGTGTATTTATTCTGGAGACATAAAACAAATCTTAACATATCTTAAAATAGCATAGGATAAAACATATGATGCCATTAAAGTTTATTTCAGTAAATGTAACCCACCTTTACCCATTTGCTTTGCTTATTCTCATTTATTTGTAGTCATTTCAGTAATAACATATCCATATTTAAAGTAATTAATGTCATTGTGTGTCACTGCAAACAGATTTATTTTCATTGCAAATACGAACAGTCTGCTTTAAAAAGTACTGAATGTGGATCAGTTGAGTCATCGAGACGGTTGCTAGTGATGAGTAACAGCAGAAATGAACGAAACTGACACTAGATCAGCTTTTTTTCCCGCCCCCACGAACCGACGTCAGACTGAGGAAATGCGTCATTGCGTCGTGGGTGACGTGGCAACTGCTGGGGAATCTCTTCCTGGTTGTCGTGCCAGGCTCCTCGGTTCCGGGCTCTTCCATTGACCGGAGATACCTGTGCCAAAAAAGAACTAACAAAACAAATAAGTAAACAAACAAACAAATATTAGTAAACCAAAAACAACCGAGCTGTTTGTTGTTTTGTGTGCTTTAACACAAGTAGCCGCTTGAATTAGCCGCTGACTGCTGCCAGACATGGAGACCTACGGCAACTCGCACAAGAAACAGAAGCTGAGCAACACCGCAGAGAGCTGGGTGAGTTTTTTTTTTCTAACATTGCCACGTTGTGTTAATTCACCACATCGTTTCATTCATTGCGTCGGTGTCGGTTAGCTTCCATTGACCAACTGCTTGCTAATGGACGAGCTAACGTGCCAGACAGCTAGCTAATTAGCATACCGAGCAGTGTATTAGTTTACAGTAGAGCTAGCTTCACATCGCTAGCAACGTCCAGACTGAAAAGCAGCTAATCAGTTAACGGTTTTATCTCAGGTGCTCAAAGTGTTTGGTTAAAGCTCCCGCGGCTGTGATAACATAATCTTCACAATCAGCATGATACACTGACTTTTCCTACACGTTAATCTGCACGTTAATCTGCAGCTGCGTGCACTGATTTTTATTTGACTGATATAATAGACTCTGCACTGCAGTATTTGAATAAGGTTATATAGAGACACTGTTATCATCTAAAATCCATAAAACAATACAAACAGTAGCAACATAGAAATGTGCAAACATATGGAGTTGACACAATCACACAATTATTTTCTTATAGTCGATTAATCAGTCATTTTAAAATGAAAAACACAATAATTTTTAAACTGTTTATAGCCTCTGTCCCATGTAAGGACTGGATAAATCAAGAATTATATAAATCTTTTTTTTTTACCAATAAAGAAATAGTTGAGAAATTAAACAACACCTATACTGAAAATATATAATGAATATAATTGTTACTTCCACGTCCACGGACAAGCTTTCCAACCTATGTCTGAGAAAATATGTTTTAAAGGTTTCATTTATCCATTTTTTAGGGAATGCAACGTGCAACTAATGTCACCTATCAAGCTCATCATGTCAGCCGAAACAAACGTGGGCAGGTTGTGGGCACAAGAGGAGGCTTCAGAGGATGCACTGTTTGGTTGACAGGTAATGAGACAGTCATGACTTGTTACCAAAAGCACATTTCAGAGTGTCTTTAATAAATAGCTTTAGATAATGTAATAGTTGTCTAATAATCCTGTTGTTTTTCTTCCTTGTAAAGGTTTATCTGGTGCCGGGAAGACCACGGTGAGCATGGCTCTGGAGGAGTATCTGGTGTGTCATGGCATTCCCTGCTACACGCTGGATGGTGACAACATCCGTCAAGGCCTGAACAAGAACCTGGGTTTCAGCCCAGAGGATCGGGAGGAGAACATTAGACGCATTGCTGAAGTGGCCCGGCTTTTTGCTGATGCTGGGTTGGTCTGCATCGCCAGCTTCATCTCTCCCTACAGCAGGGTGGGTGACTGTCCAAAGAAAGCATCAGCAGTTGAATGAGACAGACAGATGATAACAGAGCGTAAAAGTGGCTGGGCCCTATAGATACTGTTGTAATTTGGTTCTCATGTCTAGTAACCTTTATTGATCTGTATTTATATATTGTGTGACCCCTAGTGAACAGTTTTCTCCTATTTTGAAAGGAGACTTTAAAAGGCTAATGATTTACAGTGCAATAAAATCAGCATCTATTTTTTGATTAATTTGTTGATTTTGGATAGTTATTCATTCTCTTTGTCTTTGTTTTCCCCTCCACTATCCATCATTTCTACTGCTGCAGGACCTAATTTACTACACACTGTAGTGAATAGTATCCTCTCAAAGCAGGAGACAAAAATGTTTTTTGTGAAACCATTTGTTTTTTGTCTCTCAGGATCGCCTCAATGCCAGAAAGATCCACGAAGCTGCTGGGCTGCCTTTCTTTGAGGTCTTTGTGGACGCTCCCCTGGACGTATGTGAGCAGAGGGACGTGAAGGGTCTTTACAAGAGAGCAAGAGCAGGAGAAATCAGAGGTAAAGTATAGTTCAATAATGTTTATATAAAATGCAGTAGAGCCAAGATCTAAACTGATGGTTCACACTCTGACTGACAGTGACATCTTTTACATAGTGGCCTTTTATACCTTAAAGAGAAACATTTAAGTAAAAACAGTGAGTATAAATTCACAACTGAATACTTTCATTTCTCAACCTTTATTTTCTATTTTGACTAATGCTCGGAACGGTAAAACTGATGCATCACTGTTAGAGGAAGTGTTTGTTATCGCATTGTGGTTTTCCTTTGACCTGAGGTTTCTGTTGAAACATTTGCTGATGAGATAAATTCAGTGCTGAGCTGTTTTCTAAAACTGCTTTAATTCTCGTAAGAAACATAAAGAATATGTTTATTCAACGGTTAGCCTATTTCTTCTGTAAATGGACTCATAAGTAAGGATTGTAGATTGTGTAGTTAATGTGAGAAGACATCAACTCCATACAGTTTTATTTTCAAATAGAAACAATAATGGATACAACATAAACAGGCGTTTTTTTGTCTTGTCAGTTGAATATTTGTTAGTAAAAGTAGAGCTCAGGTTGTTTATTCTTTTCCATGTGTCTACTTTGATCAGGTTTCACTGGAATTGACTCGGAGTATGAGAAGCCGGAGGCTCCAGAGCTGGTGCTGAAGACTGACTCATGCAGTGTGAATGAGTGCATCCAGCAGCTTATTGACCTGCTTCAGGAGAGGGTGAGGGGATTATTTATCTTACTTAGACATCTTTAAAACACGTTTATCATGTTTACAATCAACGGTCTTGTTTTTTTTTTTCTTGGCAATGTTTGTGCAGTGATAAGAGACACAACCTGAGGCTTGAGATACAGAAACAGTTCTGTCATTCCTCCTTTGACCACAAGGGGGCAGTGAAGGCTCATAAATATGTGGATGTTGATGTCACTTGTCTTGACGATTAAATATTAAATCAGTGCTGAAAACAGAAAACTCCTACTACAATATAATTGCACAGGATATTTTCTAATGATTACATAGACTAATTAATGTAACCATCTTTTAATTCTTTAGGACATTGTTCCTGTTGATGCGTCCTATGAAGTAAAAGAACTGTACGTTCAGGAAAACAAACTGGACCTGGCGAAGGCTGATGCAGAGACTCTGCCTGCTGTGCAAATTGGAAAGGTGCTTTTAACCTTTTTTTTTTAAATATTTTATTTTCAATTTAGCTTCACACCTATTAATAGCTTTTGTTCACGTAGAGCGGTTAAGAAGATTTTTTCTATTTAGTAATATCTTTGTATATTTTATTATTTCTTATTTAAAGTGCTTCATATGTAACTAATGTGGCTCTGGTTTTTGTAAAGGTGGACATGCAGTGGGTGCAGGTTCTGGCTGAAGGTTGGGCCACTCCGCTGAACGGCTTCATGAGGGAGAGAGAGTTCTTACAGTGTCTTCACTTCGACTGTCTCCTGGATGGTAAGATGTCATTTCTTAAATGTTTTTAACTAAAAGTCAAAATTCAGTTTTGCTATATCTGAGAAAAACACTAGGTGGTGGTGAGTCCTCATCAAATGGACGACACCACCACATAGTTTTCAGTGTAACACTTAAATGAAAGTGCAGTTTCTCAGTAAATCATTTTTTGTTATCACTATCTCTATATGATTGAATAAAACAGAAATGAAGCCATGCCCTGTGCTTATTCATATTTTAACACACTTAACACTTGGATGAATAATTCGTTAGTCTGTCCTGCCAAAGGGTTAATTCAGGAAGTGTTTTTAATTTATCATTTTCATGATTGTGTTCATTTAGTGAGTCAAACTCTCAGATGTCTCTCAGATGTAGCTCTTTTCATTCCATTGTTGCATTTTTCTACTTCCTTCAAATAAAAATTGAGCCCTTTTAATTAAATGGAGTGTTAAATTAAATTAATTTAACAGGCAAGCTGCAAAGCACATTTTTGCAATCCGAGAAGTTTCTCTTGTGGGTGGACGTACTGAAGCAGAGCTACATTACACAGAACAACACCTCGATATAATCAGGAGTGACGTTGACTTAACTGTAGATTTTAAAGAATGATGTTGTTGTGTATCGTGTCGGTGGAGTAATGATTTTGTTCACACCAAGAGCCCAGAAATACCTCAATGTTTTTGGCACTTTTTAGAAAACAAATCATGTTGGGTTTAGAGTCTCTCGGTGTAATTACAGCAATTTCTCATGTATTGTTTGAAATTCCAAGAAAAAGTCAATTTACTTTTATTGCCCATATGACCACTCAAACCTCACTTTAATGTTGTGGTGCCAAATATTAAATTTTATATATATATATATACACACACACACACAATAAAATGAAAACTATATAAAATTAATTGAAAGTTAACATAGTCAAAATTTCACGTTTACGTTATGACAGTAATATATTATAACCTCTGTCCTCACTAAGGGATAAAACTATCAACTTCTTACGACTTAGAATGAAGTTGCAGATAATTTAAGTTCTTTCCTCAGAAAGAGTTAGTCAGAGAAACCCGTCTGGCGGAACTGAGGCAGAAATAAATACTGAAAAGTCTTGATTCCACTTTCCTGTTTGTCCTGGATGAGAGGGACGCAGAGGAAGAGGCCTCTGTATTGATTGACACCATACGCCACCATTTGTCCATTTTCACTTCCTTCCAGGGGTTTGACAGTGAAAGAACGATATCACAGTGAGAGGATCGATTGCCCCCACGCTATAACACAAGTACTGGTTAGGAAGCAGAAAAGTGCATGTTTGACTAATCAAATAGTCTGTGAAAATAAACAGAAATCCGAATTCAAGCTTGTCTCCTTCGCTCGGACATTTGGCAGTCCTGTGTGTGTGTGTGTGTGTGTGTGTGTTTTATTGAAACCAGCTGTAAGCTCTACACTGTGACAGAGGGGACCAGCAGAGGGTCTGGGGTAGTTGGAGGGAGTGTCAGTGTCCCCTCATGGCTCCACAGTATTTGATCTGATACGATGTGAAAAGCGTGTCTTTCCCTTAGTTTTCATCAACCTGGATGGCAAAATGAACCCACCGACCGAGTGCTGTCACTACACAGATAAATCATAAAAAAAAGCTTAAGAAGGGATTTTCCTTTAGCTTCTTAAATTGCAGTCTTCAAGACTTACTGCAGTCTGGTGGTAGCTGTATATTCCACATTTAGCCTGGAGGGGTTGAAACATGGAAATTTTACTAGAATGGTTGACTTCTTTTGTTGCATTTACTTTAAACCTTTGAGAGTTTTAACCTGCCTTTTGTTAAAAAAAAAAAAAAAAAAAAAATGTCTGTTCTCACAACCTCAGAGCTTTTTGTCAGAGTCCTATAGATTGTTGTTCTTGGACGAACATCTGATGTCAAATGTGCCTGCGGATTTTTTTTTTTTTTTTTTTTGCAAACAAACAAAAGTTTTTCATCAAAACACGCAGAATATCCTTGAGGTCTACAAAACAGATTGAATGCATTAGGTTTTAGTAGAACTTTTGCAAAGCAAAAATTATATATTGGTGAGATCATTGTTTACAAGCTGTTTTCTTTTTCATGCCTCTGTTTGTGCTATGTTTCAACTGTCAATAAGAAGAATAGCATAGAAATGGCGGCAGGACAAAGTCTAACGTTGCTCCATAATGTTGCCAGTTGTCAAAAATCTGCAATATTCAATAACTTAAACCAGACTTTCACCAGAAAAATGAGTATTGACAGAAAATCTATTAATTCAATAACTTTACAAGCAAAAATATAAATTATTTCCGATTTTAGCTGCTTAATGATGAGGGTTTCCTGCCTTTACCAGTCATTCTTTATAATAAATATTATTATTTTGCTTTATCAGAATTATCTGTGGATTTTGTTCTGTTGGATTTTTACAGAATTTCTTGGAAATCGTTGAGGGGTATTCACAATTTTCAATATTTTTACACAGCAAGAGAAAATATTTAGCAAATTAGTCAATCACTAAAATATTTGTTAGTTACATTCTTAATATTTTTTCTGCATTAATGCACCTTTTTTCATTAAAATAGTATATAAAAAGTTGTGTCTCCGTTGTCTCAGGTGGTGTCATCAACCTGTCGGTCCCCGTGGTGCTGCCTGTGTCCACCGCAGATAAAGAGCGTTTGGATGGCGTGACGGCCATGGCTCTGGTCTACGAAGGCAGACGAGTCGCCATCCTTCGCAACCCTGAGTTTTACGAACATCGCAAAGAAGAGCGCTGCGCTCGCCAGTGGGGCACCACCTGCAAGGATCACCCCTACATCAAGGTAAATGTCTGATACGACAAGTTTGAGGTTAACGTCTTCATTCTCTGAGCTGAAACTGAATTTACAGTCTATTTTAAACATTTTTGGGGTGTGATAGAAAATCCAGAAGCTCATGAAAGCAGTGAACAGCATGTGCAGAGCTCTGGACATCTGTCTCAGTGTGCCCGGTGATAAACACTCTGCATATGAAAGCAAACTGCCTCTGGATTGTGCATTGATAGAACACAGATCCGAGCTGGCCTTTATACAATGCTTATGGAAAGACTGACTAGGTTGAGGAATGGAGCTTTTCTCACAATCTGTCACAGCGCCCAGTGTAATCACTTGATCTTTTTGGTACACCCTCATTTCGCAGGTGTTATATTTGGATGTTGAGTCTCTCGCTCAGCCTCCACCAAATGCGTCTGAGATCGTGCTGCTCAGCTGAACGGGCTGTGGAGTCCCTGCCAGCTTCTACCTTTCCGTTCACCCAACCCTTCTCCAAATATACCAGGGAATTGTTTCCATCTGTCTCCCATCGACTGCTGTGGGGCTCAGGTAGACTCACTGGCGAGATAACGTCCTGAAATGATCCTACACACCCTGCGGAAAGTGGCACTGGCTTGTAGCTGGAAAAGAACTTAACTGTCTGGTGTTGCCGACGAAGATATTTATCAGACTGACCTTTTTTTTTTTTTTTTTTTCTAGACTTCATCTGCATGAGCTGATGCAAAGTCACCTTTAAAAGTTGCTTGTCCTGCTAATTTTAAATCTCATTGTTTCCAGGATTAGTTGGTCAGTGTGTTGGCAAAGATGTAAGACAAAACTAACAGTAACCATCATGGCATCTGGTGACACTGTGGTGTCAGACGTTGTGTAAACCTCAGTGACTCATTTTAAAACCCTTCGCTTCTAAAAATGCTGGATGGAGATTAACTCAAGCTCCAGAGAACAGCTGTCTGAATATTTCAGGGCAGTTGGCAGTCATTTTTAATTTTAGCAGATATCTTTTTTTGTCTCACTTATTTATGATCATATCTGGCTCGGTAATGTGTTTCTTAAGATGCATTAGTAGACAGCAGTTTTATTAAGTGGTACCATGACTCTCCTGTGTCAACACCTGATGCCTCAGTTCTGGCTTTAAGCATATGCTGAGTACTCTGTATTTCCACAACTGTCATTCTTTATCCACTCTAATCTGTCAAAGCTGAATATGTGTGTTCAGCTTGCTGTGATTAAGGTGTCACTCATTAAGAGTGTGAGTATGTATACATAAGTGTATGTTTAACTCTCCCCATCGGAGCCAGTCTGTCAACACACCTCTGAGCTGGTAGCACAACTTTTTTTTTTAAAAGCCAGCATTGACCTGCTCTATATTACATGTAGTTAATCCTCTTTTTCCTGTTTACCTGTCTGTCAGTCAGACAGGAGCCCCCGGCACCCCCTCCTTCAACGGAAACTACGGTGTACTGGCTGTTTATTTGTCCAATGCCCCTTTCACATGTAAAGCTACAGGGTACTTGGTAATGGTTAAACAGAGCACATGTGCATGGGTAGGTCTGCTTCTTTGATTTATCCATGTAGACATTATATTTTCCATTCACTTATGTTAGGAAAATAAATTGCAACTTGTCAGTGCCGTTGATCTCTCCAAAGACCGAGACTGTTAAGCATCTTTCATGACTGTCCTGTCTCCGGCCAGCAGTGGACAGGCTGGATTAATTGGACTGTGGAAAACAAATCACAACACGATCCTGAAAGATTCACGTGATTGGGCCAAGTTGTTATTGATCACATCATGTAGACACCTCCATTTCTGCAACCCTCTCATTTTCATGTATAGTTTGCCAGATCAAACTGAAACCACTGTGTTTGTAAAGTATCGATATCAAAGAGTTTTTTTTCTTTTTTACATGATGAATTACATGCCAATGAAATAAGTGACAGGACTGGATTTTTCGTTTTTATCAACTTCCAAATCTGCTTTTCGCAGCATTTACACACTTCAGGTTTCATTTGTGGCCTTTGTTTTGAGTTCTCGCCGTCTCAGCGTTGGAGCTGTGGTTCTTTTATTGCTGAGCCTTTGGAGAATTGTCACTTTGTATCACATTAACATCCCACAGGCCAGTGTTTTCAGTAACTCTAGCTATGGTCTCATAAATGCCACAGAAGGCAGGCAAAAGATATTGCCTGAAACAATAGCAGCCTTTGCCTGGTGCATGAGCACTTTGGTGACATTGTTGGATTCATCTTGCGAGGGGAAAAAATTCTCTCCGATGTGGTCATGAGCTCATCACCAGGTTTTATTGTGGAATACAATCTGACTTTGTCTCTGCTCTGCTATTGAAATTAAGGTAGTAGATGTGGCCAAATGCAGAAGAGAAGGCATGCCAGAGTTTTGTTGACTGTTTAACGACACATGGGGACTTTGATTTATGCTTCTGTGTCCCTGTTGCAACTGGGTAATAACTCGGGAGTTTTATTAGAATTCATGCTGGCCCGTTTCCAGCACAGTGAAGTTTTTATGGACCACATTGTCTTTAGTCTGGATTATGTTTGAGCTGTGTTCACTGTCATAATCACTGTGACTCTTATTTCAGATGGTGATGGAAAGTGGCGACTGGTTGGTCGGCGGAGACCTGCAGGTTCTGGACAGAATCTACTGGAACGATGGACTCGACCAGTACCGACTGACTCCCACCGAGCTCAAACAGAAGTTTAAAGAAATGAATGCAGGTGTGGTGTCGCGTTCTGTTCATCCTTGATTTTTTTTGTTAGACCTATGTCAAAACAGTGGAGAGGAGAGGGAATTCTGGATAGTCTAGTCACCTAAAATAGGAGGTTCACAGCAGGGAGGTCACAGTTGCAGACGGTCCCAGTGTGATTCAGCCCTGCTCTAACAAGAGCACACGCTGTATGTGGTTTCAGTGGCTGGGCACTTAGCTGCTTGATTATCTCCGGGTGCATTGTGGCCCTTTGTTTGTCTTGTGCAGATGTGTTTTGACTCATTATAACAACTTTCTTCTCTCCTTTCGCTTTCTCTCTCTATGCTCAGATGCTGTATTTGCCTTCCAGCTCCGCAACCCGGTCCACAATGGCCACGCTCTCCTGATGCAGGACACCCACAAGCGTCTGGTGGAGCGTGGCTACCGCCGGCCCGTGCTGCTGCTCCACCCACTCGGAGGGTGGACCAAAGATGACGACGTGCCGCTGCCTTGGCGAATGAAGCAACACGCTGCTGTGCTGGAGGAGGGCGTTCTGAACCCAGACTCTACCATTGTTGCTATCTTTCCTTCACCCATGATGTATGCCGGGCCAACTGAGGTAATGATCAAGAATAATGTATTTTCAGCTTGCTTGAAACTTCAACATGCTTGAAGTTTCTAACAAATATTTTTTTTTTTTTTTATCCAAATTGATACAGAACAAAAATGTGACAACAGCATGACAACAGACATAAAGAACAAGGACTGTCACATACTTGTTGTCTGCACATTTTTGAGTGTGATAAATGGCAGGAAAGGGGATTTACAATTGTCTTGAGGCTCTCAGTTTAATGTTTCCATGCCACACACAAACTTCTCCGTGTGACTGAGCGTAGCTGTGTAGCTGGGAATCTTTTAATCATTCACTTATGATAATGGGAAAGCTATGGAGAAAATTATTGAGAGCAGACTGGAGTGGGTGTCAGATGCTGAATTTATTTTGTTTGTAACTTGACTCAGAATTCATCTGCACCTCAGTGACATTGTCCTGACCTTGTTTACTTGTTAAAAACAAGACATACCCTTTGTCTACAAGTTACTCAAATAGAACAAAAACTAACAAAAAAAAAAAACTTTCTACTTTCAGACAGTCATATTTTACCATATTTAAAGTCACATTTAAATTAGAAACTTTACATCCTGAAATATGCAAACTACACAGACAAGAACGTTACTCTAATAGTAGAAGTATTAGTGATTATCAAGAAGTAATTTGTATTTCTAGCAATTATTGATAATGAGAAACAGAATGGGACCTTCATTTCTTATGGGTGAATGCAAATTCCTAAGGCGAACACTCACTGGTGGCGGCTTGAACACGTGTCTGCTATAAAGAATAACTGGCAAAAGAAGCTGTGAGGATTTTTTTTAAGCTTTATATTTAAAGTTTATGTGTTTTCATCAGTGTTGATAATTGAAGCAACTGTTTCAGTTAATAATTCATTAGTAAAATAATACATCACTCTAACAAATCAGCCACAGCACAAAGGACAAGTTAATGAGCAACAAGACATCTCAACAGAGACTTTTATTTTGTACTCAGGGACTCAGCTTTTACACTGTTTAACAGCCGGTATACACAGTGCGATTATGGGCTGTCCCAGTCAGCTCAGAAAGACGGCAATCATAGGAGAAACGTAGAGGTATCTTTGGTCGTGGCTCTAAAACGGCGGTCTTACATCACACTGTGAGACAGTTCAAGGCCTTGTCAGCGTCTTGCAACCAAAGATAACCTGCGATAAAATTCAGAAATTCAGGACGACTGTCTCACAGTGTGACAGCTGCTACGACCTGCGTCTACAGCCAATAGAAATGCAGCAGGAAATGATGCAATAGACACCAACGCTAAACCCAAACAAATGAACGCTTGCCACAGTAACTATGGTGACGCTGATGGATGACATACGCTGATGACGTTGCATATTGATGTACGTTGTAACCTGCGATTCAGTAACTGGTCATCGTACAATCTGCAAACATCAAACTTGACGTTGTACCCGAGTTTATTAGATCTAAGTTGCATAGTGCGTCAGGCAATGGTTTTATAAGATTAATAAAATCACACAGTGTGTAGAGGCCATAAGACTGTTGACACATCTGAAACATCACCCAGCTGAGGTAAAAACAGCAGGGTAGAGAACGAGCACAAACATCTGTTATATCTATTTTTCATCATCCTGTATAAAGGACTTTGGATGTTTGTGAGTGGAAAACATCTTCTGATGCTGCTGGATACATCGTCAGTGATGTTCCTTGGATCATTGGGAGTTTTGCATCTTTCAACATCATTCTTTCTGCCACTGCCGACAGAGCAGAGGCTCATCTGACCCGTGTTTGTATCCAACTGGCAACAAGTAATGACTTTGCACCCAGAGTTGTTCTCTCTTATGACAGGATTCTTGTAAAGTCTCTTTCTACTGCACTTGTGGTCCTGTAAAAGGCTGTCATCTCTTTTTCCTTCTTTGTGCCTTGCGTGCTGATGGCTCTGGCCAGTAAATGTCAGTCACTTTCTCTTCCCATCCTCTTTCTCTGCACTGGCTGATAAGATCTTCACATTTGCCCAGTTCTCCCTCATAGGCCCCATCCATTTTTTTTTTTTTCCTCTTGTGATACCGTCAGGTCCAGTAGGACGACATGCTCGGTGGAGTCTGACCAGAGATCCTCATCAGGATGTAGATTCCTGCAGATTTTCTGGTTGCATGTGTTCTTTGTCCCCTGGCTCTGACAAAACTGTGTGATGAGCTTGGAGGAGCGAGCTTCGCTGCTCATCTTCAGTCCTTTGTTGATGGATCAAGAAATGACCTTCAGAACTTGATCATGGTGCCAGAGGTTTGTCTCTGTCTGTTTGGGCTTTTGCTCCACATGTGGAGGTTGGATGAGGAACTTCATTTGGCTGAATTCACTTTCCTTTCAAGAGCTTCGTCCCATTATGTCTAGTTTCCTTGTGTCTCCATGCCAACAGCTCTGCCCATTCTTAATGCTCCGTGGCTCCATTGCTGCCTGTCTCTCCTGCTGAACCAGGTGCTGGTTTTCCTGGCTCCTGGTGTTCATGTGAGGGGCAGGAAATGATTCCAGACTGGCTCTGCTGCATAACCACGCCCACCACACTGCTGTGGTGGAGTCATGCCTCAGTCTGCTGGACCTCTTCTGCCCCCTGTCCATTCTCACCTCAATTCCTGCTTTAGTTGCCTTTTATTTTACAACTTTGTGCATCAAATAGTTTCCCTTGTAGCCTTTAAAGGAAGAATCAGATCTTTCTTTTCTAATCTAGCCTTCTTTGTGTTTCTTCAGTCAGTTTCTTCAGTCTGTCTCTTTGTCCTTGTCCACAGGTTCAGTGGCACTGCAGAGCTCGGATGGTTGCTGGTGCCAACTTCTACATTGTGGGTCGTGACCCTGCAGGCATGCCGCACCCCGACACCGGGAAGGACCTGTATGAACCCACTCACGGAGCCAAGGTCCTCACTATGGCCCCGGGCCTCATCACCTTGGAGATTGTGCCCTTTAAGGTTGCTGCTTACAACAAAGTCAAAAGAGCAATGGATTTTTATGATCCCAAAAAGTGAGTATTGGTTTATATTATAATTTCATTTTGCCTGGTGTTGTTTCCCACAGTCTTTAAGTTTACCAGAGTAATGGAAAACAGAAATAATTTGAGTCTGAAGTGGCAGTGCTCTCTCACACTGAATTGAAATGTTTATTTGTAGATATATTCCAGAGTAAAACCTCACATGTATGCCAATTAGAACCAGCAGCCTAAACAGAAATTACATTCTCCAAATTAATTACTCATTAACTCTGTCTTGTTTTTTTTCTTCTTTTTAATCCCTTTCATCCATTTTCTTTGCTTTTTTCTTCTGTCTATAGTAAAATCCACAGCCAAGAATAACAGGTTGTTTTTCTTTCTTATACAGTTTAAAGGTTATGTGGATGAGTGTGAGCTTTGATGTTGCTCAAAAATTACAGAGGTCTGCAATTAATTAGAGTTTGTATACGGACGCTGCACATGATGACTAACAAAAGTCATGCAATCTCAGCGCCTCTCCTCTGGATTTGAGGCCGTCTCCATCATCCGGTTAAACAAGTGTTTGTTCAGGAATGTTCAAACTAAATATCACAAACTAATGATAAGATTTTTTTATTTTTGGTTTTGATGCGTTTTTGATGTTTAATCTAAACCGAGTTGTTGATCGGGAACATCAAGTATGTACGGTGAGGTAACAGTGCTCCTAAAAAGCCACACGTTTTAAAATATTTACAACAATTTGTTTAGCTTTTCCAGCCTTTGTAATTATGAAATGGTGAGATCAGAAAAAAAAATCTGGATTGGAAACACTTTGATCAGATTGTGACACAGAATCTCTGACGTCACCACATTGTTTCTGACAAACGTTCCTTTTTTTTCCCACATTGAAGTTTCATGTTTAGGTTTGGAGATTTAATGTTTTTTTTTTTTTTATCATGATCAGTACCTGTTCAGTCCGAATTATATGACAGATTCACAAAATAACGTGTGTAGTAAAAAGCAGTGTTGCATAACTGTCGAGACGAAAAGATTAAATCCAGAAAATAATAATGATAAAAAAAAAAAAAAACAAATAAAATTGAAAAAAGTAAAACTCCAGAAAAGAAAAAATATAATCGATAAAATAAATCAAAAATCTGTAAAAAAAAAAAAAAAATATGCAAAACTTTCTCAGTTAAAGACAGACTGCAAGTATCTGCACATATATAATATACTCGGTCAGTGTTTTAAAAACTCTCTTTGTTGATCTTCACCAAACTTGACATAACATGGTTAAGTTGCTCTCTGTAGTTACATCAGTGGGATCTACGGTATTTTAATGCCTCCATGTTGGTGACAGGAGTTGCCTCCAGGACATTTCTTAAAAAATTTGACAAACATTGACTTGGACTCACGTGAGAACGTGAGATTTGTCACTGTGACGTCACAAATCTCCACAACCCGCTAATTCATATATTAATTGTGACAAAATTTCACAGAAATGTCCAATGAAATGATGAAGTAGTGACATTTTATATCTGCGATGTCAAAGGTCAATTCCACTCTGCAAATTCACTTAGTGCCTTTTTTATTGAAGTCTTTCCTACATATGTCATATGAGTCTGGACAGACATGGATGTAAATGGTAACTTGACTGGCTGCTGGAGGCACCGAACCACAAGGCAGTAATTCCAGTTTTATATGGAATATAATTGACTCTATGGTTTGGTGTCAGTGTGACGCTAAAGCTAGAGAGCAAATGCAAGAGAGAATAACTGGATTTCTAAAAGTCTAAGTCTGTAGTTGTCACTCAGTGAGATTAATGGCATTCCATTCTCTCATGCACGCTAAAAAACACTTTGCCAAATTTCAGGAGGAATATCGATGCGAAGCCTAATCACAAGCAATACCTCTCAGTCTCCCTCTAAAGTGTAATGGCTGAGGTCACAGCAAGCTGTTTCTAATTTGACACTGTATAAAAATGTTCTCGCTGGAGAATTTGCCTGGAGCTCTTTTACCTCACGCCATGTGAAACGCGAGGTCGTCTTCTTCACAGATTCTTAATGTTTCGTAGCCACACGATGTGCTCTGTGTCATGTGATAGCAATTAGAAATGTTACTCTTAAAAAAGGGCAGGACTTTGAGCCTCTGTGAATGCAGAGCTGAGATGTGTAAATCTCTGCTAACAAGATGTCTAAAATCTGTCTGAATAATTCCTCACGGTAATTTGTAGACGAGGGGAAGTGAAGATGTGATGAATTTCTGCCATTTTTCCTGCACAGCCCCGCTTACAGACGACGACTGTCTTTGGCTGTTCACTTCAAACACAGTTGTTCATATTGTTTTTGAACTAGGTGAACTCTTAGTGCAGAGAGACGTCATCTATCATGAAGAGAAGAGTGGGAGCAGATATTAGAGTGTCTGAAAGATACAAAAAAAAAAGGGTTTGGACAAGGTGAAACAGATTTTCCTTCATGCAACACACAATTAGTTTGATGGTATGACAGTATTGTGATACTGCTGAATCAGTCCAGGTTTCAGATATTGATAATTTGTCTTTATAGGAAATAGATTGATTGTAGGAATTCTGTCACTTTAAATATCAAAAACAAAACAAGGGATTTTAGAAGAAGTGAATAATCTTTGTGTCGTGTTTGCAACAAAAACAATTCTGTGGCAGACAGTAATGTGTACCAAGACCCATAAAGTAACTTAAACACAGGCTTATAAATTATACATCCACTCCAACATATTGAATTTGAAGAATTCATAACTGTTGGGGGGGCGGTCAGCTGCACTGGCTTTATTTTCCAACCACCATTGCAAATGGTGTGAAAGTGTTTTCTGGATTGTCACAGCATCTTTCTAACCACAGAGTGATTTGGGAGAAAAGCATCTGCCAGAAACGGTCCACATACGAGAAGTCGAGTTTAGTAAGATTAATATGCCCGTTCCCATTATTCATGTCTGTGTTTTCACTGCAAAGGATGTGAAATGCTATAAGAGCTCGGTCTTGTCTTGCAGAAATGCTAAGTGGTCTGCCAGTATCGCCTCCAGTTTGGTTCTGATGCAGCACGCAGTTTTTGTTGGCTCAGATTTGCTGTTCTGCTGATAAGCATCTTTTTTTATTGATTGAAATACGTCTGTTACTAAAAACTCTCTCTTTCTTTCTGTCTTTTTTTTTTTTTTTTTTTTAGCCATCAAGACTATGATTTCATCTCAGGTACACGCATGCGTAAGATGGCTCGCGAAGGAGAGAATCCTCCTGATGGTTTCATGGCTCCAAAGGCCTGGTCTGTGCTGAAGGAGTATTACAAGTCACTGGAGAAGGCGTAAAAAGGTTGAGTCTCAGATGAAAAAAAACAAACCAACAAAAGAACAAAAAAACATGGGAACACAGTGGTTTCTGCTGCTGTTTAACGTTGTGAATGTGGGGGACCACTCGGCTACAATCAAAAACCATGCTCCAGCTTCTGTCTGTGTCACTTTTATGCTCAAACTTTCAGTCATGAAACTGGTCTCGGCTGTTTTTAGTCTTATCACATTTGTGTTTTTTAACTGTACGTGCTTTATTTAACTAAACTTAACTTGACTGAAACGTAATCGGAGATGAAGTCGGTTCACGGGAGGACAATTGGAAAGAAAAGTGTCTTCATCGTAGATGTTTGTGTTTCTCACTAACTTTCTCACTGTATATTCTGTGACTGGTGACAAAAAAAAATATCTTGTGTGAAAAATTTAAACATCAAGACTTAAAATGACCTGTGTATCAAGTACTGTTGACCAGTACTGAAATGATCTGGAATGAAGGTTGAGTATTTGTGATGTTCAACATTTTAAAAAGTTACTGCACCTGCTTCGAGTTTCTGTAACTCACGACCTCCTGAACCGCGGACAAGTGGCTTTGTACTGTATGTTTGTAAGTGGCATTTGAATTTGCTTGAAATTTGGTGTACACAAGTATTTAATGTAAAAGTTGAGTGCCTTGGTCTTAAGGAAGTGAATTTACACCACGTCTTGTTTGAATTAAAACACACACACACACACATGCACACACCTGCTTTTTGTCTCCCTTGTTACACTAAAACGATCCTGAAATGGTTCAAAACAGTTCAGCACCGAAGATGTTTTTATTGGGATATACAACTTTTACCTTTTGACTTCAACTTTTTTTTGTCATTAGTTTATTTATTCTTTCTCAACAGTTTAAGGTTTTTCTCTTTTTAACTGTCATGCATGTTGTGGTTTTACCCTCAGCAGTCTTGATATTTTGTTACATTTTACTTCATTTATGTGTTTTTTTTCCTCATAGGTTGCTAATATTTTCCATGTGGTTATTCATTTTTAAGAGTTGGCCTGTGTAATCAGATGGTTGATGGTTACCATCGAGGGATCAGATTTGTAATCTTCCTTGTCCAATAAACCATTTTTAGCAAAAAGAACAATTTGTTTACTTTTGCTTTCTGTAATCTTTGGGGTTTTTTGCAGACACAGCTGCGTGTGTGTGTGTGTGTGTGTGTGTGTGTGTGTGTGTGTCCCTCTTCTCTTGTATTGCACCAGAGAAATAGTTTTAAATACAGAGCCCACTCACAAAGAAGGGAATTTTAAATGACAGCAACAGCACTGAATTTCATTTATTTTATAAAGTGAACTTACATTGATGAGACGTCAACAGCTCGTAGCAGCCTGTGATCTCTCTGTTACTCGTTCTGATTCTGACATCTCAATAGCTCTAAATCTCTTCATGTCTTGTGCAAATAACTGGCTTCAAGTGTTCGTTGTCATCTGCGTGAAGGGATTGCTCTACACACTGAAATTTCTTCAGTTTCATTCGACCCCTGTCTGTTGGAACTTGTGTGACCTCCCAGTTGGTCAATCAGTTGTATATCGAATGAGACAGACCCTCTAGTGACCCCAATCAGACTCACACACTTACAAACTGTATAGAAAGAGAAGCAGCTGGCTCCCAGATGCAGTGAAAGTGGGACACATAGGGTTAAAAAGAGTCTGAGAAGAGTGGCTCTGACAGAAATACCATGGATACTTCATCTAAACCAATTCCAAAATATAATGAAGAGCCCTGCTGGCAGTCATTTTTTCTGCTTTTTTTTGCCAGCTCTTGTTCGATCTAAAACGATAATCAAGCCTCGACCTCGGAGCAACTGAAAAACAAGAGCCTGTTTTTTTTTCACACAAGAAAATGATCAAATGATTATTGTCGAGGTTGTGCTTATGATTTTTTTTTGTTGTTGTTGTTGTTTTGTTGTTAAACTGTCTGGAGGAGCTCTGTGTTCTCTGGGTAATGCAGGTGTCTGTTACTATCTGTGTCCTTAACCTCCTGATGTTATCGTACTCGTAGCATCGCACCGGTGTATTTTAGTTCCGGGTCCTTTTTCAGCTTGTTCGCCCCATAATCAGATCTTGCTTTGAAACTTTTCATCCGTCTGAGGGTGTTGTTACCGTGTGGCATGCGGCCAAAGAAAAAGGTGCCAGAGGACTTTGTCGTGTCCTGACTACTGTTTACACGACTTGTGCCTCAACTCACTTGTACAGAAGTTGGTTATAAACAACATCCATCACTGGCAGCGAAACCAACGGATGTTTTTATGTCTGAGGCCAGACTTTAAAACAAACGACTAGAGTGGATGAAAGACATTAAATTTGATTTAGTTACGTAACAAACAATTCATACATTGAACATTATGTCATACTACTGCGTTATCCCTGTAAAAAAAGAGATTTTTTTTCGTTCATGTTTAGGTAAATTATACAGGTATTTTTCTTAAAGTCGGTTTGATACAAACTGTCTGTTTCACTTCAGAAAAATTTCAGTTTTCAGTTCAAAGTTTTCAGTCATCGGGATACTCATGGATTTCTCTCGTTATATGGTCTCAATACAATACAGAGAATAAAGTTTCCAATAAGTGTCATTTCACTAATATTATAATGTTTCTTTCAAATTAATTCCTCTGGATCTGTTTATGAACTCAGATGATGTCTATTACCTCTAATCATTGTTTCATTTTTTTTGTTATTATTATTAATTTATCCCAGAAAACTGTTAAGAAAATCACAGGACTGACAAAATAAAGTGTTACTGTCTTAGTTAGATACAGTAAAAGTTTGCGCAGCAGCGATGGTTCAAAGTTACGTCTGTGAAAAAAGAGCGGTATGTAAACGCCACCTATGCAGCTTTTTTCCTTCATGCACATATTCTCTTCGACTTGCGAGAAGCGTAGTACATGCAGTGACATCATCGCTGTCTCATCCCATACCAGCGAAAGGTCCTGCTCCTACATGGACTCCAGCTGCATGTATCTCCAATTTCCTTCCATCTGGTTTGAGTTCTTTTCAAAGACAGTCATGATAAAAACAGGCTTTACTCTGCAAAATGCAATACAGCGATACAGGACATGGTTAAAAATTCAAGGAAAACTGTGTGAAAACCTCACGATGGCTCTTGAGGTTGTGCGTCGCGCCCTGATGACATTCGGTTTTGTGTGATCACCTGGACTCTTATGAAGGCACTGGAAGTGTTTCATTAGGTCCAACAAAATCTCACTTGAGTTTTTAGTGGATTCTGACATATGGTGAACACACTTTATTGGTGGTTTGATCCTAGAAGATGCTCCTTCTATAAAACATGTGTTCATGGGATAAAATAAGCATGTTAATAAGCATGTAAATGTTAGCTTAAATGAGGCTTAGTCAAAGGTATTTTTAAAGAATAATGCAACATTTTGATGATTGTGGTTAGGTCAAATGAGTCAAACACTGCTGCTAATATTAGGATACTTCACTCTAAAATTTTTTAATCTTCGTCAAATCTGATGACACGCTTTGAAGTCCTAAATACTCAGCGTATGGTCTGTATTTGTTTTTATATGGACATGGACAGGGTTTTAAATGAATTTCAATGGTCTAATATGATTGGTTAATGTTGTAATAACAGCCTGGTATTCTACAGTGCACAGACATGCTAAAGTATGTCAGACACTTAATCAGTCTTTTGATGTTTATGTCTGATGGACACGAGATAATATCTACAAATCATTAGTCGTACTGCCATCATATATGTTGCACTTCTACCTCACACATGATATTACTATAGGATTCAGAAGACATTCATCATTACATGGGATGCTTTTTGACTCCCTTGTCAATGCACCATGTCAGAGTGAGGCCAGACAGCCTCAGGAACATTACCTCAGGATCCAGAGGCTCAGTATCACAAGATCATACAGAGGGAGGGAGCTCATGCATCAAATGATGATTCATATGTACATCAAAGGAAAGCATCTGTTTCACAACCTTGGAGAACTCTGGAAAGGAGGAATTCCATGCTTCAGTACAACAGCTTCAGTGTCAGGTACACAGCTTGTATGACCCTCCTCGTTGAGGGTCACACCTACAGGATTAGACTGCTGAGAAAGAGGAAACTGTATATCTTTACCTGTCACCAACACAGTGGTTAAGACAGCCATGTACAACGTTAACAGATATAATTTACAGAGGGGGCTTGAGAGGACATGAAATTATTTATTTTTATTGAATTATGTTTTTTTTAGCATAAGGAAGTGATAAATAAATGTAAAACTCATCAAAACTTGACACGTTTGGTGGCCAGTCTGCAGTATTGATTTAGAATTAAGATCATTTGAATAATGTGAAAAAAAATAGTAAAAACATAGAGACCAAGAGCTTTTTAATTGCACATTTTTCAGACATAGAGGTTAAAGAAAAACACATTTTGTGTAACACAACATCAGATTAAAATAATATCAGGTTGCAAGAAAAATATAGAAAAATTAAAGATCCAAAGAAAATCATCCTCCAGAAAACCAGACTCCACAGGACACTGAGCATGTTTTGCTTTTTTGTCACATTTTGTTGTTTCTGGCACAAAACTGATTAATTTTTTTTTCGCATCTGCAAAACTTTCTTCTCAGTTTATTGATAGGAGACCAAAAAACTGAGCTCACAGTAAAAAACTGCCAACATCATTGCTGTCAACTTTTATGGTGTGTGAAAGCAGCATTTGAGAAACATAAAATAATTTCTGAGTTTATAGTTGACTGAACTAATAACTCAGTTTTAGAATATGTTATGACACTGTCCAGGGTGTATGTTGTTTGGGACAGAGGAGTCACTTACTGTGAAGGATTACAGACGCTTGGATATCAACACACGGTCATATGCTGCTTCACAGCTGATATACAGCAGACTGATTTTGCAATAATCCAGCAATCAATTTACTATTTGTAAAAGTCAGTGTGAAGTGACACAGTCTGTTTGAAAACTACTGGGTGGATGAGGCCAATTTCTTATGTTTTTGTTGCACATTAAAGACATTTAGGGTCAAAAGATGAATATGAGACAAGAGCTCATCATCTCAGGTTCTTTTTTTTTCAACATTTTGTATCTAATTGCTCAATTTTTAAGTGAACAGAAGTAACAGATCACATGGTAATTGTCTTAAACTGTTGCACTCTTTTGCAGCCTGTTATTGAACCTTTTGGTTCTCGTTTGTTTCATTGAAGTTCAATCATTCAGTTTCCTTTGTGTATCTAATCCCTCCATTTTTAAGTGGGCGGAGGAAACAAAATACACGGGAAGTTAACATAACATTTTGTTTTTAGTATCTTCATCAACTGTGCAATGCACTGACACCATATTCTTTACATGTGGTTGTTTCTGCAGCTTTTGCTGCATATTTCACTTGTTTGTTTTAGAAGGTTTAATCCTCTGATCCTCTAAATCCTCTGTGATTAAGTCTTTTGTTGCGTTGACAGTTTGTTTTGGGTCAATCTCTTTCTAACTGGTAAATTTCTTCCTGATTAATTTGGATGCATTCTTTCTGTAAATTGGCAGACAAAAGTTTTCTACAGACATTCGAAATTATCCTGCTACTATTCATGAATTATGTGATCAATAAAGATTAGTGAGCCCTTTCCAGGATCTGCTGCACAAACCTGAGCTGCGACATCACCTCTACTGTGCTTCAGCGTTGAGTTTGTGTGTTTTTTGGATCGTGAGCAGATCGTTCATTTCTCCACTGCTCTGTGGCTTTTCCATCATGTTGGTAGAGGTTCATCTTGGTCTCATCAGTTCATAAAACCCTGTTCCAGAACTTCTGCGAATTCCAACGTGGCCTTTTGAGTCTCACCGATGATGAGTGGTTTCCATTTTGGCCTTTATGTTGCCTTTACGTTTCTGCTGTCGAAGTGTCAGGGTTGTGTTACCTTCACCTCTGCCCTGTAGCGGTTGGTGGTGGTGCCACTGAACGTTACTTTTGGTTTTCAAAGCTTGATGACGTTTCTGTCATCGACTGATGTTTGTCTGTTGCTCAATTCACTACTAGTTTCTTTGTTTTTCCAGTACATTCCAGATAACATTGGCTTTGCTCAGTGTTCGTTCAGTGGCTCAGATTGATTTTCCCTCTTCTGAAAAACACTTCCTGATCTTCATGCTGGTTTATCCTTCTTTAAAACAAATGCAGTCTTCAAAGGTGAAACCAAAGGATAAAACCATGAGCAGACAATCAGAAATATTTAATGTTCTGAAGGTCACAGTCGGGCAACAAGAAACACTTGTCAGGCACCTGTTCCAATGTTTTGCTCAGCGGAAAGATGGATGGGTTCAAACAAAGGTTGCTGTGTCTTTAGATGACATCCTAGATGATTGTAGACATAAATAAAAAATACATGTGGTATTTTAGCTTTTGTGCATGACTTCAACAAAACAAATGATTATCTATTTCTAGATTTCTGCATCTTGACCTAGCAGATTTTTTTCCTATTATGAAGCAGGTCTGAAGGTTTTGAATGTGTAACAAACTGTCATCTCAGTTTTTCTGCTTACTTTCTCTTGGACAATGTTTAAAATCCAACAAACATTGAATCAATCCTGGTTGAACTAGACACAGGAAACTTTTTTTTTTTCTTTTTTAGGTAGTTTTTGGATATATTCAAATTTCCATTATTCACACTAGTTCCTGTTTGGAATTTAATGACTTATTGAACCTGAACGGTTTGGACAGTCAGAATATTTCTGGCATATACCAAAGTATAATTCTTTCTTTCTTTCTTATTAGTTTATATTTATATGTGTGTGTGTGTGTGTGTGTGTGTGAAGTTAAATGAAAGACAGACAGCACTGCTGATATGAAAATCGTATTTATCATAGCAGCAGCAGCAGCATATTGAATAAAGGAGATCTACTATTTTAGAAAATGAAATGAGCCTGTAATAGCTTAAAGTGAATTAAGTTTGTGGAAGATGAAAACTCCATTTCTTCTCTGTCTGTCTGTTGCAAATTGGTTCAGAACTTTTTTGTGTGTAATCCAACAAACAAACAAACAAACATAATAAAATATTAGTAATAAAAGTACAATTAGACATAAACTTTACAGAATAACAACCATGCACATTGAATGCTAAACCGATTAAAGTTGTTATTACATACAGATTGCTTTGGTAATGTTACGTTTCAGGACGTTTTATCTCTAACGACAGGACTTCTCACTTGTGTTTTCTATATTTAGTTGCATTTTGTTATGCTGCATGCGTGTTGTCAAATGGCTGAAGATGTTTTGCATGTTTGCATGTTTCTTGTACAAAACATCCTTTTTCACATAGCACGAGTAAATAGTGTCCACACTAAAGAAAGTTTAATTACAATGTTGAGATAATTATTTGATCTGATTCATGTGGGCAATAGATGACCAAAAATAAGCATCCTATTTTAGGACAGGAGGAATAAAATTCAGAGCACGGATGTTTGTTCTGAATATATGTGAGATGAGAGTGAACCAGGAGAGAGGAAGCTGTGGACCAGATGAATCATAATGCACAGTGTTAGTGAAATATGTTTTAGCTGCAGCTGGACATGGAGATCATGTTAACTTAAAGAAAACTTTCTGAACAAGTTAAATCATTCGTATCAGAAAACTACTGAAACTTTTTTTTTTTTTAGAAAAGCACCAAATCGATGAATTCTCCTCTGTATAAATGGACTGAATGTGGGTCAATGAAAAGAGACATGAAGAGGTCACATCGCTCGTTAAATTAAAGCTGTGGTGCCCTTAATATAAAGTTCTATGTCCAATTGTGCACCACATAATGAAACACTTATGCTTACTATGTTTTATTGTGCTACATGATATAAATCAGTGCTAAATAAGTTACTTCTGGCCGGACGCAGAGTCAAGGCTCACACTGTGAGGAGGCAGCTGACAGCTGGACAATCACACACACACATCACGTCTCATCTGGCAGCCAGTGAAAGACCTTCACTCTGTCTCTCACTGATGTTTCTGCTGCTGCTGTCGGCAGGAGTTCACTGTTTTCAGCCCTGTTCGACACCTGCTTTTGTTTTCCTCAGTTGCATAAACCTTAGACTGAGTTTATTTCTAGACTCACATCCTCTGTGTGTGTGTTGTTTGTTATGTTGTTGTGTACCACGTTCCACGTTTTTTTATACCAGATTTTTATGCCATAAGACAGAGGAGCCTCGAGGGCACGAACTCACCGCAAAGTCAACACATTGTCTCCATTTTGGAAATATATTTGTCACTGTCAACTTGTGACTTTTTTTGTCTTCTTCTGTTTTATTAATTTACCATCAAACAATTTTGCTAATTTATCAATTAGATATTGATTGTTGAGTAACTGAAGCACAAAGACAGAGCTGCTGTTTGCTCCACATGAACATTGTACATATATAGTCTCTAATGTCTCTTCCTTGTCTCCTTCTTCTTCTCTCCCCCCTCCCCCGTCCTCCTCCCCTCCCTGTCCTCTGTCTCTTCTCTTTCTTTTTTCTCTGTATTCATCTCTCTCCAGCCGGTCGAGGCAGACGACCGTCCAGTCTGAGTCTGGTTCTGCTGGAGGTTTCTTCCTGTTAAAAGGGAGTTTTTCCTCCATTGTTGCCAAGCGCTTGCTCACTGTGGAAATGTTGGGCTTCTCTGTGTAAAGTGCCTTGAGATGAATGTTTTTATGATCTGGCGCTGTAAAGGCAGCTGATTCTCAATACATGATCAATGATTATGGTCAGATTGTAGCACTGTGGGACTCACAGCAACAGACGGACTTTTTATGTTTTTAAGATGAAGACTTACATTTTAAGAATCAGTTAAATATCACACAGCACACAGCTGGAGAAGTGATTTTCTTTAAAATCATCATGAGAAGATGATATATGAGTTGGAATATTATTTAATTAGTTAATGGAGACAGTGATTGTTTAACTAGTGCTCTTCATAAACATCAACTAATCTGATGGTGTCACAGCCAAAGCTTTTACAACTTCAACTTCATTGTGTAGCATCAACAGTAGTGGAGTTAAAAGGCCACACACTGTATGAAAGACAACATGAAAAACATTTTCTTTCATCTCTCTGATATGATATTCATAATAAGCATAAAGCTGTTTTTGTGATATTTAGTCAGATAATATTCAGATCTTCAGCAGTGAAGAGCAGCAGTTTGGAAATTTCATTTATAGACTTAGTTCTTGTTCCACTGTTGAACAGAAACAGAAAAATGTGTAAATGAGAACAGTTTTATTGGTCATTTGGCTGTAACAACATACTGTATATATGAGCACAGAGAGCAGTAAACTGGTTAGTCACAAAGCAAATACGATGTAATTATGCCCCGAATGAGCTAAATGTTGACTGCTGATATGCTAATTAGTGTATTATATCATCTGGTGACCTTTAGTGATTTTTTTTTCCCAGCAGCCTTTAGCAACTTTCCATTGAAAGTAGTTTGTGTTGTGGTAGAGAACCATGGTGGTCCAAACTGCATCAATTCAAACCGTTGTCTCCAGCCACAGCAACGCCTGAAGCTCAGGCTGTTGGAGCCGTGACAGTGCAAGTGCAACTGAATATGGGTGCAGTCTTAATCTATATAATAACCAAACAGAAACATAAGTTATCTGGCAGTAAAAACAGAGAGACCATGGTGGCAAACAGAGGGTCAGTCTAGGGTAAAAGTTGTCACACTCTATTGTGTAAAATTTGCTCTGTGAAATGTTATTATTCAATCAATTTGCCAGTGTGTGTGTGTGTGTGTGTGAGAGAGAGAGAGAGAGAGAGAGAGTTTAAGGCCAAGTGTGTTTTCTCTGCTGTAGAGTGAGTTTGCTGAGTTAGCTAAACTGATGTTATTGTGGAAGAAACATCAGTCGCATCCTTCTCTGACACTAACATGAGAGTGGAAACTGTTTGGGAGGAGCTTCGGGTTTGTTACCTGTCAGAGTTGTCGTTTGTTCCCGTCAGTACGTCAGGAGACGTCGACAGACACGGTAGGATCCTTCAGCTCAGAGATGCAACTGTTAATGACTCTTCATGTTTAAATTTTATTAAAACACAAACTAAAAAGATCTCGATCTTTCTGTTTTGTTTTCTGTTTTATTTTCTGTTTTATTTTCTGTAGTTTAACATGTACAAGGCTGCCTTTAGTCAACGCACACTGTTGTATCTGTGTTGATTCTCATCACATTTTTATATTGACTTAGTTAAACCATATTTTTTCTTAAAGTAACATTGTATCTGGTTGTTGACATTTAGGTTTTATATATAAAGAGATGTCTCCTCATGTGTCTCTATGGCTCAGCCCTATTTAACTGGTTAATGTCTGATAAAAGTTTATGATTAAAAAGTTGCTTCTTTAGTAGATTATATGTTGACAGTATGAAGGAGTTCCCCACTCTCTGCTTCTGTCCTTAATGAATACGTTAGATTATATGATGTTAAAAACATAACAAGAACCACTTCCTCTTGCAGCTACACATACACACATACACACACATACACACACATACACAGAATGCAGAATCTAAATCACACTTTGATCATCAGTTTAATCCAGGGTTTAGAGATTTAGACATGAAATGAGCCACAATGCTTCAGATTCAAGTATGTCATTAACCATCTCATGTTCTCTCATCATCATCATTATAAGTGTAAAATACTTCCAGTATAGTGTAAAACACTGTAACGCTCTGTCATTCTCTGTGTAGATGCTAAAACATAAAAAAAGTTACAATATTAAAATTGAGTTTGTCTTCAACAGATCACTATAACACTATATTATTCTCATACAATAATACACTTTAGAGCAGCTGGTTTTAACAACCCAGAATCCATATGCTGTTGACCCCATATCATATTCTGATCCTATTCTGTGAATCATAAACCATGTGCTGCAGTTCACTTTGAGTTCACGAGGTCGGCTCATACATAAGAAGACATAATGAGTACCTGTGATTGACTTCCAGCCGCTTTTGCTCGTAAACAAGTGTGGTGATGTGGTTTCACCCTCTCGCTGGCACAGCTCACTTAGGCAATCTCAAGTTCCCCCATATCATCAGATGTACTGCTATCCGATGCCATGATTCTATTTGTCTTGGACATTGTTCTAGCTTTGATCATAAATTGCAGTAATTACTCCGGGCCTTATCCTTCCCTCTGGAAACAATGCGTGGAACAGGAGAAGCCAGTGCGTACACAAGCACCGACACAGAGGCCCACAGTGTGTGAGAGCACCAGCGAGAGGGTAAATAGCCTGATTAAATACAGCCTTTATGTTTTTCATCCACAGTGCACTTTGCAGCTCAACTACCAGCGTGCAGCCACTTAGCGGCAGATCGCTTAAGTCCGGATGTGCTAACGAAAAAGGGTGTTCTGTAATTGAACCAGATCTCTTTTGGCCTCCTCCTCCGCCCTCTCTTTCCTTTTATCCTTACGTCTCTAAGCACAAATAAATAAATGAACAGAACCTGAGACGTGACTACAGGGAATTGTTCATTATGGACTCTGGAAAACAGCAGCAATCAGGACTAACAACAGGCTGTGTGACTCATTTTGGTCCCTGAATAGTACAGGGGCCACACATTTAACTCCCCCCTTGCCACATGGCCTTTCATCTACTTCACGCAAAAATGGTGTCTTTTGTAGCCTCCCCTCAACAGGAAACAAACATGTTTAAATTCCAAGTGCTGTGTGCATACTGTGATAAAATTTTATAATTAGAATTCCTGTCATATTACACTGTAACTTCCTGGAAGATCATGAACCCTCTGTCTCTGAGAATTAAACATCAGGCCGCAGTGGAACCTCAGTGTGGTTATCCAAAAATATGGTGAGAGAAATTCCAAAAATTCTCTATTTATAACCATAAAACCTTTAATGATGTGAGATCTAACCCTTCTATTGGTGTTAGGACATGTTTTCTAAGGCAGAGGGGTTGTGTAAGAGCTGATCATCTTCAGCTGTCCAGTTTTCCCTTTGAATGCAGATCTCAACATGTAACCATGAACTCGTAAGAGTATGTATGATATGTTTTTGACCCAAATGTTTAAAAATCGCATTTGCCCGAGGAGCCAGAGACAGACGCTGTGATATTAAGCATCCTGTCAGCAAGAGAATCAGAATGACATTCAAAAGACAAAACCAAGTCCCTTTAATATAATTATTACAGGAGTAAAGACAGTTGATGGAATTATAGACTTAAGTCAATGTGGGGAAAGAGTCAAGATGCATGAATGACTGAAAAAAAAACATTGAGACATTGCTTTGCAACAGGTCAATCTTTTTGAGCCACAATTGCAGTTGCAAGTAAACGACTGACCTGCACTGAAGTTGATGCAGTTTACTTACAACCAGAAACCTTCACAGTTACTGTGGCAATGAAATCCTTAATCTTAAATCCTTAATGAAGCAGCTACTTTAATCTAAGTCACAGTATTTTGCTGTCCTGCAGAGACAGGCATTAGATTAGAGGTGTCATACTAAAAGGGGATGGACATATTTTATTATTTAATATGGTGAACTAGATCGACTTTGATAAATATATGTGCATGTGCAGTTTTTTCCTACTGAAGTCGACATACAAAGAAAAATCTAGATCTGGTTGGCAGCTGCTCTGCAAGGTGGAATATTCCTCCACATAATAAATTAAAAAAAATAATTTTGTCGGTTTCCATTTTTGAAGTCAAACATAACTTGTTAAGCTCAAAGATCAGCACTGAGGAGTGTCTGTGATATGTCAGACGATACTTGTATGCATCATATATGTTGCAGAAAAATATAAATATTTAATAGCTACATATATGTAGTGATTTTATAAAATGTATGCTATAAAAAAAAACTCTGTTCACACATCCACATACAGGTGGCAGTGGGATATCACGGACAGTCCTAGCCTAATCATCGAAACCATTTTGTGGTTTTGGGTAGCGTCACGCCCAAGGACACTTTCACATAAAGAATTAGAGGTTGACTCATCAAGCGTCTGTCCAGAGGAGGATCTGTGTTACTGACTCAAAGTGGACGTAGACGACTCTTAGGCCGATGACTGATTCATGCCGAGAACTCAAACTAATTTCCCACATATTTTACATTCAGTTACTACAAAGCCACAATGTAAGACGCACAATGATCTAATGTCAAAACTATGACTGGGATTTGACCATTGCTACTGGGATTTTAGCCAAAAGCTAGGAATGGTATTCCAGGGAATGCCACACTTCCTGGAATTTAAAACCAAATTCCATGTGCGTTAGTTGGAGATAAAGTATTCAGTGGATATTCAGCATTTAAGCACAACTGTCGCTCTATTGGAGTATCCAGTAAAGTTTACTGGAAGTCTACATTCTGACCAAAAGCAGTGTTTCAAAATAAAATGACTGTTGACAGAGTAACAGTGCCAGCACTTTGAAAGAGCTCATTTTGATCAAAAACAAGACTGAACTGAGAATCAGCCCCAGTTTTGCAGTGAATTGTGCAACACTTGGGTTCTGTTGATTTCCACAACATTTCTTATTGGAAAACATCCTCGGTACACAGCGAAGGGAAATATGCACCCACCAACAGTATCAAATGTGTGTCCCGAGGGAAGTCATTACTTTATGATGTGGAGGGTTTGGATGCCAACGTGTAATAATCCACCTCAAGATGGTTTGTTCACTGTCATCTGCAAATGAACACTGCAGTTCAAAATAAATACTCTTGATGCTTTTTGAGCCAAGTTGTAATGTAGTTCACAGATCAGTTCTGCCTGTGCCTGCTACCACATGTTCTCATATTCACTGGGATAAGCAGAAATTTATTTGAATTTATTTGAATTTGTTATGTTATTTAGGAATCACAGCAATTTGACAACAGACCAAACACTGCAAATTCAAATTTGTAAAAA
Source organism: Polydactylus sextarius (assembly GCA_016801845.1). Taxonomy (NCBI): domain Eukaryota; kingdom Metazoa; phylum Chordata; class Actinopteri; family Polynemidae; genus Polydactylus; species Polydactylus sextarius. The sequence goes on from CM028907.1 coordinate 3,895,822, forward strand.
AAAAAAACGAATAACAGAAAATGTGTTATTTTGTCTCTTGTCTTATTTTGGTTTAAACTTTTGGTTTTGACAATAACCTGTAAGTGATATCAGTGATCTGTCATTGAACTGAACATGAAAATGTAACTCTAGGAAAACACTATAAATGGTAACATTTATTTTTGTGATTATACACAATCCCTTACTCCCTTATTTCTTCCCATTAATGTTGAATCATATAAATTTTGATTCGGTCAATTTTTTGGAAATTAGAAAAACAAGCTGGTTTATTTTCACCACATCTAGTTTCCGAGTGATTTGTTCTCACCTTCGATGATGTCATCTGCGGTTCAGTTTTTTTAAGAATCTAAAGTGAGTGTAAATTTGTAAACTTTCTAACTCATACAGTTTAGATAATAAACTTTAAAAATATTTGCTTTCACCTGAATCTCTAAAGTCAATTCTCTTTTTAACTCCGTTTTGGTCTCCACCAGCTCCTAGAGAAATATCTGTCCAACCATGTTTGTCTGTTGATGATTAACTTTGCCTGAATATGTTGTCCAGACTCTTTTCACTGAGAGAAACCAAATGAACAGTTTTGTTCCTGCCTGGAAAAACAAAACAATGAGCTCAAAGACATCAGATGATCCACTGAGATGAAGCTCCACCAGCGACTTATCGCTTCGTTACATTACACATCATTTGACCCATTGTTTAAACTGAAATATATATAAATGCATACAACACTGCATATGTTTACACAATTGGTTTGTGTTATTGTATACATAAAAACTGTCACTGTGTGTTAACACATTAAACTGCTATAGGCGTTACATGAAAGTGTAATGTAATAATGGGAGCTCAGTCTAAATAGCTGTATTTTTCCATATCCACGGTGGTTTCTGAAAATCAAACAAACTCTGTTGTGATAAACTGGCCCCAAACTCACATCAAGGTGAAGATAATGCCTGTAGTTATCATATTTACTATTTGTTGTAAAGTCAAGCGTTTCTGCAGCTCTGTGTGGTTGGAGATTTTTGCCCGAGGCTCAGTTTGCTCTTTCACTCATCTGTTGTGTCACACCCTAAAACTCAACATTATAACATTATCCTGCATTAGCCTGGGGATAAGGACCTCCAGTAGATGAGCACCCTGTCTGCTGGTGTACATATACTCTAAATACACATAAGCAGTAATATCATACAAAGTGTAAAAAAAAAAAAAAAAATTAAAATCCGTATCCGTAGCTCTTTCCCAGGAGCCCAGTTTGTTTACTGCTGTGACAACCCATTCAAACGTCTCTTGTTTTGCCACCACTGTTTTCACTTCATTTCCTTTCAGCCAATTTACTGGCACAATTCTGACCGAAGCAGTGTTCAGTCTTGCCTCAGATTCAATGTCAGAAATTCAGGTGAAGCCTTGTGATACTGTATCTGCCTAATAAGGGGGTTTAACTGTAATAGAGAATGTTTAACACTTATTTTCCAAAATCACTGTGTGACTCACTGAAGAGCAACACAATGAACTTACAGTACAGTAAAAGCCACACGGAGCATCAAAGTATTATGTCGCTTTTTGTTCATTCAATCTCAAAAATGCTCGTAGAAAACATTCAAACATAACACAAATGTTAGCGGCAGTTGATGTCACTGTGAGGTTGCAACCAGCACAGACCTCAAAAAGTCACTGCCAAGTAGAAAACCCCTGTAAAACCACAAAGTGGCATTTTTACACTTTTGTTTTTTGTATGAATTAAACAAATGAGAAATAACATGTTATTTTGTGAGCTTTAGAAATAATTCTGAGCAGATTTTGTTACAGTTAGACAGAGCCAGAAACTGTTTATTTGTGGTAAATATTGTATAACCCCGACTGAGTAAGCTCCATTTGAAAAGATGTGGTGGAAAGTTGGGACACAGAAAGTTTGGGGAGTGGACGTTTAGTCAGGATTTTTCTTTTTCTGTTAAATAATATTTGATATATTAGATACAGGGGCTTCACCCATTGGCTTTCACTGCTAATAAACTTATAAATCTGACTGTCATGTCCAAAGATAACAACTGTTTTGAGGCCAAAAAGTAATATTTTGAGGTTACTCATAAAAATACATACCCCAGATTGTTTCATTTGTATTTTTATTAGTAAAGCTCACCAAGTACTCGGTTGAAAATTGACTGCAAGTTTGTCTGCAACTTAGAATTTCTCACAATAAACAGAACAGTGACCCAAACCACAAAGGGTCGATTTTGAAAATTTGTGATAAATTATGGGCTGAAAGTGAAGACATTGAGTAACCAAACACTATGACAGTGATTTCAATGTTGCTGCTGACAAGTTAAAACAGCGATTGCACAAAATGTCAACTCTTCATAAATTAAGAGTAATAGCTTTCTCCTTAACTTGATGAAAATACATCTTTGAGTTTACCCTGTGGGTTTTTGTAAGGACTTTTTAAGTATAAAGGCTCATAACATTCATCTTACCCAGACATAAAAACCTCCAAATTGATTTGAAAACACGATGAGTTATGGGGTTATAGCATGACAGCATGACATGTAATATCAAACAGAAAGAACAGGTTTTGACATTCACCAAAACTAGCTCTAGCTCTTTTATGTTGTTTTTGGTGAGAGTCGAGTTGTTTCATCACATACTTTCTTCATATTTCTTCATTCCTTTGCATTGAAAGCAGACGACTGAACCATGCCGCTGTTGATGCAGTTTACTTATGATTATGGATTTAATTATGGGTTAACATGAGGTTACATGAAGAAAAAGAATTCAAACAAAAATAATTTACAGCTTTCTGATCCTATCAGGATTAAACAAGCTGAATCTTGCTCCATTATATCAAACCCAAACAAATCACTTATTATGAATTTTTTAAGATTTTATGTTTAACTAGCGGTGGCTCCGGTAAATTTGTGAATGAAAAATTCAGCCAGTGAAAATAAACAAAACAGCCACTCAAACACTTTGCTATATATAGATGGATTGAGTTTTATTTAAATTGGATATCTGATCTGTTGATGTTTACTTGTTATTTATTTTTTATTTAATTGTTTGATCCATAAAAGTGGTAAAAAATGACCATCACACAACACACTGGTGACTATTGATTACTAAACAATGAATCTATTTTAGCTTAAGTAAAGTTTACACAGTTAATTGGTTTAATTATTTTCCCTCTGATTTACTAATCAATTAATCAACTAAAATACTCAATAACGTCAGTTCAGTTTATTATTGATTTGTTGGATCAGGTGACGATTGGGGCTTTTTGTCAATTACATGACACAAAACGTTTTCATCAAACACATGCTTTTGATGATGTCGCTATGATGTTAACTTGAAATAAAATTCATCTCCTTTTGTAATTACTCATCTGGCTTCATAAACAGATGTTTATATACCAGGCCTTTGTACATTCAGTTTACATGAAAATGTGACTCAGTTAATCAGCACTTGTGACACTCACTCGTTATCGAATTATTTAACATGCTTCAGTTCAATTACTTATTGCTTTTTAATTGTTTCTAAGAACGTTTCTGTTCATGATGTCCACAGTCTGATCCAAATTGTGCTGCAGGGTTACTGTAATAGGTTCAATACACATGACCGTGAGCTATTATGTTGTTAAAAAAAAAAAAAAAAACAAATTCTGGGAAATGTTGTCATTTACATGCAAGTAAGGGACATTTTGTTCCTTTCTGTCGCCTGATGAATGGATCTTCCCTTTGTGGCGCAGTTTTTCCCATTGACCACAGACACTTTGTTCACTTTCTCAAGGCAGAATTCCAACCAACGTCCAGGGCATCTTCACGGTGACTGAGGAACAAAACATGCACCAATATGCATCACATCTGCCCCCAACAACTCTCCGGGGAGGCGGTGGGTCAACATGCCTCTCAGAAAATCCCAAGTATTCTTTAGTTTTTGAGTGTTGTCAAAACCACCATGACAAATGTGGTTCTGCACCACAATTAGGGCCAACTGAAATCTTACCAAATATTGCTGAAGACTTAAATGAATTCATGTCATGTTCTTTAAAAATGAAAATGTGAATTAACTTTCTGGGTCTGGGTTGCGTAGCTCTTACTGCCAGCCCAACCGTGGCCGTTTAATTTGGTTTGACTCAGTGCATTTCAGAGTCTTTCTAATGTTTTTGAGACAGTCAGGGTAAATCATCGGTCTTTTCAAGTAGCAGACCTCCACGAAGTCTAACATCTGCAATGTAAATATTCTTGCCCCACATGACTTTGCCGCATCACATCACTCATCATGTTGTGGTGTCATCTCATTCAGTCACAGAAGCTGTCTAATTTTAACAGACCGCACATCATTGCACCATCACCAGTGTACCCTCCTTCTTTTCCTTTTTTTTTTTTTTTTTTTTTTTGTTGTTGATTGAGGTCAGGTCTATCAGGTCTTGTGCCTTGTTGCTGTTCTACGTTAGAGAGTGGCCCAACACCTGGCATCTATTAGTGCACATCACTGGATTCACACACATACAGACTCAGAGATAAACACACTGAATCACAGAGTTTGTGTAGTCATAGTTGTCATAGCTTTGAAGCTAGCACGTGGCTCTTATTTATAAAGCTGGAGTCAACAGCTCTTTTCATCTTTTATCTTGGGTTTAATTTTTGCGTTTTGGCCTTTTTGTCAGTGACACGTTGTTTGAAACCAGTGGCCTTGCTGGAAGCAACAAGTGCTTTGGTGGTGACTTTCACAAGTGAAAACAGAAACACCATCGCACACACTTAACACACTGACTCAATAAGAGCCTTAAAGTAAGAGTATTTGTGTATTTTTCCATCTAAGTCCCTCTCCAGTAAATTCAGCCGCTCATTCTTCACTATTTAGTCACTACCTCACTTGTACAGATAACAAAAATATGATATATTTGTTCCAAGAAAAACATCATCATCAAAGCAAACAGCACAAACCGCCAATCTGCACAGTGGTTTCTGCGTGTGAGGCCATTGGTCGCTGTAAATTTAGCATGTATAGTAACTGCAGAAGTTGCAAACAAGGGACTTTTTGTGACATTATTGTGTTACAGGGACAAAAAAAAAAATAAAAACTGTATGTAGATACAAATATGAGTGTTTTTGTCAGATGTCCCTTTTTTAGTTGATTATATCTATTACAACTTTGACTATTTTGTATTTTCACAAACTTGTTACCTTTGTTTTTTAGTTAATTATATATGATACATTTATACACTGCACCAGAAAGATGAAAATGAGCTGAGGATTGAATTGCAAAACTAAATTATTTGAATGGAAAACAAATAAAATCAACTTCCAGGTAACATTTAACTGATCTGTTCAGCATCAACATTTTGAGACTCGTACTTCAATTAACAATGTTACTTCACCATAATAACAGAAAATGTAATCTGGAAGTAGAGATATTAAGGCAGCAGTGGACTCTCCTGCAAGATAACCAACAAACTGGTGGTGTTGCTGTGGTCGCTGCTCTCCACAACTAACAGATGAGGAAAACTTTGCTACAGAGTACAGGACTTGAATATTACGTAGCAACAGCAGTGGTTGGTCCTGCAAATCACATTTCCAAACCTGAGCCAAACAAAAAAGGAAAAAATTTTAAGTAAATAATACTAAATTAAATGATGATTGAAATGTCAGAATCACATAAAAGCATCTTCCATCATTCATGAAACCCTGTAATTTTTTATTCACAGCAGCAGTTTTGCAGTTGAACATATGTGAATGTGAATGTCTGTGAATGTTGTTTGATCAAAGATGGCTGATGTGAAGCTTGTGGTTGGTTAATGCTGCACAATTAAGACAAATATTGAACTCTGAACATGGCTCCTTCTGTTGAGCCACTGCAGCCTCTTAGATTGTAGTTGAGGATGATCATTTTGGCTCAACCAATGCTGCTGTTAAAGCCCCATCACAGAAAAAGCCAGTGGTTGTAGATTGTAAGAGGAGACAGCAACTTGTCAGAAAGTCACAGAGCAAACTTTCTAAGTGATAAGATCATTCACTACTAAGATATGTTAGCCCGCAGCTAATTGAATGGGTGGCACAAAAACAAGATGCTTGGAAACATTTTTGAATGCTTAGTCTACAATAATTGGTGGAGGACACATGAAAGGACGTGTTCCGAAAACGAATCTCTTTCAAAAGTTGCCAGGTTTTACTTTTCACCATTAGCACAAACAAATTACTTAAGTTTAACTAGAGAAATTGAAAACATGCCACAGGGAAGTGCTTCATCTTTCCTTCCACATTTTTTTATTATTCTTGCAGGGCAAAGACAAAACAAGCTTTACCAGGTCAAAGTTAACACTTAGACACATCTGGACCCATCACATCAAACCAATAAAAACACCAAGGACCACAACGGATGACAGTAATAAAAAACACCCAGACGTTTTTTTTTCTCAGTTGTTCTGTGATGTATGGACGGTTGACGTGCCGCTGCAGTTAAGAAGGCGTCCAGACCTCGTCCAGGGGGTAAAACTTTGTGCCTCTGGGATATTGCTGATGTTAGAAGGGTGAAAGGTTGTGACAATTTCAGAGGCCCAGAGCTGGAGAAAAATTCCAGTAGGATTATTTTATTAGAAGTGGGTGTGCAGAGAGATAATAGCCTTTCAGGTGGGGGCTCATAATTCATAGCTACGCCACTGCACATATGCAGCTCCACTGATCAAGCTCAGAAACACAGAAACCACTGATTTGTCGACTTGTGTCTCACCTGCACTATTTTATCACACATAACACAGAAACAGAAACAGTGAACAGACATTAATAGTAATTTGTGGAGAGAAACAACAGATCACACCACCACTCTTCCACTCAACCTTTCACTTTGATTTATTACAACCTTTTCTTATTTTAATATTGTTGGCAAATACTTCTCTTGCAAATATTTTTTTACGCAACGTCTTGGTGTGTGGTGATATGCCTTAAAAAAAAAAAAGGATTTATATATGGTAATGAACCCAAGCAATTCAAACTAGCTGTAACAATATTTAGTGACAGGTCTGTCAAACAGTTACATCTTCTGGCTGCTTTGAGTTATGGGAAAAACAACATTTTAAAAATCCATAGCATGCCAGGACCTCAGTGATTTAGGACTTATGTGCCGAAAACATGCCTGTGTCACTGAGAAAGCAGGATGCTGTGGCCAGAGTGAAATGTGTGTTAAACTATTTCCTCCTTTGAATAACTGGTTTATTGCTGTTGACTGAGTGCTGGCACAGTTTGTCCATCTCCGACCAAGAATCCTGGATGTCCAGAGATGAGTGATCTCTTTATGATGGGACGGTCGGAGAGTTTGTGTTCTGACTTGACAATATTTTCACACTTGTCCAAACCAGAAATATTTCAACACTGACCAATACGTCTGAGTGACCTATGACTGAACCGGAAAAGGTTTGAAATTAAAAGGAGAAATCACAGATGTTTGTGGTATTGTGGTGAACGTTGGTATTGGGAATATTGATTTGAAGTGTCTGTTGTATTTTTTCTCCTGACGCCCTGAGGGTGCTCTGGAATGAATTTGGGCCTCTTTTCATTGTCATCACTCCAGGAAAGGACTGTGACACAACTGTCGCAGGAGCGGTTTGTAACGGACAAAGCTTGTTGGATGTTAAAGTTTAGCCCATGTAATGGACATATAATATTTTCCATTATATTATGTAGAATATAAAAATTCTTTGAGGAAATTCCAGAAAAGTTCAGTCCTTTAAGATGAAATTCATTGTCATTTCGAATCTGCACTTTGACAGAATTTGAGAAGTACAACTACAAGTTGTGGAGTTGATTTGCTGAACTCAGCAACATAAATCTGTTGAGGTGGTTGAACATTGAAAGAGAGCTTGTCCCTCCCTTATTAGCATTACTGTGGAGTCACTGGGAAAAACTCTTAACCTCTAGCTGCTCCACAGGAGCCACTCAAGTTTTGCTCCACAACAGAAATGACCATGTTTGAACTGGGCAGTTTCCAGGTAGATGACTGTTGATCTCAGTTTGATTTGTAATGAATCATGACAGAATTCCTTGGACCCCACATCTTTTAATCTGATTTATATGAAAATGATACATGATTAAAAAGATCTAAGAGAAATCTGACTTGTTCTTTGTTTGTACTAAGAACTAAAAATACACTACCACATTGTCACCACATTATCTGTGATCATTTGTGTCAATGAGGACAATGCTGTGCATAACAATATAACACTAACTGTAATAAGGTTTATTTTCAGATTTATTTAGTATATACAGTTTATGTAATACAGTAAATATTCTACTTGCTACAACTGATCTCATCTCATTGACTTTGCTACATGCCTTCATCTGTGTGAGCTCTTCTGTTGGGTAACATTATAAGAAGGAAATCTAAATAACATCAGTGATGTAATCATGATGTAATCATGATGTAATCATGCCATGTTATTTTCTTCCTTGTTCTTTAAAATTTGCCCCATTTATCGTTGAGGATAGAGTGTAAGTTACCGCTAAAGCCATGTAAGTCCATGAATTTGGGTGATGAACCTTCTCAAGTTGAGGTCAAACATCTACAATCTTTCTCCAGAATGGCTTACTCCACCTTTAAATTAATCTATAGTATGTTCTTTAAAACAAACCAGACAGGACATGACCTAGGGGTTTCATAGATGCACAACACTGGACAGACCTGAGTGGTCACAAATGTGCAGGGACAAAAAAAAAGATTATAGGGATTTAAACTGCTAGAAGCCTTCATTTGAAATGTACAAAGAGGTCCACCTCCGTGACTTTCCTGTGCACCGACATCACAGGTCTGGGGACAATGGAGCATTGTGTGGCAGTCATTCAATCCACGACGCAGTAACACTGATAGCGAGCCAGTGATCACAGAAAAATGATGTCACCACAGCTGCTTGCAGGGACAACAAAGAAGTACCTTTTAGGATGGGCAGATCTGAAGTCAGATTAAAGCCAGAGGGAACTCAGAGTTTGAAGAGTCCCAAATAACACACACACACACAGACATTGATTACATGGCACTGTTGGATTTTCTCAGATGACGTGAACTGTAATGTGGGTCAAAGTCCAAAAGCATTTTGATTGCTGAATCTCTTACTAAATCTAAATATTTTGATTTATTTTAACTTACAAAATGTATCTGACAGTCTACCTACATTATGTTTTTATCATAAAAACAAGGTTAGTATATGAAGGATTACTAGTAGCAGACAGGAACAACTGACTGGTGAAAACTGTGGCGCTGCAGTGAATTTAATAAAAGAAAAATATATATAATTTGATTTCAGTGTTCATGTGATAATAAAATCACATTATCTTGAAAAAGAAAATCCAACCTCCTGATCCACATAAAATTGATGATGTTTTTGGCTACAGCTTCTCCATCTGCACCACACATATGTACAACTCTTGTGACAAAAATGAGAGAAGTTGCTGAAACAGCTATTGGCTTCGGTCCTACTAAACCTGAAAACACTCTTGCTGCACATACACAGACACAGGTCTATGAGACCAACTGTATGCAACTGTAATTACTGCAGACATTTTAAAGCAGCACTTTAGGGTAAACTGCCGAGTGCATGCGTGAGCCAGACATAGCATGTATACCACCAGGCTCACATGCATGTGGCTGAGGCTGGCTTCAATTAAAACACTATTACTGTCAAAACTAATCAACACTCCTCCTGGGGATCTCAGCAGCAATAATTAAGCTTACATTTATCTGTGCTGTCCATGCACTGCTGGGCTCTAAGTATGCTATTAAAATCCCACACATGGTATTATCTAATTTTCTGGTTTACCATATTGATTCAATGGAATATTTGGAAAATCACAGTTTATTATGAGAACATGGTATTTATAGCCTATACTGGTCAGGCACATCATAAATCTCATTTGGAGAGTCGGCCACAAGCTGCCAGAGTCTGGCCCCAGCGCACTGAGCTCTGCTGAATGTGTACCTGGTCCATGTTATTCATGGTTCATTCTAGTCTGAAGCAGAGGCTGAAATTTTCTTTTCAAATATGTCAACTTCAGCTCAGACAGCTATATTTAATTCTCCCTCCTCTCCTGTGACCTTGAACAACAGAAGGATCAAAAGCCTCACATGTAAGCGCGCTATTGTTGCGTGATACCTGGACTCTACTGTCGTTTGCTATATGTCTTTGTAATAGTTTACATTTTCCCATGAGACATGATTATGGAATTCCAAAATCTGCCTTTTCTCTCATATCAACTGTCTGTAGTGAAACTTCAGGAGGACGTGCAGCCACATCTTTAAAGACGACTTGAAATAACAGCAGCAGCAGTGACAGTGTGTCTCTGTATGTCGCCGCTTCCACCACCGCCCAAAGGCAAAGAGGGCATCGTTTGAATTAGAGGCAGGAATGGCCTTCTGGGCCCTTGATTACCACAGCTCTACGTGCTTTCATGTGGTCAGCATTCTGCCGGAGAAGGGTCACTGTTATCGATTAAATAATCTGAGTCAGTCAAAGACAGAAACAGGGTGCATTCATGCTCCCAACTGAAGCACTGACTCTTTGTAAATGGCCTAATCCATCTTCATGAGAAATGAGAGGATAGGAACAATTATCTGCCAGGCAACATGTCGTCTTTTAAACGGAGACGTAGCCGCTGCTCACCGCCGCCTCGTGTTCATCTTCCTGGAATGTGCAGTTAATAAAGGAAGTTATGAAAGCGGTGCTGGACTTTTTGATTAAAGTGATGTTACTAACGATCCACATCAGAGCCACAGGACATGTACAGTACGTGGAGTGGGCATGGCTGGAACAATGAATTATTTGATGTCAGAGGAAGTAATTCAGTCGCTTTAGTTTCAGTGGCTCAGAACTGGTGAACATCTAGAAATCCTGAACTCGTTTATGTTGAGTTAAATTTCACAAATGACATTCCTTCACTGACGAATGAACACACACATATGGCAGAGATTACCTAATCAGAATTTATGCCACACTAATGACAAAATAATTACTTTTCCCCAACTACCATTGATGTAATTAAGCACTCTGAATGTTTTTATATCACTGAGATTACAACTCTTAGGAAAACATTCATACATTATGTTCAGTGTATTGTATTGTATTGTATTATATATTGTGTCATGTCATTATGGATTTTATTCTACTGTTCATGTTTTGTTTGCGTTTTCTTTAAAGCCCTCTGAACATGTGATTTGCTGTTATGTAAATGTTTATTCAATGACATGTGGTATAGGAATAAAGCTGATGTGACTGACTATCTTGACTATCTTAAAATAATATTTAGGCACAGGTATGTACATTTAAACAAGGGTGGTTCATAAATTGTTCAGCAAAGAACAAATCCCCAGCAAAGAAATGCAAACTAGAGAAACTCAGAGGGATTTTAAAACCAAAAAAAGCATATATCTTTGGAAAACACCTTTGTTTTCTGTTGTTTCTTTTGCTAAAACTTTAAAGAGATAAAAGACATTATCATTTGCGATGAATCACCTATAAAATCTTATTGTTTTAAAATTCAATCATAACTTGAAAAATGTTAATCTGTCCTCTCAGATGAAATTGTTTATAGAGGGAGTAAAAAAAAAAAATCAGTGTTTTAAGAGAGTAAGGACGGGATTAGTCCTCGTGGCTTTGCAGTATCAATGCCATCCTCTGGGAATGGGTAACACCCATGAGATCCCTTTGATCCCAGATTTCTTAATTTCTAACTAGGTCTTGTATGTGTTGCAAAGCTCACCCTTTATTATAAACATATGCATAAGATGTTTGTTTTTTTAGACTGTATTTGGAAAAAGTTGACAAGACTTGCGAAAGTGTTGAAAGAAAACTGTCCAGATATGTACTCATCTCTACCAGTGATAGTTCTTATCTATGAATTTTTTGGGAAAAAAAAAAAAAAAAACGAAATAAATTAACCAGGGGAATAAGCAAACCAAAATCCTGTTCGGAAACAACCCTTAATGAGAAATGATTTCCAGATAATCCATCATGAATGTCATCGTGAAAAATTCCAGTAATAAAAATAAGAACAGTCATCTGTATTTAAAATCAAAACAACTCCCAACAAATGTGTTTTTCTTGTGATGTCCAAAAGTTTCATTTTCAGGAATTGGAGTTTCTTCCTCTTGGCCCGTCACTCTAATTGTTAGCCACCTGCTGCACGACCACGTCATCAGGCTGCCTGCTCACATCTGCCGGACACGTAGGTAGTGATCTACTGGAGCAGAGAGACAGACTCTTGGATCATTTGTTTATCATCTAGTGTGGGTGTAGTCCATATGCATGTTCTGTGTGAGTCACGTCAAAAGCCAGCAAGACAGCCTGTCACTGAGCTCCACCGCACTAACAAAGCATGATTTACAGACATGTTGCTGGGTCTCAACTGTGGGGAACCCCGTACTCTGCACAGAACATAAACACCCACATTTCTGAACGATCGAGAATCAAAGGCAGACGCAGGGTGGGCCGACCGATGTGTTGTACTGATGCGTAGCTGCGGGTGGTCAACCAGGAGGGTGAAACAGTCCTGGACCATGTGATCCATTAATAAGAACCAGTCTCACTGTGCCACAGTGAAACTGGTTTGTAAATCAACCCACAGCCACTTTAATCACAATCCAAGAATTTCACTCGCAAATTGGGACTTCACACAGCATGTAAGATGTTGTGTCTACAGACTACTGCTCTTATGAAAGTCACATTATTGAATTTGCCCCATGTGTCATAGCCATTTAAAACAAGTTTTACTGTGAACTGTGCAATATAAAGTCAGCAAGATGAGATCAGGAAAAAGAAAGAGAACAAAAACTCTGTGGCCTGAATTTACCTTTAAGTTGCACTTTCAGAAAAACTGTAGCTGTGTTTGAAAGGTGCGAATAAAACTTCTTGCTTTTCCTTGGCTGAAGATTGATTGATGTGATTAAGGTCAAACAATATGGTTAAAGACAGGAAGTTTGTGGGGAAAAGTTTTTATCTTGAGAATATACATCATCACTATACACATCACTACTATGAAAAGTGATAATAAAACATGATTTTTAAAATATAGTTAATAAATATGGTCTGACTTAAAAATGTTTGTGCCTATAAACATAACTCTTTTCTTATTTTTTTCTTTTATCTGATTAATTACTTTTACTATGATTCGTTTACATAATATGAAGCTTTACTCACGTTTCATGTTAAAAATATGTCATAAGTTCCTACTGTGTACAAATTAAACCTGCATCAGCGGATTTTTTGGCCACTGGGGGGCAGTGCAACACGCTGAAAATGCAACTTTATCAACAAGAAATTGTTAGTAGCTGTGTTTATGTTCACTAATGAACATTATTAATTATCATCATTACTTACTGTTTTAATGAGCTAGTTGCTGCTCCTACTCAATTTGGAGACTGAGCTGCAACGTTACAGTTAGAGGCTGTAAAAGTTAAAACAATGAGCTGAATTATGGTTTTAACATAATTATTTTATTAGAATAACTTTAGCTGAGCAAAGAGTTAGCGCCAGTCTAAGGCTTTGACCAGTCTTTCACTATATTTATCCTGCTAGCCCCAAATATCCAGTCATGTGAGCCAAAAATTGAGACTGGCGCCTGTCAGCAAAACTATTATTCCACGGGAGTAAAACTTTTCCAGTTATGATTCACCTGTAAGTGTAGTTATCCAGTGTGGCATTAAGGCAGTCTGCCTGCCGTGATATGACTTCAATCTTCTCTAAAACAGATTGTGCGTCAGTGGTTCTTTGCTTTTTCTCTGTTGTCAGGTGAACTGATACCTTCTCATATTATTGTGCAGATGGTTTGGATTTTTCAGCATCTGAGACTCAGCAACGGTCGTGTCGTCACAGTATTAACGCTGCATAATAGTGGTCAAAGTGTGATTACCGTGCGCAGGCCGGGGTGATGATAGCATGTCAGAGCACAAGATTATCTCACAGTAAACTCTTTCCAACTGTGTGAGCCAAGAAAGCAATCACTGATCTTGGCCCAGGTGCTCCTTTTTGAATTTGCGCTGTGAAGAAACAGGCCTGTTTCCTTTCTCTCCCCCTCTCTATTATAAAATATCACATTTTTGTAATAATTGGTGAAATCCTGTAAACACTTTACTAATCCACAGTATAAAAAATGTGATGAAACACCAGAGGTGTACTCACACCATCATCCTTAAAAAATGTTCTGCATAGAGTCACCACATGAAGAACCTTTATGTTAGACACCAGAAGCTTTGCTGTCCAAAACATTCACATCACCTTCTCTCCATCAGGATACTTTATCATCTGTTACTCAGACCTGTCACATCTCATCTGCTGTGGTTCTACTGGACATCTCCACACTTATCAGCACCAGAGCATCAACATGCTGGTTTTTGCCCTCCAGAGTTTCAGCAGTATGTCATTTTAAGTGTCTCCTCTTCTCTGCTTGCATGTATTAAAGTGATGAATGTGTTTGAAATGCTCCAAACCAGCCCCATCCCTTTTCTGCTCTGGTCCTCTGCTTCTCTGAGCCACTATCGCCCTGTCTTCAGGGACTTTTTCAGCTGTTTAATCAGCAGCATTGAAGGCAGACGAAATCCAGCTGGGCATCACTCTGCGTTTAAGGGATAAATTAAACTTTCTGCTGTGAGCCAGTGTTCCTGTTTTTCTTGGTTATTGGAGCACGATCTCTTATTTATCGTACAGAACAAATGAATAAAATCTTCACAATAGCAGCTTATTCAGCTGAAGTTTATCATTTAAAGTCTCACCCCCTTTTGAAATATTAATAATACACATCCAGTTTGTAATATTTTCCCTCCAATAATGAATGCTGTCTTTTAAAAACATGTATTTGTGTGGAAAAGCAACTGTCTGATGCCAGTCTTTAAAGGTAAATCACTGTGCACTCGGGTGACAAAGGTAGTATCACCTCTAAGCATCTACAGTTACATCAAACAAGTCCAATACTTCCTCCCACTCCCCAGTTCAGTTGGTTGTCCATTGTCCCCGACAAAAGAACTTGACACTTTGAATTGGAGCCTGTGATGGATCGCTTTTGAGGTCAGAAGCCTTTACCGGTATACTGGTTTCATCCCAGCCCAGCCGAGGTTTCCAGCCTTGAATAGATGCTTCCAACTTGTGTGAAGACTAAAGCATTATTAGGCGTAGAGTCATAGAGCCTTTGTGGGAAAGATGGTTTTGGCGACTGGCTGCTTTTTTTTTTTTTTTTTTTTACACTGATAAGATGGATTCATGCTTGATTTACATTCACTCTGGTCTCTGTTTATGCATCAGATTTTTTTTTTTCACAAAGCAAATGTGTCACGCTTAATGCCCTGTGAAGATGATTACTTGGATACCTAAAGATCTAAACGGACACTAGAGCTGATTAAAAAATGAATAATCTGACTCATGTGCTGAACACATCATTCTGACAAAATCATGGGCTTTACCTGCCTGAAACTAAAAGAGTTCATTGTACCTCCACATGCATTATCATCTAACCAACATGAATATAAGTCATCCTGATGCAAGACTCTACGAATCAAACAAAGGAGCCTCTATAATACTTATATCACTAACTTTATCACCATTGGCATTCCTTGCATCAGAGGGACGGCTTTCCACAGAGGGAAAACAATGGTTATCAGATAGTTTTTTTTTTTATTCTAAGTTATTCCGGAATGTTGCGTAAATGGACCATGAACCGCATCCTGCTTATTTACTTTTCACAATGGTCAGAGCATCGTTTCAGGGACCAAACTGAGCCACGTAAAAATAACGACACTCTTTTACTTTCTGTCATTTTGAATGTGAATATTTTAAATTGTATTTTTTTTTTTAACATATATAGATACACAGGTATAATAGTTTCTCATAAACATAGATTCAGTCGTGAGATTATGGAAAATGTTCCATGTTACCTACAGACTCTCTTTAGAGCAGCTTTTAACTTTAACTTTTTTTTTCCATTTCCTTTGCGCCCAACCGCTTCGCAGTAAAAAGGGTCAAGCGCCCAGTTAAAATACACAGTGTATAATTTTATAGCCTTTTCCCCACGGGGCTCCTGGTGCCGGTGTCGAGACGACAATGCGCAAGCAGCAGTGCCGCACACAGATCAGTTTCATTCTTTGTCAGTTGTGAATAGGGGCGGAGGAAGCAAACTCATTACAATCCTATAAAAAGAATGTATCCGAGATCATAAAACACCCGGCTGCAGGGCTCGGTGCTCACTCACAAGACAGAGACAGAGTGGAAACCTCTTGTCAAGGTTTTTCTGACACTCAGAGCATCAGCATTTTAACAGACTCTCTTATTCATTGTTTCCCTCCTACACTGGGCTCTCTGTTTTCAGATAACTGTGTCGATGGCAGTCATTCTTCCGAATATCTAATTTTCAGGAACAAAAACGTGGCCTCATCATTACAACTCTGACGTATGGACACTGCCAGGGCGCACACTTCTCATTGAGAAACTTTTATTTTTGCGGCACAAATTTCATTTTTTTTTCTCCCTCAATCAAAGCGATTCTTTTCCTTATATTTTTCTTTTTGATATTGCAGTAGCTTTTTTTTTTATTAAGGATGCTCGCCCCTACATGGAATAGATATTGTGTTATGATGTTTCTCGTCGCTTCACTGAGGACGGGGACATCCCAGGTACCAGAGGCGCGCCCCAAGGCGAACTCTATCAAGCCAGCTCTGTTGGGAGAGACACCTACACCCGCTACGAACCGGTCTGCCAGTGTCCACAGCGGGATCACCAAGAAACACAATATCCTTGCGCAGGTAATTTCAAAGCTCTAATTTTGTTCGGACTTGAAACATGAATAAACCAAACCAACATTTACGCACAGGCTGTTATTAGATAACAGTTTTATCGTCCGTGGGGTGGTTTATTATTGGTGTTGATAATAACGTGAGGATGTGAAAAGTAGTCGTTACTTCATGCACATCAAGGGAAGAAACCAGCATTTTAGCCATTTAGATCAGATTATGAGTGTGATTCACATAATCGTGCGTAATTGTGCGGTGTGTCCCGAAATCTGTGCCCACAGAGTTTCTTGAGGTGAAAAAGTAAAATAGTCCCATGTCATTAAAAAATCTCTCACGTGTGAATCGTTATTGGAAATTGCAGGGATTGGACCTTGGACCCCTCATAAACCCTAATTGCCTTTCAGACCTGACGCCACAGTCGGGTGCAGCGCACTTCCACAGTAAATCATTAATGCCAACAGAAATGTGAGAGAAAGTTAACACTTGGGGTAATTTTCTGTCTGGGTCTTAGTGTCATTAAAGTGGCCCAGACGCTTGCTGGGATTATGAGATTCTAACTGTGGGGCCTCGGAGGGATACTCTTACCAACCACTTAATACCCACTCAAAGACTTATCAATTCCTGCTGTTTCAACAAAGTGCCATATTACTGTAGTTTGACAGCAAAGTTGGAATTAAAAATGTTAAAGATTTGGCAGCTTTCACTCTGGCAAACATAAAAAGTTGTCAACATTATGAGTAATTTTTATCAAGTGGGGAATTACAACTTGGCTTGGTGTGAGGGCAGCAGTCTCCATTTACCAAATCATCTCTTCGAGATGTGGATGTTTTAGTTTAGTTCTTGAAAGTGGTTTGGAAAAGTGATATCAGTGTGGAAGAGAAACATGACATATCGGTCAAACAGGGAAAAAAAAAAATCTAAAAAGGCTTTAATCCCTGAAATGCTGATTTACTAAAAAAAAAAAAAAAAAAAAAAAAAGACAACAACTATCTGTATGTTTAAATTAAATTTATATGAGTATAACTGTGTTAATGTTGAGGTGGATGCTGCCGATACCACACAGCAGATGGCACTGCCACATCTCCATCACATCCCTCACAGCAGTCGGTCTGTACATCAGCTCCCTGACACAGCTGCTCGCTCTTCTCCTCTCTTCACTTTTTAAGCATTTTCTCTTTTACCCACATGGACTTGACACTTTAGATTTAACACTAACTTATGTTTACATTTGGCTGCTTTAACTGTCTGTAATAGCACTTGCAAGCAGTGATAGTGTGTAGTGTGAAGCGTGTAGTGCTGAGAGCAGCGCTCTGACATCCAGCTCAGACAGAAGAAAATTATGGAAAAGCCACTTTATCTTCTCTGTGGAGTGTGGAGATCCAACCTCAAGTAACACTGCCAGACCTCAATTTGAACGCCTGCTTACATCTTTGCCATTGCAATAATGTGGAGTGGTTTGGGAGGTTGGACTGAGGGGAAACAATATATGTGTGCAGCGACCACCATACTGTTATAAAAGTAAAATGTCATGGTGCATGGAGTAGAGTGCCCAAATGAAGATGGTTAATAACATTTGTGGCAGGAGGGGGTATATACATACATACATACATATATATATATATATATATATATATATATATATATATATATATATATATATATATATGTGTGTGTGTGTGTGTGTGTGTGTGTGTTTGAGTTGCCAGGAGTTTTTTTTTCTGCAGTTGTAAAATAACAGCCACAGCTCAGCCTTGGCCAGATATGCGGCTTGACGCTGGCAGACAAACTTCACTGACCTTCTGTATCTCATCATACAGTGGCCATTTATGAGCAGAATAAATCAAAGATAACAAGTCTGCTCTCATTGTGAGGTTGTAATGGCAACGTGTGGCATAGATTTAGTTTAAGAGAAATTACAAGGATACCGATCAGCTTTCTGAATATGTATACAGCCGCAGCTGCTGCTTCGAAACAAGTTGAGTAACACATAACAACATGTAACCGAGTCATTCTTTTTCTAAAGTGGTTCACAGCAGGCGCTCCAAAATATTTTCATCTCCGTCTGTATTTATAAGTGAATTACTGCTGATTAAAGCTTGGGCGTAAGTTTGGAAAATGAGCATTCATCAGCTCAGATTTCTCTGCATTTCTCTGCATCTGCATTATGAGAAACTTCTGTGCCAATATCCCACAAGGAGATTTATGGTCACGTTGTCATGCTGCTGAGTTTGTTACAGCCGATGAGGAATAGTTGGCAGATTATCACACCTCTATTTGAGTTTGCCGTGGGTTCAGGATGTAAGTGATCGTGAGCTCGCCAGTTATGTAAGAGGGAATCTCAATAATTCACAGCTCGGTCCATTTTTTTTCCCTATTATCCTTTTCAATCCACAGTCAAACTCAAGAATAGCCGTTTTTTCTGTGCGGTGTGAGGCAGCTGTTTGTGGGCCTGAAAAATCTTCCAACATTTAAGTAAAAGTACAGAAAATTACCAAAAAAACTTCCATTAATTTACCCTCATTGGCTCACTTCAAAATGTAGCAAATTATCGAGGGAGTGAGTCCAGCCACCCTGCAGAGACGAGCGGCTGCAGCAGGAAACGAGGGCTGTAATTTGGTGTTTTATCCATCAGATTAGAAACGCTGGTTGAAGCTTTCGGTTCTAGGAAACATTTGACAGCTTAATGTGCTTTTATTTCCTGTAGCTGCTGACAACGTTTGGCGATAAGAGCTACATTAATCACTTTGAAACCAGGGTCAGGTTTTGGCTATTTTTTGGCGATGAGTCAGAGCAAAGTGTTGAGTGTTTTCCCCATTGTCTCAACCTTTTCACATCAGCCTGAGTGGAGTAAAACCGACAAAACCAAAAACCTCTAAGACCTTGACAGCCGGCGCTCGTGGGTGGCACTGTTGGCTCCCTGGAAGGGAACCAACAGAAATGGATAGCATGGGCAGGCAGCGCTCACCACCGTAACCTCTGAACCCACAAGGGAACCAACAGCGTGGCTGCATTCATGCACTACATGTGTGTAAAACATCAGCAGCCGGTCAGCCAGACTTAACTAGTTGCTTCATTTAATTCAACGCAGAGATCATTTTAACAAGCAATCTCTGAGACCTCCAATTAAAACAGCACAGACATGTCCTTTCTCTCCCTTAGCACTGCCTATGTCTCTCTAACCTAAAATGACTGTTAAGTGATCTTAATGAGCTGAGAAAAGTGTGAATGCTCGTTAGCGCTTGGCGTAGTTTGTGCCTCAGTCACCGTGTCCTGTGGCCTCTCCAGTCTGTGGGTCCCCTGGGCACTGTCAGGACCCCGCACTGGAGCCATTAGGGGCCTCATATAGTGACCTTTTTTTACTGTAATTGGACCTGTTAATGAGAGAGGAGACCTACGTACCTCTCATTCTACAGGATTACACCTTTTAGAGCAGCACGCTGCCTAGATTTACCACCAAGAGCCTCCCCATTTCCTTTGATAGTCTTTGAAGGGAGCAGCCATATATAGTGACTGTGAGTCTTTCTTTATGTCCGATGAATAAGGATCAGAATGTATACTTAACTTAAGGAAGGTCTAGTTTTTGGAGACTTTTGGGCTCTGGTGCTCAAAGGGACATGCCCATAAACACATGTGTTTTGGGTGATGAAAGACGCCAAGCTGTTTTTGAAGACATGGTTTATAAGAGTGACTTGTGCACAGCCATCCCTATGTTATCTGATACTGGCTGTCTGTGCTTTCAGGGTATATGAAGTTTGTTTATTCAGTGACATCGTTTATTTGAGTTTGTAAGGCCCCTGCCACTCATTAACACCATTCACAGTTTCAGGTTATATGCTTGATCTCTGAAGGTCAAGTGCAACCACGATACAGGGCATTAAAAGAGTGGGTGTGTGCCAAATGTGTGAAGAAGTTCTTTCAGGTTTTCAGGTTTACAGCATATTTACACTGCTCTATATGAACCAGTAAAGGACTGGATGTAAAATATTAGGGGGGTGAAGAAGTCACAGCTGGGGTTGATGCCATACTTGAGAGCAGGGGTGCATCTTTTATATATTTTACATTTAACTTACATTTTCTCTCAGCCTTCCTTTGCAAATAAATTATCATATAGTCTCACTGGTTCATGAACATGCATGTTGTCACATGCAAAGAACAACAGTTGTGTCTTGGTTTAATTTATTTGTGCATTGGTGGCCCACATCAGAATTATAAACAATGAACTATATTGTTTATTGAGTGACATATAGAAGTGTGACACCTGTATTTGCTGGATTTGGTTTGTGCTTTCCAAATGGTAACACACAAACCAAGTTTAAGTTTCTTTTAATATATATATATATATATATATATATATATATATGTGTGTGTGTGTGTGTGTGTGTGTGTGTGTGTGTGTGTGTGTGTGTGTGTGTGTTTTATTGCGTGACAATGCAGTGGTTATAGTTTTAGTAAAGTTTAAGCACAAAATGTCTCATGTAGCTTAAGTGAAAATTGTGGTTTGGGTTAAAATGAACACTTAGGTAAAGTTAGGTAAACATCTTGGTTTGGGTAGAAATAACTACTTTAAGATTACGGTAACTTTGTAATCACAGAGACAAATGTAAGGTTGCTATTGAGCTTTGTCACAGGCTGAGATGACTGATAGTCTTGTTTTTTCTCAAGAGGACATTATTTTGCTTTGAAGTATGTAGTTAAAAAAGTTGCTAGTTTAACACTTATATTGTTTTGACGTGTGTTGAGGGTCACTGGGAGGGTCAAAGAAACAATAATGAAGGCAAAGAACCTTATGTCATTCAATTATTGTCATATTACCCTTAGATTTGAAACCCTCAAACTCCTACTGAGAAGAGATTTTCTTGACATTATTTGTATGCATTACAAAGCACTTCCACTGAATTTTATAAGTACTTTGGAATGACTGTGCAGAAGTAAATAAGGGATCCTGAGACCGGGGGAGGGTTCAAAGCCCTGTATATCCTGTAGTAAAGCCCTTGTAGATTGTTGCTCCCGCACATTTAAGTTTCCTCTTCAAAGTCACGGCGCTTTACCAGCACGAAAGCAGCACGAGACAGGGCCAGGGGCTTCCCTTATGGCTTTCCGTCTGTCTCTGCCTTTATCGTCTCACCAGCATACCAAGAGAGGCTGCAGAGTACACAGTTCTCAGCCCACTTCCTGCGCGGGATCCAAGGCTATGCTTTTGTGTGCAAAAGCTGTCTAGGGAAAAATAAGGGAGCAACAGAAAAAAGATGCAAGATGAAAGAGATGCATCCAAATGAAGCCCTGTCTCTCAGAAGTTGCGAATGAGGCATTTTAAAACATGACAAGATAAGGCGAGATTATCCGCCGTGATTTGGGGGTCAGCCTTGTATCATTGGGTTTCAAAGGACTGTCTTGTGGTTTGAGTCATGATGGAAGAGGTGAGCCCATTTTCTTCTTCTTCAACCCCCCCCACCCCCACCCAACACCCCACCCCTCATATGAGCAACGCGCTGTAATCGATCCAAGTCTGCCGGCCAGAAAGCCAGATAGGAATCAGAGCAGGTAGTATGAAGTACTACTGCACGTGGCTGGGCCCATTTGTCACCATATTTAGATAACACCACATTTTTTATGTGAGGAAAAAAAGTCTCCTGCTGCACTTTGTTGAACATTAAGACCATATTTCCAGCAATTTTTCCTCCTCAGCTGTGATCATACCAAAGGCTGCAGATATTTCTCTGAATGAGAAAAGCATGAAAGCCTGCTCTTGACGGTGGAAACTGTAGCTTGACAAAAATCTAAGAGCCTATTAAGTTAAAGTTAGTTCTATTACATTTTGGGGAAAAGCCTATTTGCTTTCTTGTCAAGCTTTAGCTGAGAGGATCAATACCAATCTAATGTCTGTGTGTTAAGTCTGCAGTTGGAGCCAGGAGATGACATCTTAGCTTAGATAGGAAAGAGTTAGACTTTATATATTGCAACCTTATCCATACACAAACACAAATGTAAAACACCAATTTGTGGTTTTGCTGTAAGTTTACGTGAGGTATATTTATGTAAATCTCTATATACACACGAACTGTAATTTTTAAATTTGTGTTTACTGGGGGATTAAACAAATGACAACCATCATATTAATTCTTCTTTTCTTCCTAATTTTTAATTTTGAAAGGATCACGCTAATGTTTTCTTCCTGCATCTAGCTGTAATACTAACCTAGGCTACCGATTTACTTTAAATACTTGTTTCAGCTGTGCAGTTGTATTATCTTTTTTTAAAAATCCCAAAATGTCAAGTTATTCCTATCAGGTTTTCACAGTCAAAGCAATCGCTTGAATTTTAGGATTTGCAATCCCACAAACTTGGATACTACACTTCCATAAACTTGATAGCATCTTTATTAAACCACCCATGTCTATCAAACACAACTCCTCTGTAAACCTTTGGGCTTGTTTTTTTTAACAAAATCTCCAGCTCAAGCCAAGATAACTTTTATGACAACTCCACAGTTATTTCGTCAGACTTTATAAAGCTCCCTTAGAACCACAAAAGACATAATATGAGTGTTTTTACAGGATCACCTATTTCCTTATAATGACTTAAGAGATTGTGTAAAAATCAGTGCATTTCTACCAAAAAGTCCAGTCTTTGAATATTCTGAGAAAGGTTCTTAACATTGTAGTAATTAAGAAGCATTTAGAATCCATCAAACATCAGGGCTTTGTTACTTTCATCAACACATTAAGCATCTGCACCATGGGAATCTGTCATAATGATGGATGAGCATTCAGCTTAATATTCCTGCTCATTTTTCTATGCCTGTATCATTGCCTCCATGTGTTTCCAGCCTGAGAAAGGTTGCATGGCATCCGTCCAAGGAGTCCAATCTTGTTCACTTTTTGAAACACAAAGACACCGTGCAACAACTTCT
The DNA here is from genome assembly GCA_016801845.1 of Polydactylus sextarius. Lineage (NCBI taxonomy): Eukaryota > Metazoa > Chordata > Actinopteri > Polynemidae > Polydactylus > Polydactylus sextarius. The sequence goes on from CM028907.1 coordinate 3,919,469, forward strand.
AATGCGCTGAAATATTCATATATCTGAGAACTGATTTCAACATGTGGTGTACATTCATGTTTGGAGTGACTCCTGCTCTTTGGGCACGGTTTCCCCTCTCAGCTGACCTTTATACCCCAAATGGAGTTTTCTATTTATTGTGGCTATAATGATTTTACTCTGATTTAAACCTCTTTCATGTTCATTCGTATGTTTATTGTTTCATGTTTGTCAGTGGTAAACCACACTAAATCAGATCTGTCAGTGCAGTGCCAGCTAAATGTGGTTGTGGTGCTGGTGTGCCAGCCAAACATGTTGTTCTAATGTCACTCTACACTGGACATAATTCACACAGTCGCAATCCATATCCTGCCCCCCCCTACTCTCCACTGATCTGCATATCTGAATAGGTGTTGTGTTGTGCGAATGTCTGACTACTCTGTATTTGAAATTAAACTGAATGGCTTAAAATAAGATAAAGATGTTCCCCAATTGGAAGAACACGGTTGTCAGACTGTTTTTTGTGACCTGAGCCAAAGTACTGATGCTTCCCTGCAGCTGTTCGAAATGCCCCTCTCCCTCGATGGGTTCAGAGCAAATTCACGGCATTATTTCATTTGTCTGAGGAATTTATTTGATTTGTGATACAATTCATGTCAAACTGCTTTGCTCCTGCTCCAAGTTTAAAGGCGACAGGACTTGCATGTGCAAGAAATTATATCAAGACAGCAGTTCCCGTAAAACTTCCAATCGGTGTACACATTTGTTATGGAAAAAATGAGCTCGGCTCTAATTGTACTGTTGTACTGAGCTGTTGTGAACAGGGGATGTTATGTTTGTAAGGTGGTGGTTTTTATAGCATGGTCATTTTACTGCACTTTCGGAAAAGAACTGATGGTTCCTCGTATGCTTTGTTGGACGACAGAATATGTCTCAACCTTACGGCATAAAAACAATAAATACTTAAGTAAAAATCATGCCAAACTGATTATAAAAGAGTGTGATTAGGTACAGTAATTTCCCCTCAATTATGTTGGTAGACTCATTAAGCCTCTGAACACTTTCAGAGAAACAGAGAAACTGAAGTGGTTTTTCTTGGTTTGGAAACTCTAATGGCTCCATTGTCTGAGACCTTACAAAAAAATGACCACACCAGTGAAAGACAAGTTAATCCTTACAACATGTTGTCCACTAAAACAGCCTGTGCTTGTTTCCCCTCATACCCCCAATGGTATCTAGCCATTCAGAAAATTTTTGGTTCATTTGGAGAGGTTTTTATTTATTTATTTATTTTTTTTTTTGTATTTCTGCGTCTCAGACTACTGCCACTAATTAAATAAAATGGTGGGTTAGGGTTAGGGGGAATTTTCATTTGGTTTTGATGTTAAAAACATCAAAAAACTGAAATTCAAAAACTCAGCAGGAACATTTCTTTCAAGAAACCATTGACACTTTTCAGACAATGAGTAAACAGTTGGGAAATATTTGATTAAGAACAAAGTGCCTCCACAGTGAATGGCATATCTTTCACTGCCTGGTTTTCCTCCGCACCACAACAGCCAAACTTATCTACATGCTCAGTAGGTGAACACAAACACAGCTACATTTCTCAATGATGACTCTGCAATGAACGTGAAGAACAGACGAAGCAACTCATGTTGGAGTCAGGTTGATTGCTCTTGTTTTCAGGGGGTCAAGTTTTTCCAAACACCTATAAACAGGAACATTACTTATAATTTATTTGGGTCGTTTGCTGCTTGCTACAATTTGAATTTTGCAGCCTGAGGTCCACATGCAGCGGTGGAGGAATGCTGTGTGTGTCTGTGTGTATGTGTTAGGCCTGTGCAAGTAGGTGTTTGCTGGTGTGTTTCTTCCCTTTCACAGCAGTATTTCTACAGTGCAGTGATATGATCATTTGTTACTGTTCTTGTGTGGGAAGACCCATTAAATTGCTATTCCACTAACTGCCCTTTAGAAACAGGCAGTTTAATGATATTAGATATTCAACAGTCGGACAGTGGACTGCAAGATCGATATGTTGGGATCAATATGGAGTAGTGTGTCTATCAGGCAGTCAAAGACATCTCTTCAGGAAGTGGCATCCTGACATGTATTATTCTGAGAACAGAATTAGTCCTGCTCATGTCCGGCACAGGAAGAGCTATTCATGCTATTGATTTTAAAGTTGGACATCTATCATATTATGTACTTGAGCATTTTCACAGACTAAGTGCTAATCTTTTTTTTTCAGCAGGTGTATCCATGCAGCAATGATAAAGAATGCAGTGTGGGAAGCTACTGCCACAGTCCTCAACAGGCTCCGTCTCGCTGCCTTACCTGCCGCAGGAAGAAGAAGCGCTGCCATCGAGATGCCATGTGCTGTCCTGGGAACCGCTGCAGCAACTGTACGTACCTGAAACACACACACAAACAATTTCAGTTTTATTGAGGCCACAAAGAGCCATTCAGAGTTTTGGCCTCTTGTCTTATGCAAATGTTCTGGAATAAATAAATCATTTTAGGTCACAACACATTTAAATAATACTGAACATGTGCTCACTGAACTATAATTTAACTGTATTAAATTAGTGCCCAGAGGTTCACCTTCACTGAATTCACTGTGAACATCATAAATTGTACATGATCATTATTTCATTGACAAAGCTGCACCTAGTCACACGTCTGATGTTTTCCGCTTTTGTTCTTTTCTTTTTGTCTCTGCAGATATTTGTGTCCCCATCTCTGAGAGTGTGCTGTCACCTCGCATCCCAGCGTTAGATGAGCACAACAAACTCTCCACCAAAGAGCACAACTGGAGGAAGAGTGGCAAAGCACATGCAAAGCATTCTCTCAAAGGTAATATCTGAGTGCACATCTCTGAAGTTATGTTTAAAACATGTCTCCCAGAAACCCTGCTGCCTCTAAACACTGTCACTGTTGTCTTTGCTCTCATCTTCTCCGCTGTCATCCACACTGAACCTGGTCGGTGTGGCTGAATCTGTCTGTTGTTCGCTGTCTGCGTGTCCTACAGAGTTCATTGGCGACGCCAGTCCACAAACTATGTTGATAATTACCCCTGTGCTCATATGTCAGTGTCTGTGAGCCTAAAGCGCAGCATGAGGAGCCTAGAAGAAACCACAATGCCCCTGCTGTTTCTGCACCTACATAAAGCCATGCAAACACTTTCACTGACAGCACATATTGTGTGGTACACAAGTGAAAACCACAGAATGCAGATTTGGCACAATTATAGCTAATAACTCACTGAGCCCCCTGCTTAGCGTTCAAGTCAGCTGATTTAAGGTAATGTAAGGGCCTATCCATAAAGCAATACATTTAATGAGACACTTAAATTACTCTACTCTATAATGCACCTTCAAGACAGCAGGCCGTAACATGCTGTAATAGTAAAATCAATCTGAAGATAGCAGTACTATTTTAAGTTGCTATAAATAAGGCCATTTAATTTTATTTGCGTTTGACCTACTCCCTCTCCTTAAAGATTATTACATTATAATGGCTTTACACAAGTCACTGCCCGAGAAAAATCCACCCGGCGGACAGAGAGTAGTGTTGAAACAAAGTAGTCAGGCTTTAGCAGTTCATCATATCGAATAACTAATCAGCAAAGTGTGGTTTTGTCCAGGAAACTGGACGACTGTTTGAATGATAAAGCAGATCTTTGGCAGGAGGTGATATACATTTAAAAGTGTTTCACAGAAATAAAAAAGAAATGATAATAAAAAAAACTTGCATGACTAAACGTTACTAATTAAGCATCCATCACAATAATACGAACTTCCTTCCAAGAATATCAGCCCAGGACCAGATGGATCTATGTGGTCAATATAGAGAATAAGCAAATTGTTTGCTTGATTTATGTTGAAAGCTTCACATTATTTCTTTTGTCTCTGACACGGCGACACATAATACAGTCTGAACTGAAACGTGAAGAAAGGGTTGCTAAACTTGTCCGTATGGAAAATATAACAGCTTAATGAACAGTGATTATACATTTCCTTTCCCTTTCCTTTACCTAAGGACTATACAGCAAACTCCATAGCTTATAATTTCATGCATGTCTTTTATGTCTCTGATGAAGCATTTGTTTCTATTTTTCCAAGAACAGATATGCCAACTTGATGTACAGCGTGGAGTTCATTAATGAATGGTTCACCATTGATCAGTACTGTTTCTCATCTTCCTCTCTTAGGGCACGAAGGTGACCCTTGCCTGCGTTCATCTGATTGCTCAGAGGGCTACTGTTGCGCTCGCCATTTCTGGACCAAAATCTGCAAGCCAGTGCTGAGGCAGGGAGAGGTGTGCACCAAGCAGAGGAAGAAAGGCTCTCACGGCTTGGAAATCTTCCAGCGCTGTGACTGTGCCAAGGGCCTCTCCTGCAAGGTGTGGAAAGACGCCACCTCCTCATCCAAGTCCAGGCTCCACATGTGCCAGAAGATCTGAAGCGGAGGCAGCTGCTGTCGGCATAGAGGCCTCTGTCTCCATCTGCCAGGGAAAGTTTTTTAAAGGATGGGTTGTGGCTGTATTGAAAGGGAGTAAAAAGACAGAGACTAACAAGAGACAGAACAGACTGCGTTAGTTCAAACTTGCTACTCAGCGGGCGAAGAACAAATGGGAATGCTTTAATGTGTTTGCTGTGAGTGGTCCATCCCTGCACCCACATACAAACATGCACCATCACACACGCACACACACACCTCACAGCTTTGTGAGATCAATGAGCTCATGGTGTGATTGTTCACAAACAAAACAGACGTTTTACACATTCTCAACGACATTCAGGGAACCACAGAGTTAGACAGTAGATGCTGTGATAGGTGTGGACTTTCTAGACGGAGGCAGCAGATGTAGCAGTCATCAAGCTTCAACGTATAATAACAAGGCAGGTAGAATATTGACATAGAAGCCATATTTTTACTCCACAGTACAGTCTTTACCAAAGTCAAAAGTTCATTTGTTTAAACGATCTGATGTGTAATAATCTGTTTTTCACTACTGGATGTGAACTCTGCCATATTGTGTTGCCTATTTTGTCAAAGTTCAGTATCATTTTTGTTTATTTTAAGTCTGAAAGAGCTTAGCTATTGCTATGCAAAATATTCACGACCAGTAACAATGTCCAGACCCCGTAAATACCAGCCATATCATATGAGGAACTAATTGCATTCCCTGTTCACTCCAGAGATTGACTTAAGCAAAGAATGAAAAAACATTTACATTAGAGTGATGAGTTTCATCTGGTGCATTAACTCCTCGCCCAATTTTTAGCCACAAGAAGAGAGATAAAGTATTGTGTCCATTGTGGAAATCTCGTTTGATCTGTCAGATACAGCTGCAATCTATTGTGATACAACTGTGTGGGTTAAGACGGTTTGTACTGAGGTAGTGCTCTGCTGCAGATTTAGTGGTTCCGATACGAGACTGAGAATGGTTCTGCTTTTCCAATCACATGAACAGGATTCAAGGATACGATAGAAGTGCAATTTTTTCCATTTACAAAGCCAGTAGGAATGCAGACGTGAGAAGATTGATTAGAGTCACAAAACCACTCCATAAACTTGATGTTTTCAAAGAGAATTACATTCAGTATATATATCTACACCGCAACGCCAAACTGTTCAGTTTTTTCTGTTCACTGTTGGTCAAGCAATGCTTTTTTCGGTCTCACTCCTTTAAACAACCACTTGTTACCTACATAGTCAATATAATATCACATTTGCCTCCTTTTGCTTTAATGTTTTTAGAGCATCAAGTACATGTATTTTGTAACCATTTAAAAAAAATATCAATAAGCTCTTATATTGTAAATAGATTGGAAACAATGAAAAAATGTATTTAAGAATCAATGTATATCATGTACATATAATAAAGATATGGATCGTAAACATTACAGAACAAAACAATGATTTAGGTGAGAAAAGTAAAGGGATGAAAGGACGAGCGCAACTAGACGGATTCGAAATGATGTAGTGACGAAAGAAGCTGTGTATCGACAGGAGTCATGGAAAAGTTAGCTTCGACTTGATATTATTACAAACCTGATGAATTGAAAGGATTGCTCCTAAAAGAAAGAGAGGCACATTAATTTCCAAAATAGTTTGTGTAAATGGTGTGTAAATGGTTTCAAGATTTATATCCCACTAAATATTGTTTGTGTGAATACTTCCCATTGATTTCTTTTTGTGTATTTACAATGATGAATGAATAAAAGAATGTATTTTGTATCACTGGTCACGCAGGACTCGTTACTGCTCATTGAGTTTTTTTACGCTGTAAAACATAACATAAAAATAACGTAAGATGAAACATTGCTGTGTTTATAGATTAACAGTATATGGTTTGTTTCAGACACATTAAGTTATATGTAGACAAGTAGAATAATGTAAAATCATGGGTAAGATAAGAACCATAACAGAGGGTTAAGGTATTTTAAGTTTTTAACCCCTGATCTGATCATATTTGATTAATAGCGACATAAAAAAACTCTAAATATCATCGTCAGATTATAATTAAAAATTTCTAAATCCTTGGTTCATGAACGTACTTTAGTTTTATTCCAGACAAACTCTACTTACTCAACTACAGAAAAGAGACCATGAGAAAAAAGCAACACGGACGTCTCATGTGAAAGAACTAAAACTGCTGCAACTTTTGTGTGAAAACTTTCCTTCACTGAGAATAAACTGAGAAAATATGGTCTTTAACACTCATTTTTAATAAAGCTTAGTTGACTCCAACTCCAACAAAATTATGATAAATTTATACTATAAATGATACAAAAATATGATATCATAAAAGTAAATTAAAACATTGTCTGTACATCTTTACAAGCAGCCGGCAGCGTGTGAGTTGGAATAGTTACTGATCCAAAAAAAAAAAAAAAAAAAAAAAAATATTTATGAGCTTGTACGTTTCCATGTCAGCTGACCATCTGATCCAAACTGAAATGATCATAATTTAAAATGTATTTTGGAGATGGACTGATGCAATAAACGCTGAAACAGTTCAAAGGTCACGAAAACCACCAACTAAACGTGTCTCCGTTTGAGATTTTTTCATGAGTACAAATAAGATTTCACAAGAGCCATTATGGCCTGATGCATTGCAGATGTTACATATAGGGAAAACGCTTTGATATCCTTCCTCTCTCCTTAAATGTGCTGTAGATGTTTTGTTAGGTTGAAACCACTTAAGGATTTTTGATGCATCTTATTAAGTAGAATATGATTATACAGAAATTTGGGAATTTTAATGACAATTTTGATGCAATCACCGGCTCCACCACTTCAGAGCATGTGGCAATGAGTAGTAGGAGCTCGTCCAGGAGCCTTTTTATAAACAACTCACTTTTTTTTTATCATTTAAAAAAAAAAAAAAAAACATTATTATACAACTTTTTTTTTACTGTTCCCAAAAGAGTTACATATTTTTTTCCATCATTGCCAACAGTGGACGTCTACTTTACTAAAACATCAAATGCAGCAGCTTCACTGTGGGAGTGCTATTGTTCTCTTCAGGGTACGTCTCATAATGTTCAAAATAAGTTTTATGGGACTTTTTCTTTCATATTTTAGCTTAAGTTTTTATACGCTTTGCTCAAGATGATAAAAATGTTAAATAAAATTACAGCTGCTGAAAACTTGTTTAGCAGTTCGCTGCAGATGTTTGGTCCTAGAAGCTGTTACAATAACTACAATCATTTTTTGTGATTTACAAGTATTGTGTAGTAAAATTCTATGTGTGTATTTAGATTATGATATAGTCAGCGCTCGTTTCAATCAGGAACAAAAATATATCTTTTAATTTTAACATCTGGATCTATTATAAAATTTCCAGGGGACTTTAAAAGGAACTTTTCAGACTTTTGTAGATGTCGTACAAGAGTCTTTAAAAAAGAATATCTCCTTAGCTTGATTTGTTTTCTCTCTAGAAGTCCTCTGTAAATTATTAATAAATGCATATTCAGTTTTTCCTTCAGTCATTAGCTTGTTTTACAGACTATGTGGAAAAGTTTGGAAGTGACCTCTTATGTAAATGTGTTCACCAGATGTTCAATATTTTTATTTCACAAAATTTTTTTGTACATACTTCTAAAGCTATATCTATTCACACCATTATCTTTTCTGTTTTTCATCTCTGTCTTCTTCTTACAATAACAATAGAAGAAGTGTCATCTAAAAGAAATTATTGAGTACTTTTCTCCTATATGCTCTCAAGCTTGATGGATATTTCATTGCCCTTTTCAATTTGAGGTGGTGAGAGACACAATAAATCATTTTCTCACATTCCTTGACAATAAAAAGCAGAAACCTGCAATAATTATTCAGCACCAAACTTTGCGCTCTGCACTTTACAAGGTTGTGTTTTCAATCCAGCAAGAGTCCAGTCACTTTTTTTTGTTTCACATGTGCTTTTGATTGAAAGTAATGACTCTACCCTACCTTTGTTTGGATAAGGTTTCTATTTGCTGAAATATTGGATGCCTTTTTATCTCCACAGACACTGGAAAGGGTACATTCAGGGTGACTGGAGACTTCAGGTCTCCATGGAAAGAAGAGGTAGATGCAGAAAGAAAGAAAGTGGTTTTCTCCAGCTCCAGGCCACCCACAGGCTCTGGAGTCTCCACCAAAAACCTGCTAATGAGAGAGTGACTGTCACTGGCTCTGCTCTTTCCAGCATGTGTCAGCAGAAAATACAAATGAAGGAGTTCACACAGACAGGTCTGACTGCCCATGAAGTTGCCAGCTAAATAAATATGCTAAATGATTCAGTGGAAGGCTTTGATTTTGTGCCTGTGTTGGCACCATGTAAATCATAAATGTAATTTGGGTTTGTATGGCTCGTATCATTCATCATGGCACAGAAGGAAAGTGTTCTCAAGCAGTAAGCAAGCCTATGTGACTTCATCACATCGTCCTCTGCATCTCTGTGTGATGAGATATGTCAGAGTTAAAGCTGATGAAAATGTTGACGGTCATCATTTTATAATAATACTGTGGTCATAATAATGATAATAACAGCTCAAAGGTGGCTTTTAATTGTCATGCTTTTATCAATCTATACTCCCACATTCACCAAGAAACACATTTTCATCCTAAGCAGAGCCAGACCAATAGAAAGTCCTGGGGATAAACTCTTAAACATATGAAGAAAGTTGACCACAGGAAACATGTGGTTGGATTCTTGGCGACATTTTACCCGTCTGTCACAGGGTCTGTTGGTCATTCTCGATTTTTTTTTCAGCCTGCATGAGACCCAGAGTTCAGGAATGTACTTTGTTCTGCAATTATAAAGGAATAACAACAGTAATACTGCAGGAAGTGGTGAAAGACATATGGAAAGTAAACTAATTTATACAGCGTCATAGTACATTTAAATGAAACTGCCAGCTTTCAGTATTTGCTTTAATTTACTATGGATGTCATACTGATGAGTTCCAGTTGACAAGGTCTCTTTTTGCTAACTCACAATTTAATAAATCACATCTGGTTTTTTTTCATGTAAAAATACCAATGCCACAGTGTAAAAAGTACATTAGAAGTAAACTGACTCCATTCAATATATGAAAACAACTAAACTATCAGACTTGAAATATTATCATAAATTACGTTATTATTGTCAATATCAATACATCAATGCAAAAGAGGTAATTTTATATAGTTGATGGAGGTTTCATCAGTAGTTTCCAGCTTAGTGTTGGCCCTCCACACAAAGGGTCACAAGAAAGATTTAGACGCTGTGACATGATTAATGTGGTAAGTTCTGCTACATAAATTTGTAATCGTATTTTAGACTTTTCTCTAATATTTTTTTTTTTTGTTGAAATAATAGGCAATTTTACCTCCTGTGGGAACCAAACAGTTATTTAAATGAAACCATCTGAGAAGTTTGCAAGCAACTGTCATAGATATTAATGTAATTTTCATTTTTCAAATGGATGTGGTGGAGTAAAAGTATAAAGCCAATACTTTAAGTACAATACTTGAGTAAAAGTTACTTACTCGATTTTGCACTTTTGTCAGGGAGAGAGGCAGGTGTTTTGATTAATGTGTCAGTTTGAGGATTGAATGAAATGTCATGAAGTAAATGTGACTTTAGTAAAGTCCCTTAATAGGACATTTGGTACAACTCAGCTCTTGAGTACAAATAAAATCCACTTTCTCCACTTTCCAAGAAACCCACAGAGCATTTTAGGCCATGACCTACTGTTACCATCTACAGAGAACACACATTACACTTAAATGTATATACACGGCCAAATCTATATCAGATATATACAGTGTGTCTCAGTCCAGAGGCTCCTCGGTTTGTGCCTATCTCCTCCATCTAAATCGACAGACTGCTCTGATTGAAGCCATCATTACATCTGGCACAGTTTTGGTTTTATCATTGGAGCAAGGTTCACAGTTATTATTTTCCATGACCTCCCTTAGCAGCAGCACATGGTCCAAGAAAAGAACCATTTTTGCATCAGAGGTTATCCAAATAGATGAAATCTCTCTGCCAGCTCTCAGTCCCTGGACCCCTGCCTGGTCAACCACTGCTTTTTGTCAGTTCTCAGTATCTCTGCTCCACTGTTATTAAACAGTTGCATTAGTACTTAATGGAAATACCACAGTGTGTCTAACAGTAGTTCAACAACATAGTGAGGCACTATACTGAGTGTCATATAGAGAAACTGTGTCCAATCATGACAGATTAAGTATGATTGATGGGTAAGTTCTGTCTTATCTTCTCTGACCTTTTTCAGTGTTTCTTCCATCTGCAGTGATCATGCAACACTCAGCTCATATTTGTACTTTTTAGATCTTCCAAATTCCCACTGTGACGTTCTCTCTCTTTGTTAACCAACATCATAATTCAATACTTTTAGTCAGTGGACCATTTGTTTATGCTCATCCATCTCAGAGTGCAACGTGAACACGGATTTATTCCATCATTTCTCATTGAAAACAGATGATGATGCTGGGATACTTTACGCTATGGGATGGGTTACACAATGTAATGACTAATTCTTTCTTTTGTTTCTTAATTTTTTTTGTGCTAAATCTATCAAATCACTCTTCAACCAAAGTGATGAGTTGTTACATTTTGCCTCCGTGTGTTTGAAGGCTCAAAAAAACAAAAAACAAAAACGCTTTAAAAACCTAGAGTAGTGTTTGAGTAAATATATTCTAATTATCTCAGGTGCTTTTACCTAAAAGGTGAGTTTAACTGTGTCTCACTACAATGTCCTGGGTTCACAGCGCTCTTGGTTTGTGGAAAAACAAACACTGAATCATTGCAACTGAAGCCAGTGGTGTATTCGTACGCACTGTTTAGTTTTCATGGGAAAAATAGTTTCAAATACACTGAGAATAAAACAATTATTATAATAAATATAATGAAACAAAAGAAAGAAAGAAAGAAGAGGACAACTCCTGCAATCACATCCTTAATGTATTTCTCTACATCTGAATAGTTCAACTGGTGCTTGCTTACAGATGGGTGACAGAGAAAGAAGCTTTTTTTTTTTCTGGCACACAATTGTTACACAGGGGCCACAACTTTCATCTTGTTGTTTTTGTTTCATATATTACATTTTCTGATGTAGACAGTCTGATGTAAACATTTCATTAAAAGGGACTTTTAGATCATCTTAAAAGATCCCCTTCTGACATGTTTTAAAAAGATGAAAAAACAAATCTGCTTTGAGTAATAATTAGTCTGATATGTATGACTTTATAAAAGCATGAGAATTACATATGCTCCCTGTTCCATTATTGAGGAACGCAGATCAAGTATGAGATTTTTCTACATCCGTTCACAGCGTATTTACACTGGAGACTTTTCATGTCACGTATAAGCCGTAACTTCAAACAATGACTGGCTTATTGCAAAATCCTCTTGTGTTTATGTCTCAATTGTTGTTTTAATACGAGCACAGGGAAACATCCTCACCTCAGCAGATAAATGTTAAGTAGCTTCCTTGTCAAACGCTAAACCAATCCATTATTTTGCATAGCGAGGATCAAAAATATAACATGACAGTTACAGTATACAATCCTATGATGGTGAGTCATGTTGGGTCTGAATGTACATGGAGTCTGTCCTGTGGCTAAAACGTCCACCGTCGTTCAGCTGATGCTTTCTTTTACTGTGTTTGTCTGTGTTTGACACATGTTCTTGTAAATCTCCAGACTGTTCCCCATGACTTTCCAAATAATTTTGGAATTCAGTCACAGACAATTTAACATCTTTGAAACAGTGTTATTTGCATCATGTTGTTTTGAAAACTTTCACATTAAAGTGCTAATGTGAAATAGTGAAATAATCATAAAGTACTTGCCAAACCTCTGTTATGGCTAAAAGTGCTGTTAAGTGAGTCTCAATTATAGTCGACTCAACTGTCATTTTTATTAAGTTACTTTGTGATTTATTAGTTTTTCTTTAAATCTGTCACCTGGGTGTTTTTGTGGGGACATGTTGAGCTTTATATGAGGAAAAAACACTTTTCTATCACTGACAGATTGAGATGCAGCAAGACAGGAATGTGGGTTGATGGGCCAAACCTGAAGTATTTCCTTTCTCTGCATATTGTCTGTATTTGTATTTATTGATTTGATGTTTTTATACTCGTGAAGTTTAGATTTTGTAAACTCCCTTTTTTATTATATACAACAGGGCTGGGACATGGCAAAAAACACATGGCGTACTGCCAAAAAAGTTTTTTTTTGCCATATACTTGTTCTGAAAAGTTTCATCTGGACATTCAGCAGGACATCAAAAAAAATAGATTCAATTACTACATGCACAAGTTATGAATCAGAAAACATGTGCCTGAGCAATTTCTGTCTTCAAGGCCTCACATCTGCATAACAGCCTACATATATGATCTCTGATGGCTGCTATCTGTATATGTATAGATCTAATTATACGTACAGCCCTATATACAGAGTATACATATTGTTCTATTGTGTGTTTTCTCACGTGCTTTAACTGTTTGACCCTGTTCAGTAAATGTGCAGCACATCCAGCAGCACCTAAGCACAGAAGAGTTTACTTTCAACTCAACACGCCTCCTCACGACAGCATTTCCATCATTACAACAAACCCATTTACACCTGCTTGAGGCTGATCTCCATCACGCCCTGGGGGTCGTGACTCTTTTCTCACTTTCTTCAATCATGCAACATCTGTTTTGGCTTCCATAAGCTTTGCCTCTGCCAAACTACAGAGTGTTAAAATTTATGAGAAACCCACAGGGAACTAGTTGTTTGTTGGTATACGCATTGATTTTCTTTTCAGGAAACAGCATGGAGACTAAAGCCAACTGAAAGAGGAAGTAATTACAAGAGAAAGGCCACCTTGGCGAGTGCAGATCTGAACACTGGAAGTTAAGTAAGACAAGAGAGAAAAACATGTCAGGTCAGTTTGATTTAGGTACAAAGAAATTAATGTTCGAACACTCACCCTGGCTGTTGTTTGTTAGTAATCACACTTAATTTTCATGCCAAACATATGTTTATTCGTGACCAACTGGGTTTCTGTTACATTTCATAGTGAAGCACAGTAGACTTTTATAAGCTAAAAAACAGAGACTTGCTATTATTTTAAGTCACACTGAGGTCAGCTTCACTATATCTCAACCACAAATTACTTAGAAAATCTGCAATATAAAAAGTACAGTAAAAAATAATGCTATTATCAAAGTGGTGCTTTCTAAAGCACAAGAGGAGGTTACTGTGGTGGCAGTGGATGTTTGAATTAACAACAGGTTTAAAATGATTGAGTTTCAAACCCCCTAGAGACTAAAAACAACTGGAGCACTGAGTGACAACAGACTTTACCACACAAAATTTTAAGTAATTTTCAAAATAATGGGGCCCTGGTTTAAGACAAAGGCATGGTATCCTAACAACATCACAACTGTTCACTAGTAGAGTCAATCAGCTGTTTGTAACAACGCAACAAGTACACAACATTAGTCCATTTTTTTTTTTTTTTTTTTTTTTTTTTTTTTAATTAAAAGACTCCTAAATAAAAGATAGAGGATAAAACTACATGTTCCAGACAAAAAGTCAGCAGTCAACCTCTTGTTATCTGATAAAGAACAGCATAGAGGTGCTAACATGCAGGGCATGAGCAGGAATAGTTTCAAAACAGAACGGAAATGTTTCACAGTGGATGTACCAGTCCTGGGTGGAGCTGTGGCCTCCAAAATGATACTTGATCACTAATGTAACCTGGTTGTAGTGTCAGTAATAAGACACAGTAGTCACGCTATTTAATCCATTCCTCACACTTTTACTCAGGTTAAAAAATGGACTGCAGAATTTTTACATGTGGAGTATTTGTCTTTCTACCTCACTGCTTCTCCTCAGTATGTGATCCAAGTCCAGAGATTGACAGAACCGCTGTGCCAGCTGCTGTTAAGCAATGATTGAACATGTGCTTTTCTTGGGGGATTTTTTCTTCTTCTTTTGAACAGACAATTGGTTTGTGGTAATTTGTCATACGGTGGATCATGCTTACCTGATGTTAAGTCTCTGTCTTGTCAAAATAAAATGCATATTTGTCAGTTTATTTGTGTTTAATCAAATTTCCTCTCAACAAACTTGGGACCACAGAATATTTAAAAAGAAAAATGTTGCAATGTGCAGAAAGAAAGAGCAAAACAGGGGGGCTGAACTTTTTCCTGGCCCATAATCCCTCTATAGATGGAGCCAATAGATGTGATGAAGCATCGGCTCCCTGTGATCTCAGTAATGCAAACAATCTGATTCATTTGATCTCGTTAAGGACAAAATGACAGGACACAAATTCAAGGGTTTAACTAGGAAAAGCTACTGCCGTTGGTTAGCATCGTCCCACATACTCACAAACTGTTGTCACAGCAAATGATGGTTAAAAACAAAATGTGCTGAAAAACATACACAGAGTGTGGCCAATCTTCCTGTTTGTGCTGAAAACAAGTTTCGAGTTGTTTGGAGATCCCACTCAGGAAACAGTGAGATGAATTCAGCTTCAAGTAAAATGAGCGCTCAGAGCCTGAAATGGATAAGGGGTCAACAAACAAGTGCTATGCTTTTTGAGTGCAGCATGTGAATGTGTTTAGTGTGGAATGCAGGATATGCCATGTAAGATTCACAGCCCCGCTTTGATCAGCGCTCGCCCTGATTTACAGGGCCTGGATCGAAGATTTGTGTGTGGTTTTATTGGCAAGAGTAAGTCGGGGATAGTGTTCACTCAGTTCAAAGGCTGTTTTTTTTTTGTACATAGGTGAGGACCATGCTGATATTGTGGCCAGATATGTCAAAACAGGTTAGGCATAGGGTAATAAAATGTGTGTGGCTAGGGGCTGTCTTGTAGTTATTCTCAGGAACAGTTTGTTGGTGTTGACCTCCTTAAATCACTCTTTAGTGCCAGCGTGTGTTTCTTATCAGTTCTCCAGAATAAGAACTGAACCAAACACAATGGGAGGCCTTGAGCACTTCAGTCTTCATGTCTCAGTTAGGATGTTCGCTTCAGGTGAACAGATGTCTACAGGTAAAAACTGGACCGAACCTGTGAAGAATTTCAGACATTTAAGTTGCATTTAAGCTTTGACTGATTCACTGTTATAAGACACATTAGATGTGTCAAATAAAAGTTTCAGGTCAACCAGATTTGGCTCAGCTTTTATCTAAATAACCATATATGGTTTTTAAATTTCACAGTTAACCAAAATCCTGCTTGTTGTACATCCATCTATCACTATTACACGCAGCAGTGGGTTTCAGACAGCCGTAGTTGTTAATATGAGTGAGACATTTAAAGAGGGCGATGAAAGTCTGTGTTTTTATTTTGTTTGACATCTCCACTTTTTTAGGATATTGAGTGTAACCAATTGCAAACAAACACAGCCGGTGTTTATTTTGCCATGGCCCCTTGGAAGTCAAGAGTAATGAGCATTTTGGTTTTGGGAGAGAGTTGTGGCCATTGCTTTGTTGTTCAATGAACATTACTATAGAGGAATGGTAAGTTCCTCAGTTCCTCATTGGTTGACTTTGTTTCTAACAAGTTTAACAAGATTCAACTTTTGGATTTTGAGTTTCTCTTCTCACATCATTTAATAAGATGCTCCATACGTATCTCCATCCTCGGATGTTGTTAACAGATAAGGGCTCTTGCACTCGCCACGATCACAGCAGGAGATCCATTTGTCAAACAGGTAAACCTGATACCAGCTACCATTGTGCTCCTTTCAACAGCTCCAAACGGTGACACTGCCCCTCCTACTCCTAGGGGACAAGCTTTAACCCCCACCCCGTCCCCATCTCACTGTCATCCCTCATCTCTAAAAGGAGGCTTTGTCACAACGTCTCACTTTGGCAGTTTAACTTGATAGTTACCATTGAGTGCTTGTGGGTGGCAAAGGGTACAATTTCCTCTGCCTAGATAATAAACTCCAACAATTACTGAAAGCTTCCCATGGTGGATCCACAGATCCTTTCTCTATTTGCCTGTCCTTCTGTCCTTGATCTCTTGGTTCTCTGTCCATCTATCTTTCTATTATTCAAAACCTACAGCAATCAATCTGTGGTTCCCTCCCACTCCTCCATGATGAAGATAGTGGAATATTCCAAGCAGCCGTACCAGCTATGATTTAAGTCTACAGCTCTGCAGCAAGAAGGAGCCAGCAGACTCTGTAAGCAATCAAGACAATGAGACAAACATGCACAGTCCCAAAGTCATGCAAACTCATACTCGCTATTTATTTACACCATGGGATGCCCTGGCCTTTGCTAAACGTCTTCTTTACGCCATGTACGTAATTGAGCAGACGGTTGACATTAATTTTCAGTCGCTGCTGTAAAGCAATACTGGGAGTCTCCCTAAGGTCATTTCTGTAGTACAAATTGCACAGGGCAGATGAGAACGTTGCTGAATGTTGAAATTGTTCCTGAGTCTATTCCTCATGGAGAACTCATCCACAGCGGCCAAGGCTGTGCTGCATTTCCTGGAGGTTTCTTGATGGGTGGTTTGGATCCCAGCAGGTCTCTCTCTCTCTTCTCTCTCTCCTCCTGGCTGGCCCAAATTCATTTAAAAAAACATGACTTCATGTACCGTGGGGAGATTCAAATCCACACTTGTGCCTGATCATGTATTACAGCTAAATGAGTGTTTTGATGGAAATTCTGCACCTTTTTCATTAATTTTCATTATTATGATAAATACTTTAAGCATTAACACAACTATATCCTTGTGATGTGTTTTCACTCCCTTGCTTGATTTTTTGCTTGACCTCTACAACTGCTTCATGTTTGTTTATGCATATCATGATGGTTGTATACATGTTCATCCCATGCTGAAGGTCATGTTTTGAGAAGCATGGCTCTTTGTTTTGGGAAGAGTAGAAAGACTTTGGGGTGTGAAGGTTGTTTTCACTCACTCAGTCACAGACTGTTTGTTCAGTCACAACTGTGTGTTTGGGTCCTTGCAAACATGTTTGTTCATCTTTTACTAAACTACAAGAAAGACATTTGAACTGGTGAACTCTCGGCTCGATTTTATTTCATTATAGATGTAAAATTGCCACTGCAAATTAGCGTCCCTGGCTGGGCCTTGGCTGCAGGAGGATTTCGGTCTCTGGACTGCAGGTGAAGGAGACTGTGCACAGCGACAGCCTGGGGCGCTGGACCTCAAACTCCCCCACAAAAGGAAGGTCGAGAACTGAGCGCCTGACGTCTGGAGAATTAATAGAACTAAACTATGGCCAACTAACTATTTTTTTTCTTTGCTGGACTGGCCACCCAGGTGTTTCTGCACATGCGGTGAATGTGTTTGGACTCAGTTTAAATTTGTGCAATGTCACTAATCAAGCTTAGACGTTTCTTGTAAAATAACAGCAAGCTGTGTGTGTTTATAATAGAGGAAACGGCAGAGCATGAACAAGGGGCACCAAATGGACAAGAACACACAACGGTATAATTCAAGCCAAGAAACTGGCCCTGTTGTTAATTATTACAATTTGGAAAGTTAATGGTTTTGTAAATATTGTGAGAAGTGTGTGGGGGAGAGAACACATCCTGGTAACCTTGTGTAAAATAATTGTGATGTGATGGTGGCCCTGTAAGTATAAGATTTAATCACTTTAATTAATAACCCCCCAAATAGTTTTTTTAGGTGCTAAATAATAACTGAGTATTACATTTTAATTATATTTGATTTCTGACTGAAGAAAAGCTCAAATATGTTTCATCAGAGTGTTTGACTGAACTTGAACATGGCAGCAAATCTGTACTTTGGTTATGTTTTAAAAACTGCCTGACTCCTTTAGGGCTGAAACAAGTTTGATTGATTTCATATAAAAAACCACATTTGTCAATGTCTTCTTGGCCTTTAGAAGGTTTTACACCAGTTTTTGATCTTTTCCAGACCAAACAGTTAATTAATTAATCGAGGAAACAACTGCAAGATTACACAATTATGAAAATAATCAACAGTTACAGTCTTATTTCTCCAAAACTAAAACTCAACATGGATTCAATGAGTTCAGCAGCAAACCACATGTGTGATCCAAACTCAAACTGTGTGCTCATGAGAAAAATGTGAAGGGCAGACAAGACCATGAACCACAAGCACGTTTAGTGAATATGATGCACATTCAGGGCGTTTATATCATCGTGTTCATTCACTAACCATATGCTTCCTCTCCTTTTTCACCTGCAATCTTCCCGCCTCCCCTAATGCATGCACACACCACTCACTGTCACACACACACACATACACACACACACACACACACACACACACACACACACACACACACACACACACACACACACACACGCCACACCCTAATGCACACACACACACACCACACACACACACACACACACACACACACACACACACACACACACACACACACACACACACACACACACACTCTCCCTTGAGGGCGATCCTTTACCAGGCTTCCCTCACTCTCTGAGCGGCATGCTCAGTAGGGACCAGTGCATGAATGAACGACCTGGAAATCTCACTGTTTCAAATGGCGGGTGTTCGGAAGTGGAGCTGCGAGCCTTCGCCATTATGCTTCCCAAGGTTCATCTACTGAAAAAAAAAAAAGACACACACATGGTGAGAGGGAGGACAGCGGTGTGGCCCCACCCAGTCGACTCTTCCTCCCATCCCCACGCCAGGGACTCCACTAACATGACATCATGTCTCTGTCACAGAACAGACTGTATTGTTGTCAGTGACTGGCTCTAACTTTCTGCTTTCCCTCTCCCTCCTCCCTCAATCCCTCCCTCCTCCTCTCTTCCGCTCCCTCATGCTCTTCTTTCTTTTTTTCTCCCTCTCTCCCCCTGTCCTCCTCTCTTTTTGTTTTGTTTTCACGAACAATAAAGGGACGCCAGAGTCAAGGCTGGAGACATCCTTCCTCTCTCTGGCCATTTAAAAAGACAGCTCCCCCTCCCACCCATTCTTACACTTGAATAGACACCACACACACACACACACACACACACGCACACACACAGGACCTTTGGCTGCGCTTACCTCTTTACATTGGCCTCTAATTTCCCTTTAGAGCAGTGCCCATGTGCACACTGTGAACTAGTGAGCCACGATTCCCTCCTCTCTCTCTCACACACTCAAAACCGCAAAACTGGGAGGTTTTCTCACACACATTCGAGGTGACATCCCACTCGCTTCTTGATTAAATACTACCACCCAGATTCTTTTACCATAACTGATAGGGAGTGAGATCCTGTGTGGGCTAGTTCAGTTTGCGGAAAACTTTACCTAGAGTGTTCAGATTACTGTTTTAATGTTACATTACATAACATTTGGTTTTTATTTATCCATTGCCACAATGGTTTCAACAGCCAAAAAACATGGAAAAGTTCAGCCATCAAAGGTAATATGGAGCTAAGATTAACGGCACGACATGTACTGTAGATACAACTGCACTGCAGGCACCACCGTGTATTTATGATTCTGGATATTTCATTACTCTCCTTGGTGTTTTTTATGTGTTGTATATTTCTTCTTTTGTTCTCCGTCTGTCTGCAGTCAAAGCAAGTGTCGTCATGTATCATCAGAGGTCATGACACTTGTCAAAGGCAGTGATTTATATTTATCTGAGACATGTCTCCCTGTAGGGGTCCGACTGTGTTTGAACTCGACACAATAAGCAGTTAGTCGCCTGATATGCCTGAGTGCTCACAAAAAGAAATGCTTTTTGAAGTATTTAGGCTTCATTTAAACTGTGACATATTGCTTCAATCAGCACGATCAGGACCATACTCCTAATCAAGTAGGGGAAATTAAAAGCCTCTGTACTTTGGTACAGTTTTCTCACCCTCACTTCTGTTCGTTTTTGAAAGTGGTGAGAGATGTTAAGTGGGCTGATTATGACTCTTGAGTTTGCATGGGTCATTTACTCGTGTTTTGAAATCTACCTTTTCAGTCAAATAATAAATAAAGGCCCATTTAGAGGTTTTATTGACACCCAGTGGTACAGAACCCAAAAATTACACAATTAGCCGCTGCAGGAATGATGTAGGTTTTGGCAGGTAAATGGGTCCTTTTATCAGAAACTATATCCTATGCTGTCATAACAAATTAACAACTTTGTTTCCCACAAGACATTTTATGGCATATGGTACAAAAGGAGTATCTAAAAATATTAATAATACACCATACTGAGTATCCATAGTGACAGAAGCAAGACTTTCTGAAACAAATGGATGCATGAGCAGAGCTGTGCATCTACTGGGTTGTTAGGAAACCTCCTAATATGTGACTTTAAAGACATTCACAGACTTAACACTTTGCCACCCATTTGCAATGAGTAATGAGACCCGAAACCGCTCATATGATGGAGTCCCTCAATGTTTGGTTTGGAGAAAAAGGTGCAGTGAAGTGTTTTTCGTACTCATGGATCTCTGCATATTATTAATGAGCTTTGGTGTTTTCCTCTAGTAACTCTACCCATGCATAACGATGCCGAATGATTGCTTTTCTTTCCTTTGGCGCAGTATATCTGACAGACTTGATTACTCTTGAGTCAGATGTTGCAAGATTATACTGTACATGTGTTCAGATATCGGTTTCACAGCGTCCTGATAAAGGCCCAATTGGGACTAAAAGTCAGCCTTCATAGTAAATGAATTCATGTTTGTTACAGTTAAAAGTGCTCCAGTGTGCAACAAATGTCTTGGCTCCTGTTGCAGTCTTTGTACAGTGAAGAGAAAATCAACGACGAATCACACTGTGACTGTCAGGATCTCTGCATATTTGGGGTCTCCATGTTGTCATCATCTGTCCTCATCAGCAACCAATCACTTTTCTGGTCATATTCTAGTTGTTTCGTTCATTTAGGTCATTAAATAAAATAAAAAAATAAAAAACGAATGACATAAAAATCAATAAATATATTTCGCCATTCAAATAATGTATGTTTTTGCCAAAAAAAACAGTTTTTTTATTATTGTTATGAATTTCACAAAATCAATGTTGGCATCAGTATTTCGTGCTGATGTACAACTGAGGCAAATAAATACATCAAGTTCAAAAAAAATACTGCTCCCAAAAGTCTGATGTAATACCAGACTTATGCTTATTGTTTTTCCACAAAGCTCAACACGTCAGTGTGAGGATCAAAGAGTCACGTCTATCAAAGATGTCGACCTTTAAGAACGTCGTAATCACACACTTGTATATTTGCATTAAGAATTAGTGCTTTGATTAAATTTAAACTCTATATTTCTGCTTCCCAAAATAAATCACTCACTTTCCAAACATCTCTGGTAAGAGATACAAAGGAAATAAATCTTTAATGACAGCCAAAATAGTTTTGAGGTTCAAAAGGAAAAAATATACATGTCAGCTCCACCAAAAGCTTTGACTACAGTTACTGGTAGTCTGACTCTGGTTTCCAAAAACCAGGGAGTGATCCAGAAGGGGAATTTCACTTCGGGTCTGTGTGTTTTCAAAAGACTTTTATATTAATATATAAGGTGGAGTCCATTCAAAACCATTTTACATCTTACTTCCCACTTTTGTCTTGTTGAACATCATAAAAACATAATAGATAATTCTTGGATAAGAAAAAGGCTGTGTGGCAGTTACTTGGCAATCAGCTTAAAAAAAAACACAGCCCAGATGTAAGAAGCTTCTCAGTGATTCAAACAATGATTCAACCCTCAGTCAGTGGCGGTCTCACCATCCACATGTCCTCAGGTGAAATGGCTAACATGAAGTGATGACAGTCGTTGTAAGTGACCCTTAACTTTTCATAGTTTCTTTTACATGTCACGACCTCATTGACCATCAACTGATACACTCAGGCCAAAAGGCCTCTTCCCAAAGCTCTCTTGGTCCGGCTGTCTCCTCAGGCAATGAGTGGCTCCGGAGACAAACCCACTACGCTCACCCGACTCCAATTATTATATCAGGTCTCCGGCCTTTTGTTTTGAGGCTTTGAAGGATGTTGTTTTGTGTTTGTTTGAGAAATTATGGGTGTCCGGTCTGCAAAGAGGGAAAAAAATTACCTGGGATAGAAAATAGAGCGACCACAATGCTTTCACAATGCTTTTTCCTTCTCCTTTCTCTTACCAATACCTCATGGTGCAACATGACTCCCCCTCTATTTTAGCTGTGTGTTTATCTAAGCGTCTCCATGGGACAGGTTGATGTGATTCTTTAGTGGACATCCTTTCAGGGTTCAACTATGAGAAAAAAGCAGGATTCCCATGCAATGTATTCTTCTCACACAACCAACAACTGGCCAGTACACACATAGGACACTGACTCACGCACAATATAGATGCTACATATGTCCAACGATAAAACCTTTCTTAAGAAAAATGAAAGAAGGAAAAAAAAAAAGGAGGGATCGTCATCACACGATAAAGCTTTCAAATAAATGAGATTGAAATTCCTAAAACCCACGACCATGTTAAGAGAGTTCTATAAAATATAACACGTAATTATTTTTCTTTATGATGAATGAGCGATGACATATTGTACATTTTACCGCTTTTATAATCTTTCTCTCGAGATTCAGCACGTTGGACAGCTCATGTGTTTTTTAGTGCTTGGCTTTGCCTCAGTGACATAATCCTAAACATTTGTTCACACGTGTGCAGGCCTTAAATCATATGTAAATAATTTCAGTCAAAGTGGCATGAATGCTTTTCTTTAAAAGAAAAGCATTTCCTGTCGTTCTGAAGAAAAACAACTGTGAAAAACAGTTCCCTGTCGTTTTCCAGACGTATAAGCCGCGGCTTCAGAACTGATTTTATAAGCACATTTAATCTAAGTGCGATGGAGGAAGCCACTAATAGTTTGTAAGGATAAATGATTTGCACGTCTTTGTCATGTGTAGCAATGAGCCTGTATGGAGCTCCATTTATCTCTGATTTTTTTTTTTTTGTTTACTCCTGTAACATAATCTGAGTCCTCCTGTCAGATAAGATCAGTGGAGGGGTTGGCTTTATGCTCCTACGTGACACTGAGCGTATCTCTCCATCCTCTACTGAATGATAAGGTAGACATGACTGACAGGGTTTATACTGAGGGTCACTATACCAGAGTCAGAGCCGAGATTTATCTTGGTTAACCCTAAATTACATGGTTGTACTTTAGACTGTGAGGTTCAATGAGGCACTGCGGTTGTTTGGCATGCCACTTTGTGAGCTTCGCTGAAGAAAAACAAGACTCAGGGCTTAGAGCCACGCTGTGATGGCTTCGTACAGCTGTACGTAGGAAAAGTGGTGCTTTAGGGAACGTGATGCTGCCAGGTACAATGTCAGCCATGTTCACCATCATGTTTTAGATGAGATTCATATGAACTGATTTATGTATAAAGTAAAGTACAAAAGTCACAACCATTCACAATGAGGCAATCAAGCCAAGTACTTGAGACATTTAATTCAAAACCATAGGTTGAGTGCAGGCTCATGATGGTGCTGGAGGTTAAAAAAATGGGTTTTACAAAGCTCATTACAATCATTCTGGAAACTGTGAACATCTGTACAAAATATTTTACAAGAAAAAACTTTGACCTCAAGGTGGTACTTAAGAAAAAGTCAGAGGATCACCATAGTTACTAGGATTCATCCTTTGGTAAATATGAATGACAACCCATTACCCATTTGTACAAATATTTCCGTCTGAAAGTGGTCCACTGACTTACTGACTGGCTGATGACATTACCATCCCCCCCTCAGCCGCTAGTGAGGCTAAAAACAAACCCAGAGGATGATTCTTTGAATGTGAGTGCCTCACCGGCGAGCAACAGATCTGTCAGGTACAGTCATGGTTCATGTGTTTTTCCACTCAGGGTGTCATCAGAGCTCACTATGCCCCTCTTGACTCCTAAGTGTTGTTTGCAGCCAGAACACACACACACACACACACACACACACACACACTTACACACATGCACAGTGTCATGAGTCAGCAGCATAGTTCAGGTGTGTTTTTTTGGGGGTCTGGAGTTCAGCCCTTTAGTCTGACTATTAGGAGACACTGAAGTCATTACACTCAGTATTTCCATTGTCTGATGTTGTGTTACTGGCGAGATACAGAGCTTGTGTGAGTGGTCCCCCAAATACTTTGGCAGAGCTTGTTTGCATTAGTCACAGCTGCTGAGCTGTAAGCGGTTGAAAAGCAGCAATATTCAAAATGGAATCACCTGTTTCACATCTGTATAGATTAATGGCATAATTATCTTAATATTGAAATACTATATGGGGTATTTTACAATTAATTTTTTGTCTGATGATATGCAACCCTTGTCCTTTTCTCTGTGTCAAAAATGTCCAGCTGAACTACTTTGATGAAGGATAAGTGTGTAGAACATGCCAACATATTTCTAGGATATAAGAGGTTAGCCTGGTCTCGTTCTAGTTTGATTGTTTACATATGTGGTTATTTAGTGATTCAGCGCCAGGATGTCAAAATCCTGCATCAGCACTTCCCCTTCTGTCCATGAACGAGGGGTTTTCCCCAAAATACTATGCACAAATAAACCAAATCAACAAGCATTAAAACAGGAACATTATATCCAACGTGGCAACTGCAGCGAGGACTGTGGGCACCAATAATGCCTGTCTTCGTTGTTTATACCTAAAACAGCTGCTCTGCTGAGCGCACCGCATGTTATTCAAGACAAAGCTGGATTACATGGTGTCTTTCACTAATATCACAATATCACTTGTCCGCATATGGTAATTGACTGCATGTACACTTCATCTGCTTTGATGTGAGTTGGACTTTGTCCTCATACAAAATCCCTGACAATGCTCAGAAAGGTAAACTGATCTCATTCTCTGAATAATAATACATTATAAGACAACAACCACAGCGAAACAAGAGCTCCTTGTCCAAGTCTCACTCTGTAAATCAAATAATTGTGTTCACCAATTCACTAGGTATAAAATTACCCTTACCCTATACTTCTGACTGTCATCCACTGTCATATCCAAGATGCCATCACTGTAACTGGTGGCATAATAAATAAGCAGTTATAAGTAGGCCCTTTAACAGGGAAGAAGCCATAAACCAGAACCGGTAAAGGGCCTCAACTTTAAGCCTTAATTTGTCCAAAAAGCTCCCATTCACATCTCCCTTCCTTGTTATCTTGGGTTTCACCTGTGGATGCAGGGGACAGTGGTGTCCTTGTTTGATACTAATTATGGTCCTCACCTCAAAAGTTCCCCCCTGGGAACTTCCCTCCTCCCCCTCCACCAAGGGGCCTAAAGACACACTCAGACTGACTCATTAAGTGTCAAGGAAAATTAAGACAAGCCAGTGCTGTCTGAGAAAGCAAAGCGCCGCTGGAGTCTCACTGGAGACTCTCTCTGTCAATTGTCTTATCTTCTTTGGCATGTGGAAGTGTCTCCTCAGGCCTACCGACTGCTGAAAGACGAATGAGCTCATCAAGATGCTAGATCCTGAGCAGGGTTTTAGTACTACTGCCCCAGACAATAATCTGGAGTCACTTTTGTGAGAGGTGTTTTATTTTTAGCCTAAAATAGGTTCCCAAGCTGATCCATGATCTGTGCTGACAAATATAGCTCTCACAAAATGTTTCAAGTTATACTGTTTCTCAGTCATCTCCTATAAGACAAATGAGGCTGCAAGACTGAAGGTTGCAACTCAAAACACATGTCTCAGCAGCCTTTTCCTTCTTCATTCTTTGGCAACAGGTCCAGTAATTAGGGAGGCTAACCACATCCTTATTTACTCTGTTCTGATAGATTTTTTTAAAACTCAAATCTCTGTTTCCGATATAGTCTTTCATCACTTGGTGCACTGATAAGAAATGGATGTCTAGATGTACCAGCTCAGTATGGATCAGTATCACCAATGGATCAGATAAGCACAAACAAAGCATTTTGCTCAGAAGGATAATTATACAGTCATATAATACTTCCTCCTCCTCTTCATCCTCTTACACATTGCTGCAGCAATGAATGAATCTGCATGAGTAGGACTTTCCTCCTGCCACTTCAAAATGGCTTAAATTTCAACAGAGGGAAAAAAAAGCGATTCACCATACGAAAGGTCAGCTCAATCAAGCACATTTAACTCTTCAGTGAAATGCACAAAGCCTATTCTTTGTGTAGTAGGGATGGTAATTTAGTGGTGGGGCTCTGCCCTCCTGTGGTCAGCACAGCAACTCTCAAGGTGTCTCAGAGGTACAATGAACCATCCTGTTCAGTGGTTTCCTTTCTCGTGTTCTGTAACAAGTATCTGTGAAGACAATGAGCCCTTAGTTGTGTATGGTTCAAAATTTTCCCCTTGTTTAGAGTAATGCAGTTTGTCAGGACAAATAGGTCATTTTCACAGACGTCAGCTTGACATGTGACAGTACAGGTGGAAATAATGAAATGACTGATGGCTGAATTCCAGTTTGTTACATCAGTTTCGGGGTGTTATACATCCTGACTCATCGTTTCACTGTCATACAGAAGTGAATTTATCATCGTGTTACATTATTAGTAACACCTGCACTTTTCCTACTGTGACAAACCAAAACATCTGCTGTGAGAAAGGCCTTCCCGCAGAGGAATGAACATGAAGCCAGTATAATGTTTGAATGTTGCACACTGTTGCACAAAATGCATGTTTATAGTCTGTGTCTGTATATATATATATATATATATATATATATATATATATATATATATATATATATATATACATATATATATATATATATATACACACACACACATAGAATAGAATTTCATGGTGTGAAAATTGTCAGACAAACAAAACTTATTGCATAATAAGTAACTTGAGTAAATGTACACAAATGTATAAAAATGTATAAGAAACTATACTGAGATGGAGAAGGTCTTGGACTTGGAAACACCAGAGGAAAAACTGATGTTGCCATAAAGTATAAGGAGTAACTGTTTAAGAATTATCTTATCTAGTTGCAGGATATAATCAGGATATTCTCTTTATTTATAGAAAAATACATAGTATGTTGTTGTTTAGACTGCAGCAGTGGTGCCATTCCTGTAAATGCGAATATCTGTGTGATAGAACGGAGAGTGCTAGAGTTACGTCATTGGCTGATGAATGTCATGTGAGTGTGTGATGAGGTGTTTCCCCATTGGCTGTTGCTCTTTTAAAATTAACTCTTTTCTTGAACATCTTCTAGCCACATCTCAAAATTGTCTAAAACGCCACTGCACAATTTAAGTATGAAACTTTGGTCATGTGATAATAGCTTTATTTCTTGAATGCTGACCATGAGTTACTGTTGGAAACTCTGAGAGCCAATAATTGGACCTTTGAGCTTCGGTTATTTAGTTACATATCATCGTTTTCATAACATCTACATTTCTGTGCCAACAGGAAGATTAAGTGATGTGATGCAGTTACTGAATGGATTATTATCAGATTAGTTTGTCCTCTGGTGTTTCCAAGTTCAAGGCTTTCATGAACGTTCATCTACATTCACACAAGTCATTGTGACTTAGTTTGCAACAATTTTTCTTTGGCTGACACTTTTTTACACCATGAAATTCTGCATAATGTTCTTTTGCTGTAATCTGTTTTGCCAGTAATATCTTCTTTTCCCTCTTGCTTTTTTATTGGTTGGCCATGTTTATAGAATAACTGGTATGAATTTTCTGCTTTAAGTTGGACAGACAACATAGCCCAGTCTGAGGAGAGCCTACAGCTGTTTCCTTTGGAATTACATGTTATATTAGTCTATTGCTTTTCCCAAAAGAATTTATATATTCTGTAATTCCTGTGGTTATCTTATTATTGCCTGGTAGATTAAGGTAATATGACAGAAAAGTCACTGCAATTAAGCAACAAGTGAAGACAATGTGCAGGAGTTTGCTCATGCTACCAGCCTAAATTGTCCTGGCTCTTCAAATTTCTATCAAAATAGTCACGTCACTCAGATGAGATACAGAAATGTTGGCTTATATGTAACCACTGCTTTAAAATGTCCAGCGGGGCCCATAATATGGGTAATAGATTTCCTGCAGTTGAAAGAGAAGCTTGGATAATTTTGTTCATTGTGAACACTGGTGAAGCATGAAACCACACACAGAGGGGCATGCAAGAGCTCCTCTTTCAACTACAGCCAAAATATGTTCATGGAGGTTTGTGTTTCCCTCAGCACTCTACAGTATTTTCCACCAAAAACATGTTTCTGCCCGTCAACTGCTATTAATAAAAACCTGTTGATTATATTAATTTGTAGCTTGTTTGTTTATTGGTGATTTAAATCCTGACTGGTCACGTTTAACAAATTTTCCATTACGTAATAATCACCTACCATTAGGCAGTGTTGAAGGACTTATTATGTTTAACTGTCAGTCACAAAAAAAGTTTATTTGTAAGTGTTTTCAATTACTAACTTTATCCTTCTGAATTTAAAGTTTAGGCTTAATACATGTTTGTGGGATTCTAATCACTCAGGTTAATTAATTATATCTAATAAAAAAACTTTAATGGTTTTGGAGTTGTTCAGTGAGCGCATTGTGTGTTGTATCACTTTAAACTCCCCTTATTAGTATTTTAAAGACAAAAACTGAACTAACTGAGTTTGTGACTGAGTGGCTATGTCACTGACTGCGCGTAACGCACCGCGCACGGCACGCAGCGCAGGCGCGCACACACGGCGCCATTCATTTACCTCAATCTCAGTCTCAACAACAGCATCATTCACCTCAATCCCATTTCTCCTCTATGAAAAAAACCCACAATTCCTAGAACAATTCCTTCAATCATTTTACATTTATATAAACTTCATGTTTACTCACCGCTCACGACGCGACACACGTCACCTGGTGTCACCGCGCGTTTTGACCAAACCGGGTCACAAACATTTCCTGGGTTTATATAACAGGATTGCGCGTGCCCAAAAAAAGTAGTCACGTGATTTTTTTGGCGCTTTTTCTCCTGTGTTCACTATTATTATCATTTTACCACTTACACTCCTAAAACCTGGCATCTACATAGTTGGACATCACGTTTTGGGTTATCTATACAATAATACTTTATTATGCTTAATGGGGCCAGATGACCACAAACAAAGAGCTTAGTTTTTATTATTATTATTTTTATTATCAGGTCCCAATAAGCCCAAATAGCAATGAGAAATCAAAAATACATTGGGTTTTAGGAGGTTAAGGCAAATTTGTTGATAAGAGAATATGTTGGGAACAGGTTGCCAGATTATTATTCAATAATGTTATTGAATGTGTGTGTTAATAAATGAAATGATTCATAAGAAAAATAAACTAAACTAAATTTAAATTTCACAATTCAACAGAAACAGAGCTGCCTCATGACCACAGCAGCAAGACAATTCAGTGTGATGTTAACTAAACTTAGTCCATGCACATAAGCTTAAACAGTCCTTTGCTTTCTTATTAAATCCTCACATTTACCACAAATGTGTCTTCTTACATCTTCCAGTGAAGAGAAGAGAAAACCACATATATACACATTGGTGCTGAATGGGTAACTCCTTGAACATGCCTCCAAACAGGAGTATCAAATCAAATCAAACTTTATATATAGCACTTTCATTACAATACAAATTTAGCAAAATGTGCTTTACATATTAAAAACCATCACACTCACCCTTCTCCTCTCCACCCCCAGTCCCAATCAATGATAAAACATGTGTGATCAATTATAAGAGGAAATAATACTAATATGGCTAGTATGGCTAATATGCTATGGAAAACTACCTTGAGAACCTGTTGCACATCATTGCACAACTTTACAACCAAACACGTTGTTCAATCAGGAAACCGTAGCAAAACGTTGTGAAGTCGCCTGCTGTTTTTACTTGAATATTACAGAGGGAGAAGCTAAGCCTTTAAATGTGTCTGCTCTGGTCTGATTCAAGGACAGAGTGTAGTGTGGTGTTGGAGAGCAAACAGGAGCTTTGACATGAACCATAGAAGCAGTTGTTGTAGACATTTTGTGTTGAATTGTGTATCATTCCTTGTTTTCTTTACTTTTCTTTCATTTTTGATGGTTTTCTTTATTCCATTGGTATTTTTTTCCACATTGTAAAAACTTTTTGCATCTTAAGGAGTTGGAATAAATTATACTAAACTACCATATAACTGCATTTCAGCACCATAAAATAAATAACTAAATAAATAAAACATGTGACAGAGTTTCACCTGCACTAAATGGCAGACACGTTGAAAATGACTAAGTAGCTGTCAAAGAGCGAGCAAGTTTCACATCCAGATGTTTTTAGCTGTTGAAGCCAAAACTGGTTTGTGCAAGAGAGAAAACACATCACAACTGAAATATGATGCCAAACTCCACGGCAGATATTTGATGAAACTTCAGCAATATATACCTTAATATGTGTATTGCACCTTGATATGTCAACATTAAACATTAAAAAAAAAGTTAATGCAGCTTTAAGAGTGTTACATACACTAAAGATGTGAAGCCATCCAACAGTTCAAGTTCAAGTCAAATTGCATATGTGGATTTTATTGCTAGACAACAAAAACAAATGAAAGGGATCAGCAGTGGATATATCATTTTTAAAAGGTCTGGAAAAGTGTTGTAAAAAACAAAAAAAAAAAAAAAAAAAAAAAAGCAAAAACAAAACAAAAAAAAACAATCACATTTATCAAAATGACAGAACCCTGCACTCACCCAAAAGGTCTTGAAGTAATCAAGAAACACACAATGTCTTGATTCACACTTAATCAAATCTTGCAAAACTTAAATGTAGATCATACTGCACAATATGAATCTTTATTTTGTATTTGTTCAGAAAGACCTGTCATAGTTTGACCTACACACTTTGCCACAAACTGACTGTTTGGACTGATGAGAAATATTTTCCTTATGGTCCCTGCTGTTTCATGATGTTCTGGTCTTCAGGTCACTATGTTGTGGAACTATGAACTTGATGTTTAGAGAAAAATAAGATCAAATTTGCCTGTTAGTCATAGTTACCAATACACCCAATCCTGCTTTCAGATGGGTGAGTAAAGCTCCATCACTTCAAAAGAACTGTTTGGGTTTTTCCAAAATTCTTTCTCCTTTTTCCCCATATTCAGTCATGTCTGAAGTGTTGAAGTAGTATGTGTTGTGTTACTACTATTTTTTTTCTCTTCTCAGGTCAGATTGAGGACATTGTAACTTGGAGGATAAAGAATGAAGTGGGAATAATGTGACAGCAACACCTACATATCATGGGACAGATTCTCAAGACACACTTGAACTGCTTTTTTTGTTTTAGATTCTGTCAGTGAACACCAAACAGTAACAGCAACTATATCCAAAGCACATAACAGCTTCAGCAGCCAGATATGACAAGTGTAAAGGTGTTGTTTTGACGTATGGGCTTTTAGAAAGCCTACTATTTTTTAAATCAATAATTGTGGCCTCACACACTACCCCAAATTCACTGGACCACTCTCACTCGAGAGTGAGTGTGCAGATTAGTCAGATATGGATGGCATATGTGCAGATGTTATGTTAGGACGAATGGATAACTGCTTCACATCATGTGCACCAGTTGCAGCTGAAAATTCAGTTGAGGGAAAGTGTGGTCAGCAAACGTCTGACTCAAAATATCCTGGAGAGACGTCTCTCAGGTTGCAACACTTTTGTGGTCACAGAAAAACCCAGAAAGAACACTGTGGTTTAGGTGAGAATATGCTTCATTCAGTGGAGGTCACTTGTCAGAGCTGTCTGTGTCATCTAATCCAAAGTGAGAGGTTTTCCTCATCTAGGATCTGTTTGCAACAGTGGTGTGTTTCCATACTATGTCATCTACTGGCAACAAGAGTGACAAGAACAGCTGTTTAGAGCTGCAGATGTAGGTGTGTTGATATGCACCAGCACCATCTACAGGTAAGGAGAGTAATGTCTTGTGCCACCTGCAGACAATGAGTGTTACAACTGTAACTGGATTTTAACAGCTTATGTTTGTATTTCACATTTTACGTTGCAGTAAGTATAAAATAGTTACCAACATGGCTTGATCCAGTTCTTTGTATTTAGTGCTGAACAAATAAAAAAAAAAAAAAAAAAAAAGAAATCTTGGGTTATTCATAAAATTATTTCCCACACAACGTTATCTATGCTAGACCACCCACTGGAAATGTTTTGACATACGTCATTATGAACTGATGTGCGTCAGCTTATCGGAACAAGCCAAAAACATAACTGGTGGTATTTAATCACATATAATAAATGTGTTTTTTTTCCCATTACACTTAGTTATGGAAAAATAAAGAGGGATTTTAAAAAAATCTCTGGTTTGAATCTGAACATTTTAAAAGGTCTTAATAATAATCACAGCAACAAACACAGGATCTGTGAGATGTTCGACTTTGACCCAGACAGATGTTTTTGCACAGTGGATTGGTTTAATTACTGCTGATGTAACATTTGAGGCTCTGAAGCTCAACTTGCTGTCTGCTTCTTCTGTGTAGTCTGATACTTCCAGAGGCGGATGGTCTTTTTTCTCTTCCAAGGGGACAATAAAACAAAGCACATGGCACTGGCATCACAGAGCCCAGATTGAGATAATGACAGTGGGCCGGGAGATTGGAGTGGCTGAGCTGAGTACCATCTAAATAACCTCTGCAAAGAACTTGAGAACCCGATCTGTTTTTCTAGGGCTTTGTAGTATAACTTCCCTGATTCATCTCCTGCTCATTAAAATGCCCAAGACTAGATGAAGTGGAAACCAGTGAGCTTCACTCAAGCCAGTTCAGTCTGCCCTTTAGAGTTATAACCTCAAAATCAAAGCACAATCAAGCTAATGTGGCTGAGGAGAAGAGACAAAGTTTGAGAATTAAAGCATAAACACAGTTGTATTGATTAACTACACTTTATAGAGCATGACTGTATATTTTAAAGGTCAAAAAACAACTGACTGACACGGGACAGATTCTCAGGACACACTTGAATTATTTTTTTCAAATCCCTTTATTGATGATCTTCAAAGCTTTTACTTCCATTTGTCTTCATCCTGTTTCTCAAAACCATCATCGTCATCCCTGACGATGATTGTCGAGTAAACACTGAGCTATTTCAAGCACCCCTGTTATTTTATTTGATTCCACTGTTGCTCATGGTTTGGGCTTTGCAAACTCCCTTGCCGGTGACTTCAAACGCAGCTCCCTTGTAGGTTGCGACACACTGGCCGTCTGTGCGCAGGTCTGGCTGAACCTGCTCCCAAACCTTTTTCTTAGGATTCAGCTCTTTGTCCGGTTCACCTGCAATCAAGAAGTCAGAAATGTGATACACTGGAGGAGACTCTGCTGATCATCCACACATGCAGGATTTATGAATCCAGCGCTGATATTTTATTAACTTTTTTTGTGGTATGTCATGCCCTTGGATAACCTTCTCAAACACTATTTCAATGTAAGAGTGCTATGACACTTTGATAGATGACTTTAAACTTTCCTTCATGGATCTTTCATACTTAGCATACACTAGTATAATCTGTATAATAAACTGAAGCCAGTAAAGCGCTGTGAGCAAATGACCAACAATTATATTTGTGATTTATCAGGCCAATTCTAATTTTATTTCTCCCACATGAACTGTGAATAGTCTGACTTTCTATCATGTTCTATTACCGCATCAGTTTTTAAAAAACTGCCATTTGTTCTTAGCTGTAATTCAAAACATCTAAGTGAACTTCTCAGAATCAAAATATGCATCCAGGGAAAACAACTAAGGGTAGTTCTCATTTCACAATGGCTTTGTTTTTTGATGTTGTTTGGCATTTGTGAAAATTCAAAGCCGGTACTGGCTGGCTTCTGTCTGGTGTCAACTTTTTCCTTTCTGCACAAGCATCTCAGGGTCTGAGGACACAAATGTGTTTCATATTCCAAGGCTGTGATTCCTGTCGGTTTACAACCCAAGAGTGGCAACAATCAGTTTTGATCAGAAGCATGAAGGAGGTTTTGATGAGCAACTTGCACACATTCTGAAGTTCCAGCAAAAGTACTGGGCCCCATTACTCAGAGAAATGGGAGCAATTACAACCATATACTCACACCAGCAGTGGATTGGCTGTAATTGAATCTGTACTTTGGGGCTGTGGTGGGAGAAAACAGTGAAATAGGGGGGGGAAAAGAAGATTCTTTCACCTCTTATTTTCCATTAAATCGATTTTTGAAAACCACCCAAGATTTTCTGTTGTAAACAAACAACCTCAACCCCGTGACAAACTAACAACCAATCCTGTCTTCACTTGACTCACAGTCCTTTGGTTTCCTCTTCAACTGTGTTTTTGTGGAATTGTTTGAATAATTTTAATGTAGCATCCATAAAATAAAAATAAATAAATAAATAAAATAAAAACATTCGGGCCAAAGGGATCCCTTGTGAATCAAACAGCTTTTGGAGTGGCTGGGACATGTGTACTGCAGGGATAAAAGCCTCGCCTGATGCAGCTGGGTTGTGGGTAGTTGAGGCCACAGATCCACCTTCATCACATCCTCCCAGTTTTGGTTATTGTTCTCGGAAGAATATGTGAATAACAAGACCAATCCGCTGCTCATATTCAGCTTTGAAAACTTTTCAAACCAGTGAACTCACAGTGACTGACTCACACCCAGAAGAGACCTTTACTCTTCTATGGTCCAGTTGATGTGTTAATTGTTAGCAAATAGGACTCATGTTGTTTTTGTTTTTTTAAACGTGATACATTAGTTGGACTTAACTGGGCACTTAGGATACTTATCTTCACAACTGGCTATAAAAAAGCATAGGTTACATTCCTAGAAATGAGTGCTGATTGGCTTGTCAAATCAGCAGTCACAGGCCATTTAGCCACCACCAAACAGAGCGGAGGAGTCCTCTAATGAAAGCTTTGAGTGGGGTCTGAGAACACATCAGGATCGGTGTCTTCAGAAGAACGAATGTTGAAACTGGTGTGTTGTTTCTGGCAGCAATGATGCTCAACGAAACCCTTCATTTCCTGAAGACAGAGAGATTTTGTGGATACTGAGCGGAGAAATTCTTTCAGTGGACTCCAACTCAATGACAACCACTGACAATCACTCAATGGTGGAGAAATGTCACTGGTGTCTGGTTTTGATTTATCTGTTTCTGAGGATGAACTTATCTGGCTGTAGATACCTGGAAAGCCTTGGAAAGTGACTCTGTCGCCTGGTGCTGCTCCACTTGGAGGATCAAGGATTTCGACCTTGTCTGGTGAGCTGGCACACATGACCATAGCTTGCGACACCACTCCTCTCATCTTGGCTGGCTTTAGATTACAAAGCAAAACTGCCATGCGGTTCTGCATCTGCACGAGAGGGACAGAAGATTAAATACATTTTTACAGCCCATATGTCTTTCACAATAGCAAGAAAACATATTATACCCACTTTACTCAAGAAGGAGAAGAAAAACAAAAAAACAAAACACCTGATGTGGTCTGTTTGGCTGTGGCACAGAGAATATCATAATTCAATATAAACAATAATGCCAATTTTAGTCTTCGTCTTAGTTTCTAATTTAAAATGACAGTGTTTGATGGGCCATGGTTTGTTTCATATTTCATTCACCAAAGGAAGCAAACAAACAAACAAACAAACAGGGAAGAAACAGATCCATGAAGTCTGGAGACCTCGGCAGCTCACAATAATTTAAAATGAAGACCAGAGGAAGTTTCTGCCAAAAACTGACACGAAGAGAAATCCTGTATTTCATGACACTCTATATGCCAGATAATAAAAAAAATAAACATACCTTTCTTTGAAGAATATTCTTTCAGAAATTGCTACATAAATCTAAACTCATTTATTTTGCTAAGACAGTTTTCATTTTTCATCCCCCGGGTAGTTTTGGAAAGTTGGAGGGAGCATATGGAGTTTTTTTTTTTTTTTTAAACAGTATTTACTAAACAGACATATTTCATGCGTACAGTGGACATCCGTCTTAACAGTTATTTTATGATTAGACTGTCTCAGACTCGTATTACCAACTGGTAAATATTAATTATCCACATTCAGAAAGTATAGCTATAAAACTTGTGATGTCTCTCCGCAGATTTTTCACTCCCGTGTCTGTCCTGTGACAGAAATAGATAATGGCTCATATAAATACAACAGTTAACAAGAATAGTCAAACAGGAATTTGATTTTAAATTTATTGCCTCAGAGAGTAATGGACTGACAGAAGAAAGCACTAAAGTCTATTGCTGCAACACAGCTACTATTGAAGCTTCTGTGTTAAAATTTGTTGTCGCTTGTCATTTATGTCTTTGTTCATTAAGTGAGACCGTTCTTTATATACATGATTTCAAGAAGGCGTACAGTATGTTTCTATCTTAGTGCTATACACTGTTTATATGTTAAGCATTAATGTAATAAAGGCAAAGACAAACTCAGAAATACTGCAGACTGTAAAAATAACTGGTGCTTTTCATTTAGACGAAATTCTACATTCAGTTTGTTTTTTCTTCAGGAACGAATCATAAATCCATGAGGAAGCAAAGTTCATGTCAATATTTTATGTTGGTGATTTAGGGTCTCCATCAAATATTTAACTGCTGAATAATCAACAGAAAAAGTCACTTTGAATAGACAAGTAAAACCTTATTCTGGATCCAGTGAGTCATGAGTGTAAAAACATACATAATGGTACTTGCTTGTGCGTGTAGTGAAAACATGTCTCAAATGGAGTTGCCACTTTATGGAGGTAATAAAAACATGATTTGTATTTTACTCTCCACCATCTTACTCTCCGCAGACAATGTAGTGTGTCAGTTTGGTGGCAGTCAATGATTTTGACAAGTACGGCCTTCAAACCGAAGCCTGATGAAACATTCAATGACCTTCAGTTTAAGATCAAGATTAAAATCATATCTTTAAGGGTGAGTTCGTACCTGGTCCAGAGGTATGTGTTTGACCAGCCCGCTGACCACAGTCCTGGGTGAAGCCTCTCCCACATCCACTTGCTCCACATACAGACTATCGGCATCTGGATGTTTCTCAGCTGTGACAATGCGTCCAATACGCAGGTCCAAACGAGACACGTCCACCTTGGCTTCCTCCTGACTGGGAGCTGCCTGCTTTTTCTCTGCTTTCTCTCCTCCTGGCACCAAAGAGAACAGAAAATACTGTTATAATAATGCTGTTGTACTAATAGTGAACACAATTTGATTTGATCTGTGTCGAAAGAAAGTCTAAAGTGGCAATTTGCATTTCTGGTCCAGAGCATTACAAAGACAGTAGCTGTCCATAATGTGTTCGAAGAAAGGTTTGCCTAACAGGCATCTGTGGCAGCTTTTATGCTATTAAATTAAATTAAATGTGCATGATATTTTAGAATATATTTGTCTAAAAGCACTAACAATCAGCCAGCTGTTTGCTTTCCGAGAGAGATTATTGAAAAATGGCTGAACCATGGCTGAAACAATACTGGTCATCTGTGTGGAATCTGATTTAATTTCCTCCCATAAATGAAAATAAAGCCAATGACAGGCCTCGGGGTGGCATGTGTCTCATTTGATCCGCAAATAAAAAATTAAGGAAAAGACAATTGCTTTTCCTCTTCCTCTCAGAAACATTTGGTGCAAAACTTTGACTAATTGACAATACCAATACCCACTTTTGGCTGAGGGCGTGTGCTACATGATCCACTGACTTAGCAGAATAACAGATGCTTCCTCCCAGAGAGACAAAGTACCTTTCACTGACTCGCTTGGCTTTCTTACACACATTCATGCCAGTGAACTGCACTGATCAAATGATCACACAGTCTTTAATCATTCCTCTGCGCCCACACCAACTCTGAAGAATATAAATTTCAACCGCTGCCTTTGATATTCAACATTCCTCCCTTGAGTAATCTTTCCGCTGCTGTGATGACAGTAACATTACCAAGGCTCCACAGGTTATGCATTGAGTTTGTAGACTAACAAGTGATGAATGTTTGGATGAGGTGAGAACATAGCTCCATCAAAGTAGAGGCAGAATGTAGCACATACAAATGCATATCAAGAGGAATAAGTACCTCTCATTAACAGCTCTCCAACATCTGGATGTGAGAAATACCAGACCCGGAGTCTTAAAGCTTGTTACTTCCGCTTTCAGAAGGATAACCTCATAAACACATCCAGCACTAATTATTTCCTGTCTTTGCATGACAGTTCTTTTAATTTGTCCAGATAACATATTGCTGAAACGGAAGTAAACATTAGAGATTTACTGTTAAGTAACTGAAATCTGATGTGAGGGATTT
Organism: Polydactylus sextarius; assembly: GCA_016801845.1. NCBI lineage: Eukaryota > Metazoa > Chordata > Actinopteri > Polynemidae > Polydactylus > Polydactylus sextarius. The sequence goes on from CM028907.1 coordinate 3,958,193, forward strand.
CCTTTTTTTTTTTTTTACTATCCTAAACTTCACATTAATATAAAACAGTTTAACTATATTATATTTCCTCTTGCACAGCGATACTTTGGTTTTTACGACAGGATCCTTGAATGACGCACATTCACAAAGAAAATTATCATTAAATCATTTTCCAATTGCTGATGTTGTTAAGCAGGGATGCCTCCTCACAAATCATAAGACTCCATAAACAAACCAGCTTTCACGGAAGAGCTTTCTGACTGAAGCCTGAAGATCTTGGATCCATTAAGAATCAGATTTTGCTGCCTTACATCCATTGTCACCTGATATTAGAAATTCAAATTCAAACCAGCGTGTTTGGAGAAGATCATATGACATTTGCATCTGGTCAGCTGCAGATAGACAAACTGGATCTTAAACAAAACCTTAGGTTAAAAAAACAACAGTAATGCTGATGAATCCTTCAGTGGCGAGAGACGAGTCACCATCCTGGTGTCGCTGACAACCTGAAAACGAAACATGCAACAAGAATGTTGCTATATAACATAAAAAGGATTCATCTGACCTTCTAAAACTGTTTTTATTGGATGTGAAAACTTCAAAAGATTCCTCATAAAATCCAGTAATGTGCCATATTTTTTCATTAAGCCGTTACCTTTTTTCTCTGGCTTCTTCTTTTTACCCTCATCTTTGGGTGGGGGGCTCTGGACAGCAGCAGCGGGGGAAGCTGTGGGTGCTGGGTCAGAGGTCTGGGGAGGGGTGGGCTTCGAACTGCATTGAACCATGGGTTCACCTGATGGCATCGCCACCTCACGCACTGAAAGAAAGACAGATCCAAAACATTAACAGGAAGAAAAGGGTTTCATCGCTGGTGACTTCGTTTCCTGATGTGTGAATGAAAGAGCTGCACTGCTGCGAAACAGACTTTTACATTACAAATACACAAGGTGCACTACATCATAGTTGTGCCTTTTCACCCAGAGACCTGGTTGCATCAACATAATACAATGAAATGATACAGAGGCAGCTTTATTTACACACCCAGTGGGAGGACTGCTCTCCTGATGCAAACAGTTTTGATGGGAAAATGACACAGTGTCCAAACTGATGGAAACATGGAAAAGGAGCCATAAAGCAGGGAACAATGTCCTACAATAACTCTCCTGAAAAAAATAACCCCTCATTTAAGGCGCCTGATGTTTGAGTTCCTACAAAATCTTGTGCCTGTGTCTGACAAACATCAGTCTGCAGGCACACCACCATCAACCATAATGCTTTTAATTACCTTAATTCTATGTTAGGACCTGAGACCAGGACCTTTCCGGTTTACCTTGGAATTATGGCAATAACCTCTTAAACTCTTGACATTCCACTTTCAAGTTTCCTCTCAAGGTTTTTTTACACTTAAGAGAAAAAAAAGCAAAAACTGTATCTCATAATGCTGCTTAAAGTGAGTGTTTTCATAAGTTTTTCGTAATTACACGATAATATCAAATGTCGATTTAGACGTCTAGTACAGTGGATCTTGACAATAATTTCATTGTGCTCATTGTTTTGGTTGTTTCAGAGGCTGCAAACCCTCATCGTCAGGTTTTCAGGCAGTGAAAGAGCTCAGATAAATCCACCGTACACGGCTTATTCGACACTAAATGACAGACACACAACATTAGCAACGAGAATTTAGAAGCAAAAATACAGACATTTCCCTCAGAAGTTGGTGGAGACCAGAACACAGTTGAAAGGAGAGTAAACATTAGACTTACATTTGTTGATGTCATGTCTGCAGTAATATCTTGGTTTAATTATAGCAGAACTAAAGTGGACCAAAAAGCTAGTCTGTTGTGTTTCTGCAAAATACAATTTCAAAGAGCCACAGATGGTTGGAGCAGAGCTCTTTGTCAACTTTAAAATGACTTTTAAGCAAATCTAACCTTCATCGGCTGCCATTTTTTTTTTATTTTAGGCTGCAGAAAAGTTGTTTTTCTTTTCCTGACTGGCACCATTATAGTCACATTCAGCAGTTGTGTCTTTCTCATCCCAATAACAAATCAGCAAAGCTGATTGAAATTCCTTTCAAAAAGTTCATATTTATCTGTGTTTTCATGAAGCTATTTTATGCCACCTTAAAGCCATTGAAAAGAAACCCTCAAAAATAAACATCACAATTAGATACAATATGTGGAAAAACAGTCCCGGGTGTATTGGAAAACATTCATTCAACGTTCCAACACTAACATATTTTTTTTTGAATAAGGTTAAATTGCTTATTTCTTCCAGTCCCCCTTTATTCCAGCAGCTTCCCTCTGGAAAACATTAAATGTGTGTTAATGTGTGTGATCTGAGCTGTTCGCCCTTGAACGTCAACGTATGTCAGACACACAATGGCTGACAGACATGTTGTCCCCATCGCTCTAATGGGGATTCTTGAAACACTATGGTTTCTCATAACAAAAACAAAAAAGATCTGGGTATAATGGGCTGAAGCGAGAATACACAAGATGTTATCATTGATAGCACAAACCAAACAATGCTCTAATGAGCAACAACTGACATCAAATGTTCCCAAGTCAGACACACACAACTGCTTCTATAACTCGATATAAAGGATAACAACATCAAGGTCTTTGTAAAGAAAAACAAACATTTGATCTGTGATGGAAGTCTTTGCTGGGAACCAAACTCGACATACCTCCCCTCCGCTTCTCTTTTTCCAGCAGCTGTTTTTTCAGTTCTTCGATGTCATTCTTCAGTTTCGCATTCTCCACCATCAGTTTCTTCTCTTCTCTGACACTGGCCTGGATTGCTGCGCCGAGGCAAATTCTTGTTACCACAGCAAGGGAATTACATTTCAACTTCCCAAAGGACATTTTGAGAACTGCTTAACTAGTATAAATATATTACTGACTAAAATATGTCGACTGCTGATAATCAATAATGTGAATTAAAGAAGTAAATCCTTGTGTTTTTCTTTTCTCTTTTAATTTGTACAGGTGATAACATTTAAGAGCTTTATTATTTTTGCACAGCTGAAACTAAAATACAGCTTGTTTTCTACTCATTTATATTTAAATGAGACATGATTATCTGCACAAGAGTTTATTACTTTCTGTCTTTTTCAAAGTTGATTTGATCCTTGATTCTCTGGATTTGACCATTTATCCTCCTGTGGCTAATTTGCAAACACTTTTTTTGTTTTAACTGAAGCCTCATGGTTTCATGTATTTGCTTGTGGCTGTGTAGGAATTTTACTCCAAGTCTGCGTCTGTCTAGACAAAATTAAACTGTAACTCTACCTAAATGGACTGCATTTATATAGCTCTTTTACAATGTGCCTCTCCTTGGCTGACAAGAGTTGTGGTGTGTGGCTGTTAGTTTGACATGTCCCCTCTTACTGGCTTTCTCCTTCAGCAGCTGGACTTGCTGTTTGAGGTACTCGATGATCTGGTCAGCCTCCGCTGCCCGCTGCTCCAGCCTCAACAAGGGATTGTGACTTGACATCTTCACTAAAGAGCGAGCCAGGAACCTGAAAGATGATAAAGACTTTTAGCCACCACAACACTGTAAAATGCAAATGAAAACAAGTGGCTGTTGTGGAAAAGACTGTATTTGTATTTTAATGTGTAATATTTTCAGGCATCATGTACAGTGAAGCCATAATAAGTCACTGTATATGAAAATGACCTTTTGTGACACTAAGTAGCAATATAGACAGAGATGGTATTTCCACGGTACCGCGCTGAACATCTACAGAAGATACATGTTTAGAGTTACAAGGTTTGCATTCCAGAACAACCCCACCACAAACCGTAAACCTCCAAAATGACCACAGAGTAGAGTCTATGTCTCGGTGACAGTCTCAACAAAAACTCAACATTGTAATTTCCACAAAGGTGGTATGTGTTGCAAAGCTGTTCTAGTGGATTACATTGTATTGTACAGAGGTTTCTTATTTTTGTGTCATATTACATATTAAGCTGTTGCGACAGTATTTTAGCTGCTTCACTGTAAATACTCTACATTTATAAATAACTTTACTGTCATTCTGTGTCTCCATGTCTGTCCAGACTTCGAAAGAATTAAGTGTATTAATCAGAAACCACAAACTGTATCGACCACTAAGTTCTAATCAGTTCATCTTTGAATTCAAGTCCACATTTGTGCCAAATATGAAGAAGTTTCCATCAATGTTCATGAGATTTTATTTTCGTGACTTTGGGAAAGAACGAAGAAAAAAACCCAGAAACAAAAAGCCTCAGGCTCCCACGGCTACTGCAGGCGTGGATGGATAAAAATAAGCACGGTGGATGACAAACTGCAACACGTTTGTCAGAACAATCAAACTTTGACAAATTTTCCATAACATTGGGCCAAAGCAGATTTTAAACCATGTGTTAATGCAGATTCATGACTGTTATACTTTGGCTGCTTCCCACAAAGTGACAAAAACGAACCTCAGTTTATGGGGAATGTTGACAGATAAACAGCACATGTTGATTTTTGTAAAAATGACAGTCAATCGGCAAGTTTTGATTCCAAATTTGTCAAATGTGACAGTTTGTTGCAACATTTCACTTTACTAGAATTACCACCTCATGGTTGCAAAACTCTGCCAACCAGTCGAACTGCGGTTTCCATCAATGTCTGTTCAAGACACGTGAGTACATGGATTCTTATATCTACTTATATATAAAAATGTGTTTGTGAGCTCACAGTGACCTTGACATTAAACAAGTAAAGTCAAATCGGTTCATTCTTGACTCTAGATGAACTACATAAAGATTTCTCTGGCCATTATTTATATATTTTCCCAGAGAACAAAATGTTTAGATAAGTACAGATAATCCTGAATTAATACAGTAACACAGTTAATACAGTGTTTTACAGTAACAAGTGGTAAAGTGACATTTAGATGTTTTAACCTTTAAATCATACTAGGATGACATTATGCGTTCAGTTACGAAGTTCAAAAGAGATTAGACACTCTTGTGCCACTCAACAGAAGTACAGCTGGACACCAGTTTGGGTCTAGGGTTATGTTCCTTTATCTTACTGAGCTTAGCAAATTACTTCTTGAAGAAAGAGGAAAGAAAGATTTTTACAGGCTGAGGCATGGAGAAGAAAACTTCTTACACATATTAGAGGGAGGCGCTGGAAAACAACAGCTGGCCCGAGATGAAAACAAAATGTTGGGGGATGAGGAAATTAGAAACACAAAAGAGCTGGAGTTGATAAAATCAAGGATCAAAGCATTGTTTTTTGAGAAACTAAATTGATTTAAACAGGACCAGTGGTGGAGTAATAACAAGAGCCACAAAAAGGCAATCTCATTTGGATAACCTCTGAAAAAAAAAAAAAAAAAAAAGGGGGCCGGGGGCCGAGGTACAGTCTGTAGCATAAAGACATAAAAAGGTCACGGCCGCTTTGAATTTCATATGGAAATAGCCAAATGTGTTAACAACATTAAAGAGATTTGGGATTTCGCTGGTCTCCAGTCTGTCTCATGTACCTGTCTTCACTTCATGAGTAATGAAAGGTCTTTGATTCATCTTCTGATGTTCAGCTGTATGGATTTAACAGGTTAAACATCTATTCACACGACAGCTGCTGCTCAGTTGGCAGCGAGCAGTTTCTATTCTTGTACAGTTTTTATTTATGTCCTAAAAACAGCCATGACTGTTTAGTTGTACATTTCACAACAGTTCATTTCAACAGTTTAGCTCCATTTTTAAATTAAAATATCAAAGATAACGTTGAATAGATGTACACAGGATACACATGTGGTTTAAGTTTAATCTGTAAATCTGCTATGTTTAACCACCACCTTTCTCTGGTATGGTGCTGGTGTGTGAACAGACCCACCGGGAAACAAGTGTTTCCTCTTTTCATGCTTCATTCCCAGAATAATAAAACCATAGGATGGTTCCCCACCTGTCTGCCAACCAGGCCGTCATGACAGAAAAGTACAGTATGCCAGCACCACCCGAAGGCACCGCAAGGGCCTACACATTTTAATTTCAAAGAGCTGTGTACCCTTCAGACAGGAAGCAGTTGTCTTCCTCACATTTGGCTTCAAAAGGGATTAAATTGAGACACGCTTAGGAGTCTAGTCAAAAATAATTTATGCTTTTATGGACTAACAACCACTGCCCAGCGGTGAACTGCCGTCAGCTACTTTTGAGCCACACATGATGGCGATTCAATCAAAGTAAAATACATTAGCAATAATACAGTTTGAAGAATAGACTCTGCCCCATTACTAATGGTTAATTTGTCATTTGGTTTTATTATTCACAATTACATAACAGCTCTACTTTTCAAATTAATTACTATTTTATAATAAAAAAAAAAAAATCCCATTAAATAAATAGCCACAATTTGTCAACACATGAAAATATTTAAAGTGCATATTGTTCAGATAGTCACTTAGAAATAGTCAACTAGAAAAATTAACTAATGATAGTTTTGATTCATTAATTCATTATCTAAAAATATTTATCTTACAGAAAAATAAATAAAACATATTATAATAATATAATTATTGTGTGTATTTCCTGTGTGTGGTGGACAAGCTGTTATTTATTGATTTATTCTTTTTCATGCCACTTTACATAAAACATATATTTAGGTTTTGGCTTTTACACAAAATTAAGTTTCCTGTAACATTGATGAAAAACACAAATCACTGACAACACTGGCTGCAGACCCAGTTAAATAATTATTCAGTTTGTGTAATTTCAGTCATTTGCAGATCATCTAATCAAACAGAGATAATCTCAGTCCACATTCTGATAAAAGTTAATCCCTGACTTATAAATAAATGTGTATTATTGAGAACAGACACCTCAACACTTTAAATTAAACATTACTACACGTTGCGTCAGTTAAACCAGTGAGCTATTAACTCGTTTAGCTTTAGCTGCTAAACTAATAGCTACAAAATTGGTTAGACGTTACTGACAGTTTACGTTTCCTGTGCAGCTATAGTTGGTAAAAACAGTAAAATAAATATAGCGGCTTTATTAAAAAACTTACATGTATTGTGTGAAGCAGACCCAACACGTTTCGTGGGTCGGTTGGGGGCTTGACAGCTGCTAAGCTAACGTGGCTAAAGTTAGGTTAGCTAGTCGCAGACGGTCAGATTCAGGACCCCAGTGATTTGATACAACCCGGAAGTACCGTAGGTTCGTGAGTGTTGCCTTACCATTAGCTAGCCGTATGTTTTATATATCGACACGAAATGTGAGGTGGTCACGATATTCGCCTGTATGTAATTATTGATATTAGAAATTACACGAGAAAAAAAAAAAATTAATTACACAACATCAGTATAAATATAATTTTAATCGACTGAGAAAATTATAAAAAGCGCATTTTACGCACTACTCCGTCGCACAAAATTGACGTCATAGATCACGTTCATTCAGCTGTTTCCTTCACGTCGCAGTCAGGAAAGAATTTCATTTCAAAAATATAGATTTCAATAAGTATTTCAAGTTGATTGTGTTGACATGATTGTGCAGCTTCCTCTCTAAATGTGAGTATTAAACCTTGTCGGAGGCAATGCGCACTATTTAATCAATAACATGACAGTTGTTTTGAACGTGTAGTTGTGTTCATACCGTGGGTTTAACACTGTCAACAACACTGTCTTTTATATCGGAAGTTACTGTAAATCTCAACCGTAAGATGTGCATATGTTTTAATTACAGTGACAGTTTTAACCTATCACTTGCTCTGATTATTGTTTTAACAGCGTTGTTCTTATTTACAAGCTTATTAAACACCATTCACAACATTAAATGGAATAAATGAGTGACTAGATGTTAATGTACCAAGCTGTGTTGATGATTATAATGCTCCTCTCATACATTGTCATCGTCGTATATATTATGACATATTTTGATCTATTCTTGTGTCTCCTCTTTTCAGCGTCTCGACACAGTGGCAGGATGAGGCCCCTTAAAGATGCTCAGCTCGGAGCTTTCACCTTCTTTGCTTCAGCTCTTCCTCATGATGTCTGTGGGAGCAATGGTCTCCCTCTCACCCCCAACTCCATCAAAATCCTGGGACGCTTCCAGATCCTCAAGACTGTCACTCATCCCAGACTTTGTCAATATGTGGACATCTCCAGAGGGAAACATGGTATGTCGTCCTCTCTTACATTTTGTTTTTATCTTTTTTCTTTTCACAATATTCTGTCACAATATTCTTTTCTTGATGTATAATCTCATTTAATTTATCCAGAACATAAGCTTTTGACTCTAGTTTTATTTTTATTGATTTTGTCACTTGTTTACTGTGATGCATATAATGGTTTGTTATTTAAACATCACACAAAGTTTTTGTTTACAAGAAATGAAGTGGACATATTAACATTATGTTGGACTGAATCTTTCACATACATCACAGCCCATTACGTTACTATAAAGAGTTAATCAACACATCAACGGCACATTGTCAAAAACACACTTGCTTTCTCGGTAATAATTAACAGAAATTCAATTTTGTTTTTTCTTTGTTCTCCCTCTTTTTTAATAGAGCGGCTGATTGTTGTTGCTGAACACTATGAAACCAGTTTAAGTGATTTCCAAAAACAGGGGAAAACTGTTGGGTGAGACGTTCATATTCTGTAATTATTTAGCAGTAATTAGCGTGTATTTAATGAACCATTACTGTTACTGTAAAAACTCATACTGATGGTATGTTACTAATGATCTTGTATATGATGGGTTAGGGAAATGTATGCATTGACTTTGCCACCTACTGGCCATGTTTAGCTTTGCATAATATAAACAGTGTATATAATTTCTTACACTCAACTGTTTCAAATGTAGATAAATATTTAACATATCTCTTCTCTGACCCAGTCACTAGCCAGCCTCCCGTCATGTATTCCTGTGAAATCAGGTTCCACTACCTGACCCTCTAACAGGTTTGGCACATGGTTGTGTTTATGTTTGTGTTTGTATTAGCCCAGATAAGGTGCTGCAGATAGCCTTTGAGGTCCTTGAAGGTCTGGACTTCATGAACAAACATTGGATGGTGCACAGAGCCCTCAGTTCACATAATGTGCTGATGGACTGCAAGGTACATTTTTCATCAAATTGAGCTGTTTTATGTTTGTCTCAATGTCTTTTCTGTTAAAAGAAAATGAAATGAGAATCTAAATGAAAAACTGTCCCTCTAAGATGGATTTTTTCTTTGCAGGGGAATGTCAAGCTGGCAAAGTTTGGCCTTTATCACATGACTGATCATGGGGCTGATGTAGATTTTCCCATTGGGTACGTCTTTTTCTCCTCATTTATCACAGAGAAATACCATTACTGCTTCTCTGGAACTCTTCAACCAGCTGGACTAAACTATGTGAGCTGTCTATTCAGGGTCAAAGGTTCACATATATCTGTTTGATGTTAGTCAGATCGTGAAAAAGGCAATTGACCGTAACATTAAAGCACAATTGGCTATCGTTTTTCATGGAAACCAGGTTTTGGGGCATAAGAATAGTTTCCTGGTTGAAGTACTGTGACCGATCGTTGGACTTTTATCCTAATCCAAAGGACTTTGTGTTCTACCAAGCATCGCTGTGTAATATCCTTTCACAGATTCAAAAGTTGTCGATGGCACATGCCTGATACATTTCCATAAAACATCTGGGTGAAAAATTTACTGAATGTAACTGTTAAGATGTTATGGTGATTGTTTTAAGGTGTTTGTAGCTGTTAAGCTTAATTGAGGAAATCTATATTGAGTGTTATTTAAAATGCTGACAAAATAGTGCTTATCTCCTCTGTGATCTTGACCTCAGGTACCCATCATACCTTGCTCCAGAGGTGATCGCTCAGGGCTCTTTCCACCCCAGTGACCCTTCCCACGATGAAGCTCCTCTGCCCTCAGGACCCAAGACTGATGTCTGGTCACTTGGGGTGTTGCTCTTTGAACTGTGTGCAGTAAGACTCCTCGATGAACCATTTTAACAAAACATGACATTCACTCGAGGGTATTACCTGAATTTCTTACTGCACAGATAATTTTCACCTTCAGATCTAACGCTGTGATGCTGTTACAGGGTAGACGACTGCTGCAGAATATTGATATAAGTGAGAGATTAAAGTTCATTCTAACATTGGGTAAGTGAAAAGGGTGTACTGAGTACTGAGTGATATGCTCCTAATCTCAATTAAGCTTTTGTGTTGATGTTGTTTGTCATCCTCAGGTTGCATGGACGACATTGTGACTGTTCTCGCCGAGGAACATGGTTGCCTGGATACAGTTAAGGTAGTAAAAGTAATTGGCTTCCTCATGGTGTTTAACATGTATGAAGGAATTTTTTAATTTATATTTTCTTAGTTGAATTTTGTAATAAAAAGCCATTTTCCATTTCCTATTGGAAAAATAGTTCACATTATTTGCTTTGATGTATTATATTAAAACACATCTTTATAAAGTGCAAAATCTTTGTGTCTCTTTGAAAAGTTATTATAAACACACTCAGCTGGCAGTTTATTAGGCACATTGAGTCATGTGATATATCCTCCCTTCATGAAGGTTTTAATGTGTAGTTTGTGTTAAACGAAAGAGATGTCGATTTAATAGTTTGATGTTTTTAGAGGATGTAGTTTCTGTTGCAGCTGAATTGTATTGTTTTGTACAAGAAGGTATTTCTGTTATTTAACCTACCGTCTTTGGTATAAACAGGGTGGACAGAATGATACAAACTTCTGTCCTGGTAAATTACACAAATAATATTGAACGTAAAGTGAAAAGATTTCTCGATATTGATTAGGAAATGTCTGTGAGTCATTTCCAGTAAGTTAGAGTTTCACAATAGTTGCTCTATTAGTTTTGTGTATACACTTTGAAGTATTTGATGACTTTTTGAGGTCACTGGAAGTTTAAATTGGATCTGTCTGTATCGCCTGAACCTCAGCTAATATGTGAAAAATGACTTCATTTCTTACAGGAGCTGCCTGAGAATGTTCTCCAGTTATTACGGAAATGCCTGACCTTTCTTCCATCCAAAAGGTAAATACACTCTCTGCTGGAAATCATATCCTGTTGAAGGACATTGCCCATGTAGTTTCCAAAACATTTTTGCATGTTATGAAGTATTTTTTCAGCATGTTGCCGAGAATTCCAGCATGCTAAAACCAAAGAGTGAAATCATATCACAATAAACAGATGCAAGATATTAACACACTGACTCTGTGATAAACAGATTTTATGACTTTGTTTAACTAAAGAGGTCAAAATTCTCTGATTTCTTATAAATTACAGCTGAAAGCTGAAAGCTGTAATTTATATTTTTCTGTCATGATCCTAAAGTGTTTATGTGTATCCTTCAGGCCAACCCCTGCAGAGCTTCTGGGAGACCCAGTGTTCAGTGAGGTCTCGTGTCTTTATACGCATTTTCAGAAGCCTGTTAGCTTGTTCTCATCTTCCCTTCGCTGTGCACATCTGGAGCTCCCAGAGGACATCAGTGAACTTTGCAAAGGTCTGCATCTGTGCAGTGCATGGAGACTGAAACACTCACCACACACCAATTAGCTCAAAAATACAGTGACTTCCAGCTGAATTGATTCACTTGAGGTGGCTTTAATTAGGCATTCAGTCATCAGTACTGACAACAGCAGTAGTAATAGCAAACAGGTTGAAGTGAAGTAGAGAATTGTAACTGTGTACTATTTCTTTCTGAAAGGTAGTAATCATTTCCTTCCTGCAGCCTATTATGTAATTTCATAATAATATTCTATACCTGCTCTTACCTCTTGTTTGAAAAATTGTACGATTTAGTTTTTTCCATTTGACAAACATGACACATACAATATTCTGAGTCTGCTGTGTAACATTAAATTAGTTTAGAAAATAAAAGGGATACACTGAACATTATATTAACAGCACAGATTAGATAGTTTCCAACTTTCCTTTGTGCTCTCTAGTTTTGGAAAAGATTTTCTAGGATTTATGGTGTTTATTTGAAATATTATTGGCCTGATGAAACCTCATGAAAACAATTTATTAGTGTAATTTTCTTAACATTTGATCCAGACAGTTCAGTTTTGCCAAACATGTCTTGGTGTCACTGTAAATTCTACTCGCCAATAAAGAAACGAGCCAGAGGCTTTATATTGCAGCGACACCTGTGGAGCCTGTGGAGGACGTTTTAACTGTTTTGTATGTTTGCTGTTAGACGATGATGAGGACTATCTGTCCGAGCGAGCCATAGATGAGGTGTATCATCTGTGGTGTCTGGCTGGTGGAGACTTGGAGAAGGAGCTGACCAATAAGGAGATCATACAGTCAAAACCTCCAATCTGCACACTGCCCAAGTAAATCACACACAGGTCTCATTTGCTAGTTAATTCTATACTTGGATATAGTAAAAATGTGTCTTTCTTTTCTTGTTTTTTTGCGTTTTTCCTTTAGTTTTGTCCTGGAAGACGGGGAGTCTTTTGGCCAAGGCAGAGATCGAAGTTTTTTGCTTGATGACACTACAGTGACATTGTCACTGTGCCAGCTCAGAAATGTAAGAAAACAACAACAATATTGTGTAAATGAAGGTTTCGCACATAAAAGTTAGGAATTGATTCCCTTCAACGATTAATATAGGTTGAAAATGAACATTTCATAGTTCCAGCTCCTCAAATTTGCCCTGAAATTGTCTAATTTGAATTCTCTTCATGCTCCAAAAGAAATCTTTAACACAATTCAATACAAAGGGACAAAACAATGTAACAGTTTTTACAGCAGTCATTAACCCTGACGTTATTTGTACAATAAGAGCTGTTAATGACTCTTGTTAACTTTGTGAAATGTGTTCAAAATGGGTGATAAACACAGTTGGATAATGTTGTTTTCAATAAGTGTCTGTGTAACAGAATCTAGCATTGTTTTTTGTTTTTTAATGATGAGCTTCTTTCTGTCTCATACAGAGACTGAAGGATGTCGCAGGAGAAGCCTATTACCCTCTGCTGGAAGACGAGTAAGTAATCTCTATCCTGGAGCCCCTGCTGTCGTCCTCTCTTCCCCTCAGCCCACCATTTGTTTTGGTAATGTCAGATTCCTTTTACTTTTTCCTCCCTCAGACAGTCAAGTCTTCCACAGTCCAACAGCAGCAATGAGCTGTCGGCAACCGTCACGCTGCCACTCATCATCCGCGAGAGAGACACCGAGTACCAACTCATCCGCATCATCCTCTTTGACAGGCTGCTCAAGGTCAGAGCTCCATACAAATCCATATACACACTCACACACACTTGAAGTCACAGGAATAAAACACACAAATGGGATGCATGACAGACATGAAAATGTCTTACCACAGTTACAGTGCCTAAAAGCTGGCGCTGGTGTTATTTCCTGTATCCATAATAATTGTTAAATAAAAGCTGTGTGATGCATCTTTAGGCCTATCCTTACAAGAAGAACCTTGTGTGGAAAGAGGCCAGAGTAGATATTCCTCCTCTTGTTCGAGGACTGGCGTGGGCTGCACTGCTGGGCATTGAGGTAAGAGAAATTATAGTCACATGTTGAGAAAAAAATCATGTGAACCGCTGGACACTTTGGACAACCATTTACCTTTTCACACAGGGCGACATTCAAGCCAAATATGAGGGTATAGACAAGGATACACCCATTCCAACTGACAGACAGGTAATGTTTTTTCTTTTTGTGGAGTCACACATTTACAATTTTTAAATGTTATTTTAAATCCGTGCATGTTACCTGTTTGTTTGTGTGTGTTTTGTTGGTGTATGTCTCCAGATTGAGGTGGACATCCCACGTTGTCACCAGTATGATGAGCTGCTGTCGTCTCCTCAGGGCCACATCAAGTTCAGGCGCGTGTTGAAAGCCTGGGTGGTCTCTCACCCTGACCTGGTTTACTGGCAGGGTCAGTCACACGTCATGTCTAACTCTTATGTCACGGTGTCTTCCATTTACACTGCTCTGTCCTGTGCTGTACATGACTGAACACTAGATGGTGATCATGTCACATCTGCTAAACTACCTTCCTTGCCTCAAAGTATATCTGCATCACCTTACAGCAAAAGTTACAATATGATCTGTTTTGTTTTACTTTTCATTTCAGGTTTGGATTCACTTTGTGCACCATTCCTTTACTTGAATTTCAACAATGAAGGTAATAAGTATGAAATGTCTCAATATCTTATTATTTTTACTGTTTAGTTTTTTTTTAATCTCCAGTTTTATTCTGATGTCATACTTTTCACAGCCCTGGCGTATGCCTGCATGTCTGCCTTCATTCCCAAATACCTGTACAACTTTTTCCTGAAGGACAACTCTCACGTCATCCAGGGTGAGAGATTTATCATTTTTCTTTTTTCTCAGTGAAAAAGTTTGTCCGCCCCCCTGAGTTTGACCCAGTGACACAGAACCATGAAGCGTGCTTTTAGTTTCTCCTGATTGTAATATAAATTACACGCAGCGCCTCCTTTTCTGTATCACTTGTTTTCACTTTAGACATCCAGTGTAGTTAAGCTAATGTAGTCAACTGCCACTGCAAGTTAAGTAATAAGTATTAAACATGGTCAGAGCATTCAGCTAAGTTCAAAAACAAATTAACATCTGCTGGCACTGAGCATCAGGCCGTTGGCTCAATGTTGATTAAATTTTGGCTCCATGTTGTTTCTAAGCTGTGAAAACTGATTTCATTCTGTCTTAATGGAGTTTGCAGCTGAGCCACATCATTTAGAGATAGGGAAACAAATGAAACTGCAAAAGCCTGCAGAGAAATGTCACAAGCAATTCCTACATGACTGATAAACAGCTGCACCACACACCTCTTGAACTCTGTGGGGAATGTGGCTATTATCATTTCTTTCCACTGCTAGATGCCCTGGAGAGCTAGCTAATGTTTATCTGTCTGGTCAGAGTGCCTTTGTTGACTTACAGTGTGAAGAATGGCCGTGGCACAGCGTCACACTGCATGAGTTTCCATTCGACATATACAGAAGTTTGTTTCCAAGGTTTCACATCGAACCATCAGTTTACCTACAACATTTGGGTTTCAATCAAAACTACAAAGAAAAAAACAAACAAACAAAAGAAACAAAACAGAAACGCTACATTTCTGTTTCATGATGAAATATCATTCTCCATCATTGGCTCAAACGCACTTTCTTTTACACTTTAGTCCACATGTTGCACAGTAGATTTTATAAAGACATTTTACTCTTTTGCTTGTGTTTCAGAGTACTTGACCGTCTTCTCCCAAATGATCGCCTTCCATGACCCAGAGCTAAGCAACCATCTAAATGAAATTGGCTTCATCCCAGATGTAAGTTATCAACAGTGACCTGTCAAACTGACAACAATGAGCAGAGGTGGAGGACATAGTAGGTTAACAACATTTGCCATATGTAGCAGTGTTTTTTATTTTTTTACCTTTAATGGGAACTCAGCGATAGATACAAATTATTCCAGTTTCTGGCTCTGCACCAGGGGCAAAGTAAATCCATAGATCACTATGTATATCTTTTCATTGTCACTGACAATTTTTGTTCCACATCTTCTTCTCCAGAATTTGTAGCCAGGGTCAGGTACTCCCTGTAGACCACTGGCCATGATTTATACAACGACTAATGTCTGCCAGGCACACTTAATGATTGTCCTCTGCCAGACTTACATTATTTCTCTTACTCTGTGCCACCTCTTCCTGCCCTTCGCTTTCCCTCTTACAGCTTTGCTCAAACAGTGACAAGGTTAAAGTGTCCACTGTCTCTCTAGGGTTTCAGTTAGTGTGCTGATGAATGTGTGTCACCTGTAGACCAGCCTCTGGGACACTGCCCAATGAAAAGTGAGGTCTTTATCACAGAGGAGTCAGGGATTTAAGCCACCTCCTTCTTGCAGTTTCTGACACTGCAGCTCTCTTTCTAAAGTGGTGCAAGTGAAGCATCAAACTGTGCTTGTTGATTGTTTGTCATAATTTAAACTGTTTGGAGAAAAAGAGACATTAGGGAACATCATTTCACCTGAAACACAAACGCTGCCAGTCTGTGTTTCCTGCCTTTTTTCTTTTTAAACAGATTTCACCTTGTGACTCAGTCCCTGCTCTTCTGAAAAACGCATTGTGTTATGATGCTGACTTGACACTTACTGCATGTACAATAGTACCAGTATTGACATGCCTTTCAAAGGAGACTTTTCGTGCCTGTTTTGATTGTTAGGCCGGGACAATATTGGAACAAGCTTTGTTGATACAGCTTTCATGGTTGATGTCATTGCCAGTAATTAGACTTCACAGACCTTAAATCCCTCTTTCCTCAGTGAACTTCGCGGGGCAGTCTAAACTGTTGTTTGTGGTAATAATTCTCTCTGCCCTAAAAGAACAGATGTCAGTTTAGTATGATATGGATTTGATCTCCTATATATACTTATCAAAAGATGACTGGCTTCCAGTTTGTCTTTCTGAAAATATCAAGTCATGTGTAAGCATGCAAAACCACATAAAGTCTTTGGAAAACATTGTGGCATGGTCTCTGCTCCACTAATGCTATAGGCAGGGAGTCAGATTGCATGTTGCCAGTGGTTTAATTCAGGCCATTTTCAATTTGGCCACATCTCTTCCCCTGGCTCCACCATTTACACCTGCCCTAATCCAATCTGGCTGGGCTTGCAGTCGTGCTGCCGAGCTGTTGAAATTGAGTCTGGAACTCAGAGTGCAGTGGCTTTCTCTCCCCCTCATCACTCCTGGGCACAGAAGAGGTCCTCTGAACAGTCACCAGCTCCCCTGCAATTAGCTATCAATTAACAGGTTCAGATAAGCTCCAGTATTCCTGCTCCACACCCAGTGCTGCTGAATATTACAGAGCTGTGGAGACAGTGGCCAACAATTGGCAGGTGTTAGAACAGGTGGTTAATGGTGCAGTGTGTGTGTCTGTCTGTCTGTGTGTGTGTGTGTGTGTGTGTGTGTGTGTGTGTGTGTGTGTGTGTGTGTGAGTATGGATGCATATGTATGTGTGGTTTTCATTTTTATGCATTTCCTCCTGGGGAAGTGCGAATAGAGAGAGTGAAATAGGAGAGATGATGAGAATAAGGAGGGATGACAAGATTGGTATAATGAGATTCATCGTTAACTTTCTCCCCATTGACTAATAACCAAACTCAGCAGTTTGCTCTTTATTGCCGATTCTGTTTCTCAGAGGCTGTACAGATGTGCGGCCATGTGTGCTGTGTTTCTTAAAGACAGAAATTTCTCTTGCGAGAAAGCAGTTCATTCGTTTCATTTGGCATGCTGAATATTATGGATGCTGCATTATCTCATAAATGTATTCATATTTTATTCTCTATCTCTCCTCCTCGGTGCAGCTGTATGCTATTCCATGGTTCCTGACGATGTTTACACGTAAGTAGCTTCTCTGTCTACTCACAGTGTGGTTGTGATGCTGCTCTGAGCATAATCCTAAACTTTCAGAGGGTATTTTGAGGTTTCTTCTATTACAGTAACAATAAAAGAGAGTGAAAAGGTCAGTGGCTCCAGAATGGACAAGTTCTGTAGGATTTTGTGTTTTTTTTTCCTCTCGGTGACCTTTATTCCAGCTGCTAATTAATTCCAGTCCTGAAGGAAAAGGACTTGAACATTCAGTCCTATACCACCTCAGATCAGCCCTCATCAGCACATTGTGTTGCCAGTACTTCCATCCTTCATTTCCCTTTCGAATGAATGAAGTATCGACCTATCAATCTATCTTTCAAAGGGAGTATTTTTTAAAGTTGCTATTCAACTTTTACTAAAAGTAAATGATATTCAAATATCTTCCACCATCAGTAAAATCGTGTATTTAATCAAATTATGTAAAGTGATTCCAGTGTAATGTCACGCACTTGTGATTTTTGTCGAGAGCAGTTAAAATTTGTTAGTGAGACGCCAGTGTTTTGTCAAAGTGGAACAACGTGTATCACAGACATCTCAGGGCCAGAAATGGATGATGGACATTATATAGTTGTTTTAAAAGGCACAAGTCTTTTGTATGCAGATACATGTCTGCTCCAAGTGTCACTCTGTGACTAAACAGTGATGGAACTGAGCGGTAGACTTTACAGGCTTATTAAAACGCTCTCCAGGGACCAATCTGCATCATTCCCTGCATCTAAGTAGTGTCATGTTAAGACTCCATCCATGTTGCAAAGCACAAATATAACACCTGGCTCTGCTTGAGATATTTTTAGAAATATGGTGTAAAAGCCATTGTGCTTGTTGAGGTTGCATAGCTAATACAGAAATATTGATTACATTGTCATGATTTTACAGTCTGATGCAAATCTGTGATTTATTAAAATATTTTTGAGTTGAAATAAGGAAGAAAAAAATGGGATTTTTGTGACAGATACTTCCAGATACTCACTTCTTTTTTTTTTTTTTTTAAAAAAAACATAACATAAATATTTATTAGATCATGAAAAAATCAACGCTTTTTGGCAAGACTGTTTTCGTCAGTATGTCTATAACTTAAGAAGCCAAAGTGTTTGTGTTTGTATGAACTATATCAACATAAATTGACCTTTTTTTTTTAAACCAAACCCTACAAATGAATTGTGTCCCTTTTTAATAAAACAGTTAGAGCAGTATTTGATAAAAGGATCACAATGTATATTTTCTGATCTTTTAAAAAAATCAATGGCAGAATCAAATATCAGAGGAACTCATGAGGATTTCTGGCAGAGCTGTTTGTTATGCTTTACAACAGCCCTGAAGTGTCATTCTGCTACCTCTGTCTGAAATGACTGACAGCGTCTCATTATGAGACCATCCATAATATCCTTGCTCATTAGTGGAAACCTAACTATGATTGTCATGAATGAGACCATTCACCTGCTGTGCTGCCTGGAAGGTGCAGAAAGGTTTCATTTCAGCTGGTTTTGAGTAGTCAGTTGATGGCAATATTACACTTTTATCTTTCCACTGAGAACAGTTAGAACTCTGACATTTTAGCAAATTAACAAAGGTCACAGATCATTGTTGCAAATTGAATTAGATGTAATTAACCTCGGTATCTCTCAGGTGCAGTGGCATCGTGAATTACATTGGTACATCAGGACTTCACTGTTCTGCAGACTGTTACATGAGTCATTTTGCATTAATTGTAGCCAAATTAATCTGGAGATATTCATCTATTGATTCATCTGAACCTTGGACTTTATAGTGAGATATTTCATTCTTCAGTTAAACACACAAACTCACTGAGGCAGAGACTGCTCCCAGGCTAGAGGGTGTGAGGTTTGACCCTTTTACCCCTTATCCTCCCCCTGAGGTAGCACGTGAGTTCAGTATTCAGAAGGTGTGCCCCTGTGACTGCCAATGTCTCCAATCCAATATGAGACAAGGTTGGAGGGTCAACTTCCATTCATACACACACACACCCACACACATCCTGTCACTCACATGCATTAATCTGCTCACCTGACTGCTAATGTGGTGCGGACGCAGCGAGGCATTGTCGCACCGTGTACGCTCTCCCAGTCTGTAACACACATATGTCTACTGCATAACAACATGTTAATAAAAACCCTGATATGATATTAACAGGTGGACGGCAGCGGTTCTCATGCATAAATCTCAATTGGGAGGAAACATTACATTTTCAAATACTGAAAGTAATATGTGAAATAATAACTGCATTGGGACGTATCATCAGGATGTGGTTTTATTTGGCTTGAAATAACCGGTGCAGGTTCCTTGCTCTAAAGCTCCTCAGCCCCCTGATGTTCTTCCTGTCATTTTTCCACAACAACACCCACCTATAAACATTTTCCCAGCTGCCGCCCGCACATCAAATATCCCTCCATTCAACCGTGCCAATTCACTATTTTGTTTAGTGAGTGTCCCATTTTGTAGCGATGTTAAACAAATGCACTGTGCAAATCATACACATTATGTAAAAAACGATTCTCCTGTTTTTTTTCTGTGTACATGTTAAATTCTATTGTCCCGCTTGCAGGATCATATTTTACATCCCTTGAGGGATTTGTCTTTTCAGGCACTCTTAATCTTAGTCATTTTATGAATTTTCTTTTTCATATATATCTATTTATCTGTCAATCTGTATCCACCATACAGATGTGTTTCCACTGCACAAGATCTTCCACCTGTGGGACACACTCCTGCTGGGGAACTCCTCTTTCCCCTTCTGCATCGGCGTGGCCATATTGCAGCAGCTCAGGGATCGTCTCTTGGCTAACGGCTTCAATGAGTGCATCCTCCTCTTCTCTGACCTGCCAGGTGAGAATATTAGCTGGTATTTACATCTTTTCCATTCTTATGAACACTGTATTTCAAGATAGCTTTTTAAAGCATCCTTTACAATTTGACAAAAACATTGACTTTGTTGTCGAACGTCAACATCATTTTGTTGCTCACATCCTTTCTACTAAGGAAATTTCCTGAAGAAATTTCATGACATCACATCTGGTGCAAACATTCAGTTTGATTCAAGCGCATAGTCTTTATATTTTGGCAGCTAAACAGCAACACACCTGTTTTTGGCCATAACTCTACTTTAAGTATAAATTACCTCTAACTGGACTAGTTGGCAGAGACATAACACAACACGGTGGTAATCCCAGTTATCTCTATTTTCTGGTGTTTTTTATACTCAGGTTTGGCCAAATATTTTTTTTTGTCTTGCCTAAAACTGACCTGAAGGTTGTTCATCTGTAACAGGAACTGGCATTTGCAGGACGCTGTGTTTTGTTCTTTGGATGTACTAATGTGTACTCATATGTCTGCTCTGATGATATCCTCAAAGCAAGCGGCTCTGCACCCCTACACAGACAGACTCCCGCCATTATGTGCTGTAAAACTGTGCTGTATGTGATCTATCTGTCAAACAGTCAATTATTCCGTTGATACTACTGCACGTATAGGTACACAAAGAAGACCTACTGTAAAATCCCTTAACATATTTGATTTTTACTACAAGAATAAGGAGCAAAAAGTGTATCAGTTCTATCATAAAAAGTTAATTGTAATCAACTAAACTATAACTGAAATAGATAATAGGTGACCTGATGTCTGGATGGTTGGTGCAACAAACATAAGCTATTGATGATGTTGCAGTTGAGTTAAGCTGCCGCCAGTTCATTTTCTGGCATGTGCACGAATTGCAAAGATAATGTTGTGTGTGCATCAAGTGAAAAGCACAAACAAGTTTCAAAGTTTGTGTGTAGAGTAAGTAGACATAGTGTGTAAAGAGAGAAGGGGGTGGAGGAGAGTGGCAGACAAGATAAAAGGGCAAGAAATAAATAAAGCTAAGGGTTAGCATGGGGATATGAAGCTAACAGGCTGCCTGAGGCATTTACCTGATTTGCACATAAAAGACATTGAGATTTGTATTAAATACTGCACTAACAAAGATTGAAGGTGTGGTGGTGGGAAATGACACTGGTAGAAAAAAAACAGAAAGAAATCCGCCATACAAAACGTCAAATGTGTCCACCTGCATGTTATTTTTCCCTCCACACTCATTACAAATAATGACACTCTTTGGAGATTACAGTTCTTTAAAATGTCATTACACCAGATTAGTGAAATATCACTATAGAGCAGACATATGGTGTGGGATGAGGTGAGGCAGGGTGGCAAATACTGAAATATAGTCTTTCAGCGCAGCAGTGTGGTTGTTGATCCCTGCAGGTTTCAGTGTATTACAGGCAAGAGGAGAAACTCTGCCTTTTTTCACAGGAGGGACAACAACAGGAGGGCTGACAAATCAACAAGCAATACAGAGGGTTGATCCTAGTCACAACATTGATGGAAACATATAGTCATTAGCTTTGTTCTGTTGGTTTCATTTTATATCTGCGGTACTTTAAACAGACTTACTCTTTTTCCACAGGGTTTTTAAAGTGATATAGGTAGACACTGACATGTCGCCCTGGGGACTGTGCTGTTTTTGCACTGTATATGCCACACACAGTGAAGACTTCTAACAGTAGCTCTTAATGTGTGCCCTCTTTACTGTTCTTTTTCACTTGCACAAAGCGATTACTTCAGCAGAGTATTGGTGACATAAAATCCTAGAGCAGCATTTATAATGTATGTCTTCAAATTGTACCTCTCGCCTGGGGGATAGCTCACACAATTTCCTTTAAAACTCCATTTCCAAATGCTGCTTAGCTCTCTTTTTTTCTAGCTGAAAGGCAGAATGACATTGGGGTTTTAAAAGCAGCAGAGACATGTAAGATTTGTCCAGAAGGGATGCTGGCGAACTCTGTAAACTGAGGCCTTTCTGCCTAAATTCAGTGTTGCCATACCTCACTGTGTTTTACTGCCCAAGTCCAGCAGATTCATGTGATTGAGGCAGAAAGGAAAGGAGAGCCAGTTCTCCTTATAAAGGTAAAATATGTTGGCCTAGAGCTGCAGTCTGCTTCTTTGGCAAGATTTCCTCAGAGTGGCTGCTTCTGCCAGCTCATTTCTGTAAATCACTGCCAGCCTCATTATCGCAGCTTGTATATACCTGGGTAGTTACAGTGTAGTATCTGGCAGTCTGTCTAAACTATATTAGGAATAAATTCTGGGCTGCAGAGTGACCTCAAACAGAACTTGTTTACTTAAGCTTCCAGCCATGTTCTGGTGCACACTCAGGTTTTATATAACCTGTTTCAAAGACTGTCTGCTAAGTCCAACGCAATTCCAAACAGTCCAGCACATCATTTATCACATTCGCTAAATGACAGTAATGGCTTTACTACTGTGGGCTTATTGGTGTTGGATGTGCAGAAATTATTTATTTGTTCTTTTAGCTGTGCCAGCAGCATGACTTCAGGGATGACATCCAATTTGCTCTGCATTGTGATATCTGAACAACAAGTAGATGACATTGTGTATAGACATTCACAGTTCTGAAAAGTTGAAGTCAACTGAATTTGAAGATCTGTTAGAACCAACTTCAGGCCAAATATGTACACTTTGATTTTTGACTTAATCATTTATTTATTTATTTTGCAAAACTAGTGATATTTTTAGTGTTTAAGGTGAAGTAGCAAAATGTCAGCATAAAGAACGTTAAACCATGAACATTAAACTGACTATAAACTACTAACGTTAACGATGACATTATCACACATTGTGTCTACAAATCATCAAAGAGGTGGGATGATGCTGTTTGCATTTATCATAATGTAATGCTGTGTGTCAGTGCAGCTGCACAGAGCTGGTAAATACTTTCAAGTATGTCATTCATTTGCATTTTACGCGGAAGGAAGTAAATATAACTTACACAAGTTTTACAAGTTTCTAATAGTGTTTTTCAGCCTTTTGTTGAGGGCAAAGTTTTAGAGGTCAGTGTGTGTATATGTTGTCATGATGTAGTTATGGATGTGGTGAGATATACCCCCACCCCCACCCCATCCACACATATAGACTGTGAGTTACACCGACTGTGACTTATGGTAGATATTTGATTTGTGGTCTGCACCTGCTCCTTTCTGCCATCAGAGCTGCAGAATTGATGTCCTCATACAACTGAGACTCACATTCATTTGTTTCGGAGCAACCTCCACATGCTCCATGTGCTTGTAACTACAGAAACTGCATATGTGAAGCCAGAAAAAAACAACATTACCCTCATGCTGGCTGGACTATATACAAGTAGAAAAATAGACCCAATCAATCTCAGGTAGCACAGACCAAAGGGAAAATCAACTCTTTTTAAGTAAAAACTTCGATAAAAAAGGATTTTAATGTACATGTTGTCTTGAAGCTCTACGGGAAATAATTAAGTTATTTCCCGTAGTTGAACAGTTTACAGTATTTACAAACTAGCAGTAATTATTCTAAACTGAGTTTTCCTGCCATTTAGTGACAATCCGAACCCGTACATGTTGTTGTTTTTTAGCCTTTAGTCATTTTAGCCTGTACATGATGGAAGCTTGTTCTTAATTGTTATGACTATGTCAGTGCTAAAAAGCATAAGGACCTTGGCATTTTGATTTTTAATAGAAAGTTCAAAGAGATGGATGAACTTGAAAAATGCATAAGTAGGCTTGACATTTAGTTGTGAAATACAGAAGAGAAAGAAAAAGTCTCCACTTCTTCTCTTCCTGTCTGCAACAGTTGAAATAAAAGTTAACGGTCAAGATAACGTTACAGGACAGTGGCTCTTAAATGATTCAGGCTCAGTCAGACTCACCTCTCTCTCCCTCGTTCTAGGCAGTAAATAGGGTGTGTGACAATAATTCTCAGTGACAAGCCTATTACACATAACACTGCGGAGTCTATAGTTGCCAATATTCTGACGAGGAAGAGAAGTCCAGATTTAAGGGAAGTGACACAAACTATGGGATCATATTCATCCACTGGTTCCTCGCATTGTCAATATGTCATTGGAGTCATATATACTGCAACTCACAACTATCTTTTCTCAAAAATGTTCCTTAAGTCATCGTGACTCTCACAGCAGACTAAATTATTGCTCAATCGTTTTCAGTTAAGTTTTGTGGGTCATATCACACTCAGTGTATATCAAAGTCAGAAATAAAATCAAATGTGAAATAGGTAAAAATCTGTTACAACATTTTGCCTCGGAGCTAGCAATCCATCTCGGCCTGCCATTTGTCGGCAATTAATCTCGTTTTGTGATTCCAATTTGCTTAGTCTTGTAGCCTCAGGTAATCTATAGCTTTCTCTTGTTTGGAGACTTCATTGATTCACAATGGACCAGAGAGGCTCTCCAGCTGACAGGAGCTGTGTGTTTACTGATGATGCAGCGGCATTTGCCTTCACGGGACATTAGCATCTGTCTCAATGAGCAGAGTTGGGCGTAGAACTGATGAGCTCTAGTTATAGACATTTAGTTCTGAGAAAAAAAACAACCATGAGCTGCTTGTGACTGCTCACGGCAAAATTACGCAAAAGGGACGAGGAGAAGGAGAACATTGATGTGTTGGATGTACATGTTGAATTTGGCGTGACATTGTTTACCTCTAAGGATTTGGCTGTAGCATTTTAAAACAAGTGCACATGTAAATCTTATAAATAAATTTTATTCTATTACAGGTAATGTACAGCGGAGGTTAAGATGGACCCGAGTTTCACTGATCTGGGGCAAAATTTATCTGCATTATCTCAGCTCCACTCCAGCTGTGTCCATAGTTAATTTATGTTTATACACACACACACACACACATATATATAAATATACATATAACACTCGGCCAACCTCAGAGAAGTGGAGTTATTTGTGAGCTTCCTACACTCACTCTCAAGTAGTTCTCATTTTAGAGTGACAGTTTACTGGTTTGTGACTCAGAACCATAAAATTGAATTAATGGTGTCATCTTATAGTTTTTCCGAGTGGCTCCAATGTGCTGTCAACACACTGAGAAGACTGATGGACTGATCTGGATACAATTTCATGTGGGGCAAAAACAACGAAAAACTGAAACAGGTTTTGCTTGTGTCAATAATTTCTCTTGTTCATACTGGTTGTGTGTGTGTATGTGTGTGTTAGTGAAAAAAATCCCTCAGGTCATTAATCCTCATGTCAAAGGAAAGTCTGTGCCAACACACAGCAAAAAGATTTAAAGATCAACACTAAACTTGTTACTTTCTGTGTTTTGTCTGTTAAAGTTACACATTTGTTTTGTATTCTAAGTAACAGCCTTAGCTTAAGTCTAGTTTTGCATCTTGTTCATTTTATCCAGAAAGTGTGTTTGTGTTTTTTATGTTAGCTTGAGGCATTTAGTATAATCCTAGTAAATATGAGTACGACTTGGCTACAGTAATCATTTGGATGCTGCTCTGACTCTGCTCCTGCTCCCGTTCAGTGTTCATGATGAATCTTTGCTCAATCAGACCATTTGGCCACAACATCATGTCCATGTTTGTCACAGTTGTGCCTTCCTTAGGCATTTTGTCCAATTTCAGTTCAGTTTACATAAACATGTAATTTGTAGATGGAGTGATTATCCTGTAACTTTAAAGCCAAATATCCAACTATCAATATATTTGATGAAGATTTGTATTGTTTTAAGCCAAGCATAATGATTCATATATTATAAATGTGCAGTACTGTCAGGACATATGTCTTAGTATCGGATGGTGAATTAATCAGAGCTCTAAGTGCTGATTGATTACCTGAGGTAGTCTTGTCTCATTTTTAAGGACAGAAATAATTATGGTAACTGTTACCTTCTAACAATGACATATGCATCTGTTAAAGTCAGACAAACACAACACCCATCATCCATCCGAGTTTCATCAATTAAACAGCTACTGGAACATTACCTTATTATAATTGGTTTAATATTGAAATGGAATATAGTCTGGTCCATGCATCATCCCCATGGTGTTTGATTGGTGACATGTTTAACAGCTTTACTATGAAAGATGGATGGACAGAGACACCTCCAGGCAATAGTCATTTCCCACTTCCATCATTCCACCTAAAATTAATCATGGTTTATATTTAAAGAGCTATTGAAAAAGAAAAAGAGCCATTTGTTGATTTTATACTCAATGATTTTGTGATAAAGATGAATTTTTCTGATTTTATTGTGTATTTGTTGTAAAATAAGAGGCTGGAAAACCGTGACACAACAGATCTGCTCCATTTATTTTAATTGACTAAATTCTTTTCATTTCCTTTGTTGTCAGCTCAGTTTTTCCTTTGCATCAAAGTCCAATTCCACAAATCCTGCAAGTTGTTCTTAACCAATCATGTTATTCTACTATTTGTGGCTCACAATCAACTCCCATACATAATTATGAAAATGTCATTTCATCTGACCAAAAGGGAAAATTGGTCTGTACCAGAATTGGCTGCTGTGTAACAGCCACCTGAGCTCAGAGCTTGTTAAAACTGTTATCAATCTCCTCTTCCTCATTCCTGCCTCTTTTAGCAGAAGGAGTGATTGCATGCTGCATTCACTGCCAGTTTTGATGTATAATCGGTGGTATTCTTGGCAAAGGAGGACCTGAGGATAGGTCTTCCTTCAGGCATGGAGGGAAGTCAACCACAAAAACCTGTAGAAAACAAAACATGTCTGTTATCAAGTGACATTTTCATTCATTGACCAAGTCACATGCATGTTACAATAAATATACATTATCAGACGCTCATTATCAGTACTCCATGTACTTCTACTGTTGTTAAACTACTAAGAATATAGAACAACTAAGACATGAAACACAGCGTACCTTAGGCCAACGTCTCCTCACAGCAGTAAGGAGTTTGGCGTAATCGATGGCTGCCTCGTCTGATGGTCCTGCTGGCCATCAGGCTGTTGCTGGGAGCCAGCATACAAAGAGCCTCAGGGGCCCGAGGCAGCACAGTGTGCACCACCTCAGTCCAAAGGTCCTGAGAGGCACATGCTCCCAGGGTTGACATGTTGCCAAAGGAGAGGTTTCCCTCTGGCATCACGGCACAACCATCTACAATGGACCATAGATGGGAGTCTCCCACAATCAGAACGAACTGCAACAACATAGATCATTTCTTTAGCGTGAAAATCATTAATCCCTCCCAAGATCAACAACTTTCTTCATAAACTGGACAATAATAATAATATCTTCATGTCAGAAGACTCGAATGGCAGTGTTAGAGTCAGTGTTAGCAACAAGCCAACAGCATACCAGACATGTTAAACATGTTTACTTTTCATGATGTGTGTGTGAGAGAGAGAGAACAGAGCAGGGCTTGCTTACTTTTATCAGTAAATTACTTTTTTTTTTTTTTTTTTTTTTTCCTTCAGACAGAGAATTACTATAACACTATAAATATATCCCAAGTAAAATGATACTACTAACTTCAGCAAATGTGCTGGAATTTATCAACAAAATGTAATGTAAATGTACATTAATTACTAAAAGTCAAAGTAGTCATATATGAAAATGCTCCTTTTTCTATTTAATCAAGGAAGTTTGTTAAAATATATATTACATCTACGAAGTAGATTTTTCTAACTCTATACAATAAACATTTAATCACAGATTATTACAAACAATCAAACAAACACAAGGAGAAATGTGGTTTTCCCTGGACAGAGAGGAGTATATAACACTGTAATCTGAATAGATAGATAAATATATAGCATTCCGCTTTAATGTCCTTGTTTAGAAACACACCAAGAGTTTAAAACACACCAACAGTTTGAAAAAAAATTCTAACCCAAAATCATGAGAGTAATGTCTATCTTCAAAAAATCTGAATTTTGTTTGTTGTTCTGGCTGAAGTTCATCACCCCTCTAACATTAAACTAAACTCTGTGAAACTACCACAGAGTCTATGGAAATTAATTAATACAATATAGATGTGTCATTGCTAACATTAATTAAACATATTCACTGTCTTTAATTCTGCGTTCATTACGGAGCTGATCGCCAACGTATCTGTCTCTCTCAATCCAAACAACAACTGAGGAGGCAGCCGTCATTTCGATCTGTTGCAAAGTTTACACTTATTATATATATTTCTACATGGAGGAAGAACTATTATTTATGGAGAGCTGAATTAATGAGGAGCAGGTATGTTTTTCAAGCCTTTAATCATGTCTGGAAAATTTCAGAGGTGACTCATTTCTTCATATGTATTATCTCTTTAAAAAAAAGAAGCTGTTCAAGGACATATCAGTATGCATGTGTATTAAAATCACAAATAAGACTGTTTGCTGGGTACAAATAAATTGTTACACAGATGCAACAATGATAATTGAATGCTACTGACTGACTACACATTTAGTGTTGTGTGCTGCAACTTCTTCCCTTCCATTACCGTTGCTATGGCAACTGGAATCACACAAACACTATGACATCACCGAAAAAATAGCATAGAACATGTCCTCATGTCATTTTTTGTGCCTATGTGTGATGTCATCATTCTTGTGGCTTTGATGTGATGACATCATCACTAGTGCCTTTTATCTCCAGTGCCTTTCATGCCTCGGAGTCTTTAAATAGGGGCCGTGTCCCAGGTCAGGATAAAACTTTTACAGTGCGTATAGATAGCGGATAGCTGACAGAACCAGCAACAAACTCATCTTATACTTCTTATACCTGTTACAAAAATTTCAGGACTTCACATTTATAATAAATTCAAATGGCCGTGTTTCGCGAAGTATCACCATCTTCTGGGCTTCCAGAGATCACAGCCAACAACTTTATACCAATTATTCATTCTTTAACGGAAAGGATGACACCGAACCAGTGGGAACTGTTAAGATTTGGCAAACCTGATGATGAGACAGTTTTTAGCTTTGAAGAAAAGATTCTGGATATGATTACACTCATGACAAGAGCCATATTGAGAAATCAAATTAGCAGGGCACAAATCTCCGAGGTGGAAGTGAGGGCAAGCCTGGGTGATTCAATCTCTAGGAGTTTCATTGAGGCTCTAAGACTTGACAACCAAAGCCTGGACCAAACTCACAACATGGAGCAGTTAACAGACATGATTGCAGAAGAGGTGGCAGACTATGTCAACGCGTCCCTCTCTGTGGTGAAGCTCGCAGAAGAACCTGTACTCATCGTTCCCACGCAACGCGTTCATAAGATAGTTGTTGATGCATGCACCATGTTTAAGGGAATCACCTTCAAGATTACAAAGCTGGAAAAACCCTTGCCATGGAAAGCTGAATGCAACACAAGGGACCATGTGGAAAACATCCTCAGGCAGCGGAGGAGTCCAGTCACTTCCAAGGTTAGAAAACTATGCAAAGCTCTGCAACTAACATGTAGAGAAGGCCAGAAAACCCCTGAAGAGACCCAGGACAATGTAGACCAGAATGAAACGGTGGTGACTGCAGACGCATCACCATCATCTGGGATCCCAGAGATTACAGCCGACGTCTTCATACCACTTATTAATTCTTTATTAGAAAGGATGACACCGAACCAGTGGGAACTGTTACAATTAGGTGAACCTGATCGTGAAACAGTTCTTATGGTTGTACAGACAATTCTGGATATGATAACATT